>CAOJWK010000383.1:0-195905 GCA_948455865.1 Conomelus anceps
ACGTTTAGCTTGCATAGAGAAGAACAGGCATTAGAAGTGTTCTGTATAACAGCAGCTTGATCTTTCTACTGACACACCGGCTCTTTATAAAATTTGTTAATGCATAATAGCTTCTATTTGCCAGCATAATCCTTCGTATTACTTCTTTTGATGTGTCATTCTTGGAGTTTATAGATGATCCCAGGTATACAAACTCTTCTACAATTTCAAAATGTTTGCCCTGGATCTCTATATTCTGACCATACGTGTGTGCTTCTCCAGTATCTGAAGCTACCATAATGTTTCATTTTTTCTCATTTACAACCTGGCCAATTTTTCAGCAGCTCCCTCTACTTGTCTGTAAGCCTCCTTCATGGATTCAAGAGACCTACTTGCAATGTCCACATCATCAGCATAGGCCAGTATCTGAGTCAGTCTATTGTACAGGTTACCTCTTGTAATTATTTGAGAGTATCTCATCACTTTTTCCAATGCCACATTGAATAGTAAACATGATAGTGCATCTCCCTGTCTAACTAAATTCCTTATTTCAAATGGCTCTGATAATCTGCCTTGTATTCTCACATGGCACACAACTTTCTTCATTGTCAATTGGTCCAGTCTTATCAGTTTCCTTGGAAAGTTCATCTCAATCATAGCCTCATACAACTTACTTCCTATTACACTATCATAAGCTGCCTTAAAGTCTATAAATAAGTGATCAGTTTTCATATCAAATTCTTATGTTTTTTCCAGGATCTGCCACAGTTAATATATTTGGTCTATTGTAGAGCATCCTTCTTGAAATCCAGCTTGGTATCCTTCAATTCTGTCTATGTCTGTGTATGGTCTCAATTTCGTATATAGAATATTCGAAAATATTTTGTACTCTATATTAACGAGTGTAATGCCTCTGAAGTTCTCACAGTTCAGTCTGTCACTTTTTTCATGAACTGGCACTATTAAGTCTTTAGTCCACTCATATAATTTCTTCAAGCTGAAGTTTCGGTTTTTCATGCGAGTTGAAAATTCTGTTCCATTCAAATTAGATATTCAGTTGCTATGAATCCAGTTGCTGTACAATCTGAAATTATCTATTTTTCTCTCTGAATGTGGCACTAAGCAATAACTTGCGTCAACCACCCACGTCATTGAACTATTTTTCGATTTGAATTTCGTCCTTGAATTAATAATGAGTAGATTGCTCGTCAGTGGAGCAACAATTGTCTAATTTTTTTTCACTTACAATTTATTTTATTTCACAAGTTAGTTTGAAGTGACTGACAATTGAATAAACTGACAAATATACATAAACAGAATTTATTAAATTCGAATTCCTTTAATTGCTATTACTTTATACTGAAGACTTCCGCAATGGCAAATATTGACAACAGCATTGAAAAGCTGATGGGAATCGATGAATGCTACTGTACAAAAATATCAGTCACCACCGGGAATCGAACCACAGACCTCTCAATTGCCGGTTGAGCGCCTTAACCACTAGTCTAGTGGTTAAGGCGCTCATGCATTCATGAATTGACTTACTAAGGAGGTGTCAGCTACAGGTTCCTTTACATTTGCACCAAATTAAATAAATAATCTTTCTAATTTTCACTTTTTCTAATTGTTTTTAAACAATTTTTTTTAAATTTCTTCCAATCAATTGGTGGGGGGGGGGGTTACGACCCCAAAACCCCCCCTCGTTACGCCTATGCACACAAGTAGTAAAGAAAACAAAACGTAGTGAAAATTAATAAAGAAAAGGAAGCATTGCAACAATGCGAAATAGCCACCAAACAAATAGGTAAGCGTTAGATTCACTAGTAATATTTATTTTCAATAATTATCCATGTTTAAATATCAAGTGAGGAAATAGTGGAACTGCAACATCATGTAACCATTTCTCGAATCATGAGAGGCCTACTTTAGTCATAACCAGCTGGTAGGCCTAGTCCTATTTGAGCAGTCGAGTTAATAATGGACAATGAATAAATTTGATTATAAAAATAATCTGCATTGAATAGAAAAATTAGTATGATAGATTCCACAACAATCTTATAGGCCTACAACCAGTTTTTATATTGAGAACAAGAGTACACAGTATCGTATTAAATAGATAAAATATTAAACTTTGAATAAAAACAATGATAAAATGACATAAACCATTGTGTTGCAACACTTGGCATTGTATTTCAAGGCTTATGCATCAAACAAATCCTAAAACATTCACTCAGCCGGACAAAATCCCTTTACATTGGAGAATACATTACGAGCTCTATTAAAAGGTGTGATACATTGTGTATCATGTGATGCGTTGCAAACAAAACAAGTCCCGTATCATAGTGGCTCACTTCTACTGTTTAGATCCCTGCAGCTGGCCCCACCCAGTAAAGCACATTTTTCAAAACTAGTGACAAAAAAAGTGCTTAAAATGTGGTTTCATGAAATGTAATATAAATTCACCTTGCTTATATGTGTATGAAGCTCCTTTTCTTGTTAGATAGAAATATGAATTCACCTTGCTTATATGTGTATGGAGCTCCTTTTTTTGTAGGAATGGAATAGAAATTCACTTTGCTTATATGTGTATGAAACTCCTTTTTTTGTGAAAATGAAATAGAAATTCACCTTGCTTATATGTGTATGAAGCTCCCTTTTTTGTGAGATATAAATATAACTTCACCTTGCTTATATAAGTATGAAGCTACTTTTTTTGTAAGAATGGAAAAAAATTCACCTTGCTTATATGTGAATGAAGCTCCTTTTCTTGTTAGATAGAAATATGAATTCACCTTGCTTATATGTGTATGTAGCTCCTTTTTTTGTAGGAATGGAATAGAAATTCACCTTGCTTATATGTGTATGAAGCTCCTTTTTTTAAGAATGGAATAGAAATTCACCTTGCTTATATGTGTATGAAGCTCCATTTTTTGTGAGATATAAATATAAATTCACCTTGCTTATATGTGTATGAAGCTCCTTTTTTTGTAAGAATGGAATAGAATTCACCTTGCTTATATGTGTATGAAGCTCAAGTTTTTTGTTAGATAGAAATATAAATTCACCTTGCTTATATCTGTATGAAGCTCCTTTTTTTGAGATAGAAATATAAATTCACCTTGCTTATATGTGTATGAAGCTCCTCTTTTTGTTAGATAGAAATATAGATACACAATGCTTATATGTGTATGAAGCTCTTTTTTTTGTAAGAGTGGAATAGAAATTCACCTTACTTATATGTGTATGAGGGTCCTTTTTATGTGAGATAGAGATATGGATTCACCTTGCTTATATGTGTATGGAGCCCGTTTTTTTTGTTAGATAGAAATATAGATTCACCTTGCTTATATGTGTATGAAGCTCCTTTTTTGTAAGAATGGAATAGAAATTCACCTTGCTTATATGTGTATGGAGCTCCTTTTTTTGTGAAATAGAAATATAAATTCACCTTGCTTATATGTGTATGAAGCTCCTTTTTTGTAGGATAGAAATATAAATTCACCTTGCTTATATGTGTATGAAGCTCCTTTTTTGTAAGATAGAAATATAAATTCACCTTGCTTATATGTGTATGAAGCTCCTTTTATTGTAAAAATGGAATAGAAATTCACCTTGCTTATATCTGTATTAAGCTCCTTTCCTTGTAAAAATGGAATATGAATTCACCTTGCTTATATGAGTATGAAGCTCCTTTTTTTGTTAGGTGGAAATATAAATTCACCATGCTTATATGTGTATGAAGCTCCTTTTTTTGTTAGATAGAAATAGAAATTCACTATGCTTATATGTGTATGAAGCTCATTTTCTTGTAAGAATGGAATAGTAATTCACCTTGCTTATATGTGTATGAAGCTCCTTCTTTTGTTAGATAGAAAATAAATTCACCTTGTTTATATGTGTATGGAGCTCCTTTTTTTGTTAGATAGAAATATAAATTCACTTTGCTTATATGTGTATGAAGCTCCTTTTTTTGTAAGAATGGAATGGAAATTCACCTTGCTTATATGTGTATGAAGCTCCTTTTTCTGTAAGAATGGAATAGAAATTCACCTTGCTTATATGTGTATGAAGCTCAATTTTTTGTTGGATAGAAATATAAATTCACCTTGCTTATGTGTGTATGAAGCTACTTTTTTTGTTAGTTGGAAATATAATTTCACCTTGTTTATATGTGTATGATGCTCCTTCTTTTGTAAGAATGAAATAGAGATTCACCATGCTTATATGTGTATGAAGCACCTTTTATTGTGAGATAGAAATATGAATTCACCTCGCCCATATGTCTCTGAAGCTCCTCTTTTTGTGAGTATGGAATGGGAATTCACCTTGCTTATATGTGTATGGAGCTCTTTTTTTTGTTAAATAGAAATATAAATTCACCTTGCTTATATGTGTATGAAGCTCCTTTTTTTGTTAGATAGAAATATAGATACATAATGCTTATATGTGTATGAAGCTCTTTTTTTTGTAAGAGTGGAATATAAATTCAGCTTATTTATATGTGTATGAGGCTCCTTTTTATGTGAGAAAGAGATATAAATTCACCTTGCTTATATGTGTATGGAGCCCTTTTTTTTTGTTAGATAGAAATATAGATTCACCTTGCTTATATGTGTATGAAGCTCCTTTTTTTGTAAGAATGGAATAGGAATTCACCTTGCTTATATGTGTATGAAGCTCCTTTTTTTGTGAGATAGAAATATAAATTCACCTTGCTTATATGTGTATGAAGCTCCTTTTATGTAAGATAGAAATATAGATTCACCTTGCTTATATGTGTATGAAGCTCCTTTTTTGTAAGATAGAAATATAAATTCACCTTGCTTATATGTGTATGAAGCTCCTTTTAGTGTAAAAATGGAATAGAAATTCACCATGCTTATATTTGTATGAAGCTCCTTTCCTTGTAAGAATGGAATATGAATTCACCTTGCTTATATGTGTATGAAGCTACTTTTTTTGTTAGGTGGGAATAAAAATTCACCATGCTTATATGTGTATGAAGCTCTTTTTTTTGTTAGATGAAAAAAAAATTCACTTTGCTTATATGTGTATGAAGCTCCCTTTTTTGTGAGATATAAATATAACTTCACCTTGCTTATATAAGTATGAAGCTCCTTTTTTTGTAAGAATGGAAAAAAATTCACCTTGCTTATATGTGTATGAAGCTCCATTTTTTTGTTAGATAGGAATATAAATTCACCTTGTTTATATCTGTATGAAGCTCCTTTTTTTGAGATAGAAATATAAATTCACCTTGCTTATATATGTATGAAGCTCCTTTTCATGTGAGATAGAGATATAAATTCAACTTGCTTATATGTAAATGATGCTCCTTTTCTTGTTAGAAAGAAAAATGAATTCACCTTGCTTATATGTGTATGGAGCTCTTTTTTTTTGTAAGAGTGGAATGGAAATTCACCTTACTTATATGTGTATGAGGCTCCTTTTCATGTGAGATAGAGATATAAATTCAACTTGCTTATATGTAAATGATGCTCCTTTTCTTGTTAGAAAGAAAAATGAATTCACCTTGCTTATATGTGTATGGAGCTCCTTCTTTTGTGGGAATGGATTAGAAATTCACCTTGCTTATATGTGTATGAAGCTCCTTTTTTTTTAAGAATGGAATAGAAATTCACCTTGCTCATATGTGTATGAAGCTCCATTTTTTGTGAGATATAAATATAAATTCACCTTGCCTATATGTGTATGGAGCTCCTTTTTTTGTAAGAATGGAATAGAATTCACCTTGCTTATATGTGTATGAAGCTCAAGTTTTTTGTTAGATAGAAATATGAATTCACCTTGCTTATATCTGTATGAAGCTCCTTTTTTTGTTAGATAGAAATATAGATACACAATGCTTATATGTGTATGAAGCTCTTTTTTTTTGTAAGAGTGGAATAGATATTCACCTTGCTTATATGTGTATGGAGCCCGTTTTTTATTAGATAGAAATATAGATTCACCTTGCTTATATGTGTATGAAGCTCCTTTTTTTGTGAGAATGGAATAGAAATTCACCTTGCTCATAAGTGTATGGAGCTCCTTTTTTTGTGAGACAGAAATATAAATCAACCTTGCTTATATGTGTATGAAGCTCCTTTTATTTTAAAAATGGAATAGAAATTCACCTTGCTTATATCTGTATTAAGCTCCTTTCCTTGTAAGAATGGAATATGAATTCACCTTGCTTATATGTGTATGAAGCTCCTTTTTTTGTTAGATAGAAATAAAAATTCACTATCCTTATATGTGTATGAAGCTCCTTTTTTTGTAAGAATGGAATAGTAATTCACCTTGCTTATATGTGTATGAAGCTCCTTTTTTTGTTAGATAGAAAAATAAATTCACCTTGTTTATATGTGTATGGAGCTCCTTTTTTTGTTAGATAGAAACATAAATTCACTTTGCTTATATGTGTATGAAGCTCCTTTTTTTGTAAGAATGGAATGGAAATTCACCTTGCTTATATGTGTATGAAGCTCCTTTTTCTGTAAGAATGGAATAGAAATTCACCTTGCTTATATGTGTATGAAGCTCAATTTTTTGTTGGATAGAAATATAAATTCACCTTGCTTATATGTGTATGAAGCTCCTTTTTTTGTTAGTTGGAAATATAATTTCACCTTGTTTATATGTGTATGAAGTTTTTTTTTTTGTAAGAATGAAATAGAGATTCACCATGCTTATATGTGTATGAAGCACCTTTTATTGTGAGATAGAAATATGAACTCACCTCGCTTATATGTGTATGAAGCTCCTTTTTTCGTGAGTATGGAATGGGAATTCACCTTGCTTATATGTGTATGGAGCTCTTTTTTTTGTTAAATAGAAATATAAATTCACCTTGCTTATATGGGAATGAAGCTCCTTTTTTTGTTAGATAGAGAAAAAATTCACTATGCTTATATGTGTATGAAGCTGTTTTTTTTGTAAGAATGGAATAGTAATTCACCTTGCTTATATGTGTATGAAGCTCATTTTTATGTGAGATAGAGATATAAATTCACCTTGCTTATATGTGTATGAAGCCCGTTTTTTGTTAGATAGAAATAAAGATTAACCTTGCTTATATGTGTATGAAGCTCCTTTTTTTGTAAGAATGGAATAAAAATTCACCTTGCTCATAAGTGTATGGAGCTCCTTTTTTTTTGAGATAGAAATATAAATTCACCTTGCTTATATGTGTATGAAGCTCCTTTTATTGTAAAAATGGAATAGAAATTCACCATGCTTATATCTGTATTAAGCTCCTTTCCTTGTAAGAATGGAATATGAATTCACCTTGCTTATATGTGTATGAAGCTCCTTTTTTTGTTAGGTGGAATTATAGATTCACCATGCTCATATGTGTATGGAGCTCCTTTTTTTGTTAAATAGAAATGAAAATTCACTATGCTTATATGTGTATGAAGCTCCTTTTTTTGTAAGAATGGAATAGTAATTCACCTTGCTTATATGTGTATGAAGCTCCTTTTTTTGTTAGATAGAAAAATAAATTCACCCGGTTTATATGTGTATGGAGCTCCTTTTTTTGTTAGATAGAAATATAAATTCACTTTTCTTATATGTGTATGAAGCTCCTTTTTATGTAAGAATGGAATGGAAATTCACCTTGCTTATATGTGTATGAAGCTCCTTTTTCTGTAAGAATGGAATAGAAATTCACCTTGCTTATATGTGTATTAAGCTCAATTTTTTGTTGGATGGAAATATAAATTCACCTTGCTTATATGTGTATGAAGCTCCTTTTTTTGTTAGTTGGAAATATAATTTCACCTTGTTTATATGTGTTTGAAGCTCCTTTTTTTGTAAGAATGAAATAGAGATTCACCATGCTTATATGTGTATGAAGCACCGTTTATTGTGAGATAGAAATATGAATTCACCTCGCTTATATGTGTCTGATGCTCCTTTTTTTGTGAGTATGGAATGGGAATTCACCTTGCTTATATGTGTCTGGAGCTCTTTTTATTGTTAAATAGAAATATAAATCCAACTTGCTTATATGTGTATGAAGCTCTTTTTTTTCTAAATGAAAATATAAATCCACCTTGCTTATATGTGTATGAAGCTTTTTTTTTTTTTTTCGTAAGAATAGAATATAAATTCACCTTGCTTATATGTGTATGAAGCTCCTTTTTTTGTGAGAGAGAAATAAAAATTCACCTTGCTAATATGTGTATGAAGCTCCTTTTTTTGTAAGAATGGAATAAAAATTCACCTTGCTTATATGTGTATTAAGCTCCTTTTTTTGTCAGATAGAAATATAATTCCATGTGTATGGGGCTTCTTCTTTGGTGAGAATGTAATAGAAATTCATCTGGCTTATATGTGTATGAAGCTCCTTTTCTTGTTGGATAGAAATATAAATTCACCTTGCTTATATGTGTATGAAGCTTCTTTTTTTGTGAGGTAGAAAAATAAATTCACAATGCTCATATGTGTATGGGGCTCTTTTTTTTGTAAGAATGGAATAGAAATTCACCTTGCTTATATGTGTGTATGAAGCTCTTTTTTTTGACGTAGAAATATAAATTCACCTTGCTTATATGTGTATGGAGCTTCTTTCTTTGTGAGAATGAAATAGAAATTCACCTTGTTTATATGTGTATTAAGCTCCATTTTTGTGTGATAGAAATACAAATTCATCTTGCTTATATGTGTATGAAGCTCCTTTTTTTGTGAGATAGAAACACAAATTCATCTTGCTTATATGTGTATGAAGCTTTCTTTTTGTAAGAATGGAATGGAAATTCACCTTGTTTATATGTGTATGAAGATCCTTTTTTGTGAGATAGAAATATGAATTCACCTTGCTTATATGTGAATGAAGCTCCTTTTCTTGTGAGAACGGAATATAAATTCACTTTGCTCATATGTGTATGAAACTCCTTTTTTTGTGAGATATAAATATAAATTCACGTTGCTTATATGTATATGAAGCTCCTTTTTTTGTAAGAATGGAATAGAAATTCACCTTGATTATATGTGTATGGAGCTTCTTTTTTTGTTAGATAGAAACATAAATTCACCTTGCTTATATGTGTATTTAGCTCCTTTTTTGTAAGAATGGAATAGAAATTCACCCTGCTTATATGTGGATGAAGCTCCTTTTTTTGTGAGATCCAAAGATAAATTCACCTCGCTTATATGTGTATGAAGCTCCTCTCTTTGTAAAAAAGGAATAAGAATTCACCTTGCTTATATGTGTATGGGTCTCTTTTTTTTGTGAGATAGAAATATAAATTAATCTTGCTTATATGTGTATGAAGCTCCTTTTTTTGTAAGAATGGAATATAAATTCACCTTGCTTATATGTGTATGATTCTTTTTTTTTTGTAAGAGTGGAATAGAAATTCATCCTACTTATATGTGTATGAGGCTCCTTTTTATGTGAGATAGAGATATAAATTCACATTGCTTATATGTGTATGAAGCTCCTTTTTTGTAAGATAGAAATATAAATTCACCTTGCTTATATGTGTATGAAGCTCCTTTTATTGTAAAAATGGAATAGAAAATCACCTTGCTTATATGTGTATGAAGCTCCGTTTCCTGTGAGATAGAAATATATTTAACCTTGCTTATATGTGTATGAAGCTCCTTTCTTTGTAAGAATGGAATATGAATTCACCTAGCTTATATGTGTATGCAGCTCCTTTTTTTGTTAGGTGAAAATATGAATTCACCTTGCTTATATGTGTATGAAGCTCCTTTTTTTGTAAGATAGAAATAAAAATTCACTTTGCTTATATGTGTATGAAGCTCCTTTTTTTGTAAGAATGGAATAGTAATTCACCTTGCTTTATGTGTATGAAGCTCCTTTTTTTGTTAGATAGAAAAATAAATTCACCTTGCTTATATGTAAATGAAGCTCCTTTTTTTGTGAGATCGAAATATAAATACACCTCGCTTATATGTGTATAAAGCTCCTCTCTTTGTAAAAAAGGAATAGGAATTCACCTTGCTTATATGTGTATGAAGCTCCTTTTTTTTGTGAGATAGAAATAATAATTACTCTTGCTTATATGTTTATGAAGTACCTTTTTTTGTAAGAAGGAATATAAATTCACCTTGCTTATATGTGTATGAAGCTCCTTTTTTTGTAAGAATGGAATAGTAATTCACCTTGCTTATATGTGTATGAAGCTCCTTTTTTTGTTAGATAGAAAAATAAATTCACCTTGTTTATATGTGTATGGAGCTCCTTTTTTTGTTAGATAGAAATATAAATTCACTTTGCTTATATGTGTATGAAGCTCCTTTTTTTGTAGGAATGGAATGGAAATTCACCTTGCTTATATGTGTATGAAGATCCGTTTTCTGTGAGAATGGAATAGAAATTCACCTTGCTTATATGTGTTTGAAGCTCATTTTTTTGTTGGATAGAAATATGAATTCACCTTGCTTATATGTGTATGAAGCTCCTTTTTTTGTGAGAATATAATAAAAATTCACCTTTCTCATATGTGTATGAAGCTCCATTTTTTGTGAGATAGAAATATAATTTCACCTTGCTCATATTCATGTGTATGGAGCTTCTTCTTTGGTGAGAATGAAATAGAAATTCATCTGGCATATATGTGTATGAAGCTCCTTTTTTTGTTGGATAGAAATATAAATTCACCTCGATTATATGTGTATGAATCTCCTTTTCTTTGACATGGAGATATGAATTCACCTTGCTTATATGTGTATAAAGCTCCATTTTTTATTAGATGGAAATATGAATTCACCTTGCTCAAATGTGTATGAAGCTCCTTTTTTTGTAGGAATGGAATAGAAGTTCACTTCGCTTATATGTGTATGTAGCTCCTTTTTTTGTGAGACATAAATATAAATTCACCTTGCTTATATGTGTGTGAAGCTCCTCTTTCTATAAGAATTGAATAGAATTCACCTTGCTTATATGTGTATGAAGCTCAATTTTTTTGTTAGATAGGAATATGAATTCTCCTTGCTTAAATGTGTATGAAGCTTCTTTTTTTTGAAGAATGAAATAGAAACTTACCTTCCTCATATGTGTATGAAGCTCCTTTTTTTGTGAGATAGAAATATAAATCCACCATGCTCATATGTGTATGGAGCTCGTTTTTTTGTTTGAAAGAAATATAAATTCACCTTTCTTATATATGTATGGAGCTCCTTTTTTTGTAAGAATGGAATAGAAATTCATTTTGCTAATATGTGTATTAAGCTCCTCTTTTGTGAGATAGAAATATAAGTTCACCTTGCTTGGATGTGTATGAAGCTCCTTTTTTGTAAAAATTGAATAGAAATTCACCTTGCTTATATGTGTATGAAGCTCATTTTTTTGTGAGATTGAAATATAAATTCACCTTGCTTTTATGTGTATGAAGCTCTTTTTTTGTTAGATAGGAATATAAATTCACCTTGCTTATATGTGTATGAAGCTCCTTCATTTGTTAGATAGAAATATAAATTCACCTTGCTTATATGTGTATGGAGCTCCTTTTCTTGTGAGAATGGAATATGAATTTACCTTGCTTATATATGTATGAAGCTCCTTTTATTGTTAGGTGAATATGAATTCACCTTGTTCATATGTGTATAAAGCTCCTTTTCTTGTGAGATAGAAATATAAATTCACCTTGCTTATATGTGAATGAAGCTCCTTTTTTTGTTAAATAGAAATATAAATTCACCTTGCTTATATGTGAATGAAGCTCCTTTTTTTGTTAAATAGAAATATAAATTCACCTTGCTTATATGTGTATGAAGCTCCTTTTTTTGTGAGATAGAAACACAAATTCATCTTGCTTATATGTGTATGAAGCTTTCTTTTTGTAAGAATGGAATGAAAATTCACCTTGTTTATATGTGTATGAAGATCCTTTTTTGTGAGATAGAAATATGAATTCACCTTGCTTATATGTGAATGAAGCTCCTTTTCTTGTGAGAACAGAATATAAATTCACTTTGCTCATATGTGTATGAAACTCCTTTTTTTGTGAGATATAAATATAAATTCACGTTGCTTATATGTATATGAAGCTCCTTTTTTTGTAAGAATGGAATAGAAATTCACCTTGATTATATGTGTATGGAGCTTCTTTTTTTGTTAGATAGAAACATAAATTCACCTTGCTTATATGTGTATTTAGCTCCTTTTTTGTAAGAATGGAATAGAAATTCACCCTGCTTATATGTGGATGAAGCTCCTTTTTTTGTGAGATCCAAAGATAAATTCACCTCGCTTATATGTGTATGAAGCTCCTCTCTTTGTAAAAAAGGAATAAGAATTCACCTTGCTTATATGTGTATGGGTCTCTTTTTTTTGTGAGATAGAAATATAAATTAATCTTGCTTATATGTGTATGAAGCTCCTTTTTTTGTAAGAATGGAATATAAATTCACCTTGCTTATATGTGTATGATTCTTTTTTTTTTGTAAGAGTGGAATAGAAATTCATCCTACTTATATGTGTATGAGGCTCCTTTTTATGTGAGATAGAGATATAAATTCACCTTGCTTATATGTGTATGAAGCTCCTTTTTTGTAAGATAGAAATATAAATTCACCTTGCTTATATGTGTATGAAGCTCCTTTTATTGTAAAAATGGAATAGAAAATCACCTTGCTTATATGTGTATGAAGCTCCGTTTCCTGTGAGATAGAAATATATTTAACCTTGCTTATATGTGTATGAAGCTCCTTTCTTTGTAAGAATGGAATATGAATTCACCTAGCTTATATGTGTATGCAGCTCCTTTTTTTGTTAGGTGAAAATATGAATTCACCTTGCTTATATGTGTATGAAGCTCCTTTTTTTGTAAGATAGAAATAAAAATTCACTTTGCTTATATGTGTATGAAGCTCCTTTTTTTGTAAGAATGGAATAGTAATTCACCTTGCTTTATGTGTATGAAGCTTCTTTTTTTGTTAGATAGAAAAATAAATTCACCTTGCTTATATGTAAATGAAGCTCCTTTTTTTGTGAGATCGAAATATAAATACACCTCGCTTATATGTGTATAAAGCTCCTCTCTTTGTAAAAAAGGAATAGGAATTCACCTTGCTTATATGTGTATGAAGCTCCTTTTTTTTGTGAGATAGAAATAATAATTACTCTTGCTTATATGTTTATGAAGTACCTTTTTTTGTAAGAAGGAATATAAATTCACCTTGCTTATATGTGTATGAAGCTCCTTTTTTTGTAAGAATGGAATAGTAATTCACCTTGCTTATATGTGTATGAAGCTCCTTTTTTTGTTAGATAGAAAAATAAATTCACCTTGTTTATATGTGTATGGAGCTCCTTTTTTTGTTAGATAGAAATATAAATTCACTTTGCTTATATGTGTATGAAGCCCCTTTTTTTGTAGGAATGGAATGGAAATTCACCTTGCTTATATGTGTATGAAGATCCGTTTTCTGTGAGAATGGAATAGAAATTCACCTTGCTTATATGTGTTTGAAGCTCATTTTTTTGTTGGATAGAAATATGAATTCACCTTGCTTATATGTGTATGAAGCTCCTTTTTTTGTGAGAATATAATAGAAATTCACCTTTCTCATATGTGTATGAAGCTCCATTTTTTGTGAGATAGAAATATAATTTCACCTTGCTCATATTCATGTGTATGGAGCTTCTTCTTTGGTGAGAATGAAATAGAAATTCATCTGGCATATATGTGTATGAAGCTCCTTTTTTTGTTGGATAGAAATATAAATTCACCTCGATTATATGTGTATGAATCTCCTTTTCTTTGACATGGAGATATGAATTCACCTTGCTTATATGTGTATAAAGCTCCATTTTTTATTAGATGGAAATATGAATTCACCTTGCTCAAATGTGTATGAAGCTCCTTTTTTTGTAGGAATGGAATAGAAGTTCACTTCGCTTATATGTGTATGTAGCTCCTTTTTTTGTGAGATATAAATATAAATTCACCTTGCTTATATGTGTGTGAAGCTCCTCTTTCTATAAGAATTGAATAGAATTCACCTTGCTTATATGTGTATGAAGCTCAATTTTTTTGTTAGATAGGAATATGAATTCTCCTTGCTTAAATGTGTATGAAGCTTCTTTTTTTTGAAGAATGAAATAGAAACTTACCTTCCTCATATGTGTATGAAGCTCCTTTTTTTGTGAGATAGAAATATAAATCCACCATGCTCATATGTGTATGGAGCTCGTTTTTTTGTTTGAAAGAAATATAAATTCACCTTTCTTATATATGTATGGAGCTCCTTTTTTTGTAAGAATGGAATAGAAATTCATTTTGCTAATATGTGTATTAAGCTCCTCTTTTGTGAGATAGAAATATAAGTTCACCTTGCTTGGATGTGTATGAAGCTCCTTTTTTGTAAAAATTGAATAGAAATTCACCTTGCTTATATGTGTATGAAGCTCATTTTTTTGTGAGATTGAAATATAAATTCACCTTGCTTTTATGTGTATGAAGCTCTTTTTTTGTTAGATAGGAATATAAATTCACCTTGCTTATATGTGTATGAAGCTCCTTCATTTGTTAGATAGAAATATAAATTCACCTTGCTTATATGTGTATGGAGCTCCTTTTCTTGTGAGAATGGAATATGAATTTACCTTGCTTATATATGTATGAAGCTCCTTTTATTGTTAGGTGAATATGAATTCACCTTGTTCATATGTGTATAAAGCTCCTTTTCTTGTGAGATAGAAATATAAATTCACCTTGCTTATATGTGAATGAAGCTCCTTTTTTTGTTAAATAGAAATATAAATTCACCTTGCTTATATGTGAATGAAGCTCCTTTTTTTGTTAAATAGAAATATAAATTCACCTTGCTTATATGTGTATGAAGCTCCTTTTTTTGTGAGATAGAAACACAAATTCATCTTGCTTATATGTGTATGAAGCTTTCTTTTTGTAAGAATGGAATGAAAATTCACCTTGTTTATATGTGTATGAAGATCCTTTTTTGTGAGATAGAAATATGAATTCACCTTGCTTATATGTGAATGAAGCTCCTTTTCTTGTGAGAACGGAATATAAATTCACTTTGCTCATATGTGTATGAAACTCCTTTTTTTGTGAGATATAAATATAAATTCACGTTGCTTATATGTATATGAAGCTCCTTTTTTTGTAAGAATGGAATAGAAATTCACCTTGATTATATGTGTATGGAGCTTCTTTTTTTGTTAGATAGAAACATAAATTCACCTTGCTTATATGTGTATTTAGCTCCTTTTTTGTAAGAATGGAATAGAAATTCACCCTGCTTATATGTGGATGAAGCTCCTTTTTTTGTGAGATCCAAAGATAAATTCACCTCGCTTATATGTGTATGAAGCTCCTCTCTTTGTAAAAAAGGAATAAGAATTCACCTTGCTTATATGTGTATGGGTCTCTTTTTTTTGTGAGATAGAAATATAAATTAATCTTGCTTATATGTGTATGAAGCTCCTTTTTTTGTAAGAATGGAATATAAATTCACCTTGCTTATATGTGTATGATTCTTTTTTTTTTGTAAGAGTGGAATAGAAATTCATCCTACTTATATGTGTATGAGGCTCCTTTTTATGTGAGATAGAGATATAAATTCACCTTGCTTATATGTGTATGAAGCTCCTTTTTTGTAAGATAGAAATATAAATTCACCTTGCTTATATGTGTATGAAGCTCCTTTTATTGTAAAAATGGAATAGAAAATCACCTTGCTTATATGTGTATGAAGCTCCGTTTCCTGTGAGATAGAAATATATTTAACCTTGCTTATATGTGTATGAAGCTCCTTTCTTTGTAAGAATGGAATATGAATTCACCTAGCTTATATGTGTATGCAGCTCCTTTTTTTGTTAGGTGAAAATATGAATT
The DNA here is from genome assembly GCA_948455865.1 of Conomelus anceps. Taxonomy (NCBI): domain Eukaryota; kingdom Metazoa; phylum Arthropoda; class Insecta; order Hemiptera; family Delphacidae; genus Conomelus; species Conomelus anceps. The sequence goes on from CAOJWK010000383.1 coordinate 15,819, forward strand.
CACCTTGCTTATATGTGTATGAAGCTCCTTTTTTTGTAAGATAGAAATAAAAATTCACTTTGCTTATATGTGTATGAAGCTCCTTTTTTTGTAAGAATGGAATAGTAATTCACCTTGCTTTATGTGTATGAAGCTCCTTTTTTTGTTAGATAGAAAAATAAATTCACCTTGCTTATATGTAAATGAAGCTCCTTTTTTTGTAAGATCGAAATATAAATACACCTCGCTTATATGTGTATAAAGCTCCTCTCTTTGTAAAAAAGGAATAGGAATTCACCTTGCTTATATGTGTATGAAGCTCCTTTTTTTGTAAGAATGGAATAGTAATTCACCTTGCTTATATGTGTACGAAGCTCCTTTTTTTGTTAGATAGAAAAATAAATTCACCTTGTTTATATGTGTATGGAGCTCCTTTTTTTGTTAGATAGAAATATAAATTCACTTTGCTTATATGTGTATGAAGCTCCTTTTTTTGTAGGAATGGAATGGAAATTCACCTTGCTTATATGTGTATGAAGATCCGTTTTCTGTGAGAATGGAATAGAAATTCACCTTGCTTATATGTGTTTGAAGCTCATTTTTTTGTTGGATAGAAATATGAATTCACCTTGCTTATATGTGTATGAAGCTCCTTTTTTTGTGAGAATATAATAAAAATTCACCTTTCTCATATGTGTATGAAGCTCCATTTTTTGTGAGATAGAAATATAATTTCACCTTGCTCATATTCATGTGTTCGGAGCTTCTTCTTTGGTGAGAATGAAATAGAAATTCATCTGGCATATATGTGTATGAAGCTCCTTTTTTTGTTGGATAGAAATATAAATTCACCTCGATTATATGTGTATGAATCTCCTTTTCTTTGACATGGAGATATGAATTCACCTTGCTTATATGTGTATAAAGCTCCATTTTTTATTAGATGGAAATATGAATTCACCTTGCTCAAATGTGTATGAAGCTCCTTTTTTTGTAGGAATGGAATAGAAATTCACTTCGCTTATATGTGTATGTAGCTCCTTTTTTTGTGAGATATAAATATAAATTCACCTTGCTTATATGTGTGTGAAGCTCCTCTTTCTATAAGAATTGAATAGAATTCACCTTGCTTATATGTGTATGAAGCTCAATTTTTTTGTTAGATAGGAATATGAATTCTCCTTGCTTAAATGTGTATGAAGCTTCTTTTTTTTGAAGAATGAAATAGAAACTTACCTTCCTCATATGTGTATGAAGCTCCTTTTTTTGTGAGATAGAAATATAAATCCACCATGCTCATATGTGTATGGAGCTCGTTTTTTTGTTTGAAAGAAATATAAATTCACCTTTCTTATATATGTATGGAGCTCCTTTTTTTGTAAGAATGGAATAAAAATTCATTTTGCTAATATGTGTATTAAGCTCCTCTTTTGTGAGATAGAAATATAAGTTCACCTTGCTTGGATGTGTATGAAGCTCCTTTTTTGTAAAAATTGACTAGAAATTCACCTTGCTTATATGTGTATGAAGCTCATTTTTTTGTGAGATTGAAATATAAATTCACCTTGCTTTTATGTGTATGAAGCTCTTTTTTTGTTAGATAGGAATATAAATTCACCTTGCTTATATGTGTATGAAGCTCCTTCATTTGTTAGATAGAAATATAAATTCACCTTGCTTATATGTGTATGGAGCTCCTTTTCTTGTGAGAATGGAATATGAATTTACCTTGCTTATATATGTATGAAGCTCCTTTTATTGTTAGGTGAATATGAATTCACCTTGTTCATATGTGTATAAAGCTCCTTTTCTTGTGAGATAGAAATATAAATTCACCTTGCTTATATGTGAATGAAGCTCCTTTTTTTGTTAAATAGAAATATAAATTCACTATGCTTATATGTGTATGAAGCTGTTTTTTTTGTAAGAATGGAGTAGTAATTCACCTTGCTTATATGTGTATGAAGCTCATTTTTATGTGAGATAGAGATATAAATTCACCTTGCTTATATGTGTATGAAGCCCGTTTTTTGTTAGATAGAAATATTGATTCACCTTGCTTATATGTGTATGAAGCTCCTTTTTTTGTAAGAATGGAATAAAAATTCACCTTGCTCATAAGTGTATGGAGCTTCTTTTTTTTTGAGATAGAAATATAAATTCACCTTGCTTATATGTGTATGAAGCTCCTTTTATTGTAAAAATGGAATAGAAATTCACCTTGCTCATATCTGTATTAAGCTCCTTTCCTTGTAAGAATGGAATATGAATTCACCTTGCTTATATGTGTATGAAGCTCCTTTTTTTGTTAGGTGGAATTATAGATTCACCATGCTCATATGTGTATGGAGCTCCTTTTTTTGTTAAATAGAAATGAAAATTCACTATGCTTATATGTGTATGAAGCTCCTTTTTTTGTAAGAATGGAATGGAAATTCACCTTGCTTATATGTGTATGAAGCTCCTTTTTTTGTTGGATAGAAAAATAAATTCACCTGGTTTATATGTGTATGGAGCTCCTTTTTTTGTTAGATAGAAATATAAATTCACTTTTCTTATATGTGTATGAAGCTCCTTTTTATGTAAGAATGGAATGGAAATTCACCTTGCTTATATGTGTATGAAGCTCCTTTTTTTGTAAGAATGGAATGGAAATTCACCTTGCTTATATGTGTATGAAGCTCCTTTTTTTGTTGGATAGAAAAATAAATTCACCTGGTTTATATGTGTATGGAGCTCCTTTTTTTGTTAGATAGAAATATAAATTCACTTTTCTTATATGTGTATGAAGCTCCTTTTTATGTAAGAATGGAATGGAAATTCACCTTGCTTATATGTGTATGAAGCTCCTTTTTCTGTAAGAATGGAATATGAATTCACCTTGCTTATATGTGTATGAAGCTCCTTTTTTTGTTAGGTGGAATTATAGATTCACCATGCTCATATGTGTATGGAGCTCCTTTTTTTGTTAAATAGAAATGAAAATTCACTATGCTTATATGTGTATGAAGCTCCTTTTTTTGTAAGAATGGAATAGTAATTCACCTTGCTTATATGTGTATGAAGCTCCTTTTTTTGTTAGATAGAAAAATAAATTCACCCGGTTTATATGTGTATGGAGCTCCTTTTTTTGTTAGATAGAAATATAAATTCACTTTTCTTATATGTGTATGAAGCTCCTTTTTATGTAAGAATGGAATGGAAATTCACCTTGCTTATATGTGTATGAAGCTCCTTTTTCTGTAAGAATGGAATAGAAATTCACCTTGCTTATATGTGTATTAAGCTCAATTTTTTGTTGGATGGAAATATAAATTCACCTTGCTTATATGTGTATGAAGCTCCTTTTTTTGTTAGTTGGAAATATAATTTCACCTTGTTTATATGTGTATGAAGCTCTTTTTTTTGTAAGAATGAAATAGAGATTCACCATGCTTATATGTGTATGAAGCACCTTTTATTGTGAGATAGAAATATGAATTCACCTCGCTTATATGTGTCTGATGCTCCTTTTTTTGTGAGTATGGAATGGGAATTCACCTTGCTTATATGTGTCTGGAGCTCTTTTTTTTGTTAAATAGAAATATAAATCCAACTTGCTTATATGTGTATGAAGCTCTTTTTTTTCTAAATGAAAATATAAATCCACCTTGCTTATATGTGTATGAAGCTTTTTTTTTTTTCGTAAGAATAGAATATAAATTCACCTTGCTTATATGTGTATGAAGCTCCTTTTTTTGTGAGAGAGAAATAAAAATTCACCTTGCTAATATGTGTATGAAGCTCCTTTTTTTGTAAGAATGGAATAAAAATTCACCTTGCTTATATGTGTATTAAGCTCCTTTTTTTGTCAGATAGAAATATAATTCCATGTGTATGGGGCTTCTTCTTTGGTGAGAATGTAATAGAAATTCATCTGGCTTATATGTGTATGAAGCTCCTTTTCTTGTTGGATAGAAATATAAATTCACCTTGCTTATATGTGTATGAAGCTTCTTTTTTTGTGAGGTAGAAAAATAAATTCACAATGCTCATATGTGTATGGGGCTCTTTTTTTTGTAAGAATGGAATAGAAATTCACCTTGCTTATATGTGTGTATGAAGCTCTTTTTTTTGACGTAGAAATATAAATTCACCTTGCTTATATGTGTATGGAGCTTCTTTCTTTGTGAGAATGAAATAGAAATTCACCTTGTTTATATGTGTATTAAGCTCCATTTTTGTGTGATAGAAATACAAATTCATCTTGCTTATATGTGTATGAAGCTCCTTTTTTTGTGAGATAGAAACACAAATTCATCTTGCTTATATGTGTATGAAGCTTTCTTTTTGTAAGAATGGAATGGAAATTCACCTTGTTTATATGTGTATGAAGATCCTTTTTTGTGAGATAGAAATATGAATTCACCTTGCTTATATGTGAATGAAGCTCCTTTTCTTGTGAGAACGGAATATAAATTCACTTTGCTCATATGTGTATGAAACTCCTTTTTTTGTGAGATATAAATATAAATTCACGTTGCTTATATGTATATGAAGCTCCTTTTTTTGTAAGAATGGAATAGAAATTCACCTTGATTATATGTGTATGGAGCTTCTTTTTTTGTTAGATAGAAACATAAATTCACCTTGCTTATATGTGTATTTAGCTCCTTTTTTTGTAAGAATGGAATAGAAATTCACCCTGCTTATATGTGGATGAAGCTCCTTTTTTTGTGAGATCCAAAGATAAATTCACCTCGCTTATATGTGTATGAAGCTCCTCTCTTTGTAAAAAAGGAATAAGAATTCACCTTGCTTATATGTGTATGGGTCTCCTTTTTTTGTGAGATAGAAATATAAATTAATCTTGCTTATATGTGTATGAAGCTCCTTTTTTTGTAAGAATGGAATATAAATTCACCTTGCTTATATGTGTATGATTCTTTTTTTTTTTGTAAGAGTGGAATAGAAATTCATCCTACTTATATGTGTATGAGGCTCCTTTTTATGTGAGATAGAGATATAAATTCACCTTGCTTATATGTGTATGAAGCTCCTTTTTTGTAAGATAGAAATATAAATTCACCTTGCTTATATGTGTATGAAGCTCCTTTTATTGTAAAAATGGAATAGAAAATCACCTTGCTTATATGTGTATGAAGCTCCGTTTCCTGTGAGATAGAAATATATTTAACCTTGCTTATATGTGTATGAAGCTCCTTTCTTTGTAAGAATGGAATATGAATTCACCTAGCTTATATGTGTATGCAGCTCCTTTTTTTGTTAGGTGAAAATATGAATTCACCTTGCTTATATGTGTATGAAGCTCCTTTTTTTGTAAGATAGAAATAAAAATTCACTTTGCTTATATGTGTATGAAGCTCCTTTTTTTGTAAGAATGGAATAGTAATTCACCTTGCTTTATGTGTATGAAGCTCCTTTTTTTGTTAGATGGAAAAATAAATTCACCTTGCTTATATGTAAATGAAGCTCCTTTTTTTGTGAGATCGAAATATAAATACACCTCGCTTATATGTGTATAAAGCTCCTCTCTTTGTAAAAAAGGAATAGGAATTCACCTTGCTTATATGTGTATGAAGCTCCTTTTTTTGTGAGATAGAAATAATAATTACTCTTGCTTATATGTTTATGAAGTACCTTTTTTTGTAAGAAGGAATATAAATTCACCTTGCTTATATGTGTATGAAGCTCCTTTTTTTGTAAGAATGGAATAGTAATTCACCTTGCTTATATGTGTATGAAGCTCCTTTTTTTTTTAGATAGAAAAATAAATTCACCTTGTTTATATGTGTATGGAGCTCCTTTTTTTGTTAGATAGAAATATAAATTCACTTTGCTTATATGTGTATGAAGCTCCTTTTTTTGTAGGAATGGAATGGAAATTCACCTTGCTTATATGTGTATGAAGATCCGTTTTCTGTGAGAATGGAATAGAAATTCACCTTGCTTATATGTGTTCGAAGCTCATTTTTTTGTTGGATAGAAATATGAATTCACCTTGCTTATATGTGTATGGTTGATTCTTAGCGTAGGCGGATTATTGCTTGTTGGTTGAGATAAGAAACTATCATCCTTTTCCCCCCCCCCCTACTCCCCTCCTACCCTTCCGTTCACCCTTCCTTTCAATTTCACTTCACTCTCGAGTTTGTTCCTCGACTGTCAACCTCGTACCGTGTTGCGTTCCGTTCCGTGAAAGTATTAGTTATTAATATACATATATGATTCAACATTACATACATTCAAGAAATCTACTCATGCCAGAAGACGTCAACTTTACCACCTACTTACAGTCCACATTGAAGTCACCTTTGGTAAGTGATAGTTTTATTACTAATTAACTTGCTGTAGTCTGACTGCGTTGTTTCACTGTTTTCTTAACTGCACCCTGGGTCCTTGTGGCTCAAGGACAGGAAGGGATAACCATATTGTCCTCCGTGTCCGGATCAATGCCTCATTTCCAGAAATTTGATAACTTTATTAGTTTAAATTTCAATTTGTAAAGTTGACTCATGCACTGAGATTTCATGATCAATCCCGTTTCCTTAATCCTGTTGTTGTATCCCGCAACCTTATCTTATCTGCCGATAGTCTACAATGGCAACTGCAAAACCCGAAGCTTTGCTAAGCATTCGTTTGAAAAAGAAAGAAACTTTATTCACCCGTGTTCAGCAAGCATACGACTTACTGAAAAATATCAATGATTTAAACGTTCAAAAACAATTCTTGATTAGAAGTAGGTTCATTGAAAAAACAGTTAGTGAATTTTCATCATTGTTGGATGAAATAAATGAACTTTCTATTCAAATTAATCCTGATTTTGAACCTGATTATCAATCATTAAATGCTATAGATAACTTAGCTTGTGTCATAATTGATTCTCGTGATAGATTACTGCAGAAACAAGAGATAAAAAATGATTCTTCTCCATCTACTCATTCACCACGTTTAAATATGATATTACCTCCTGCAGAGATAAAATCGTTTGATGGATCTGACATTTCAGACTGGCCTAGGTTCAGAAATATATTTACATCTTTGATTTTAAATGATAAATATTATTCGTCAGTCCACAAGTCTCATATCTTACATAATTTGTTATCTGGTGAAGCAGCTAGAGTAGTAAAATCATTTCAGATTAGTGCTGATTTTGATTTAGCATGGAAAGCCCTTTGTAAACGCTATGAAAATGATAGAGTTTTAGCAAATTATTATATGAATGAGATTTTAAAAACCACTAGTGTCCCAGTGAAACCTTCTTTAAAATCTCTTGAAGATTTTCTCGTGAAAGTTGGTGATAGCATCACCTCATTAAAATCGTTGAAAATTCCTGACCTAGGAGATTACCTATTGTATTCGTTAGCCATACGACAATTAGATAAACAATCTCGTGAATCTTTTGAAATTGTAGTAGCAGATAAAAGTTTTCCATCATGTCAACAGCTGATTGATTTTGTAAACACAAGAGTTAGGACATTCCAATTGTCGGCGTCTGATGCACCGAATATGAATGTGACTAAACCAGTAGATAAGATTAATAGTAAAATGAAACCGTTTCAAAAGAAAGTTGTGTTATCTACTCAGGTTGACAACTGCTTTCGCAATGCTACAAATAATTCACAATTCACTGATCGTTCCGAACTAAATTGCCCATTATGTTCAAAAAATCATATGTTGTCATTATGCCCTGTTTTTTTAAAGAAAGATCCGAAAGATAGAAATGAATATATCAAATCATTGAAAGCGTGTTTCAACTGTTTTTCTAAATTTCATCTTGTCGGCCAGTGTAAGTCCAAACCAAAATGTGTGTGTAATCGTATGCATAATAAGTTATTGCATTACCCACGTAGCAATGATAACAGTAGATCGTGCTCTCCAGTTAGTTATCAGAAGCGATCGGATAACAGCCCTAAGGCCGATTTAAAGTTGAAATCAAGTGATTCAATAACTCAAACCGATCCTATAGCTACACAACATTGCGGTATGACTGAAAACGTTATTAATCCTTCTATTCAGTGTATTCCTAAAACGAGTGTTGTTTTAGGCACAGCTTTAGCTCAAATAAAAAGTTTTTCTGGTTCGTTTGTTAACGTTCGTCTGATTATTGATTCAGGTAGCACTACTAATTTCATAACAAAAGATCTTGTTATAAAACTTGGTTTATCTGTTCAGGATCGCAGACAAAATTTCTCTGGTTTAAATTCCGCAAGTGTCGGAAATTCCTGTGGCGTTGTAAAATGTTTATTAAAACCTAAAGGTTTAAACCATCCTCATGTAGAAGCTGAAGCTTATGTGATTGATAAAATAGTTGGGCCGTTAACCCCCGTGTATCTGGATTCAAAGATTCAAAATGAATTGAAAAAATTCAATTTGGCTGATCCCATGTTCTATGAACAGCGTTCCGTTGACCTCCTATTAGGTTGTCAGTTATTCAACAAAATATTAAGTCATCATAACCAAATTACATCTGAAGAAGGTGCTTCGTTTTGCGTTATACCTTCCGTGTTTGGTGATATAATTTTGGGTGAATTCCCAAGTTGTTCCGTGACCAATAACCAGACATTACCTTCGTTATTGATACATCCCGATTCTGAGAACTCGTTGAATAGTTTGGTTCATAAGTTTTGGGAAAGTGAGGAAATTTCTAATGTTAAATTTCCTAATCCTGATGACGAATTTTGTGAAAAACATTTTGTTGAAACTCACAAACGTGATCAACAGGGAAGATATGTTGTCAAGCTCCCGTTCAAGGTAGACACTAAAAATCTCGAATTTTATGAGTCTCATGAAATTGCGTTGAATAGATTTCTCTCGTTAGAACGTCGTATGTTGCGTGATGCTCGCTTAAGAACTGACTGTTTATCGTTTATGAAAGAGTATCGACTTTTAAATCACATGGAAATTGCTAGAAGACCTGGAAAATATTTCATACCCTATTTTTGTGTATTCAACCCTTCATCACCCACCACAAAGGTTCGTGTTGTCTTTGATGGATCAGCAAAGAGGGGTCACGTTTCCTTGAATCAAGTCTTACACTCTGGACCGACGTTGTTAAATGATATTTGTGATATTTTAACTAGGTTCAGATTGCATTCATTCGTTTTTACATGTGATATTACAAAAATGTACAGAGCTATTCTTGTTAATGAAGAAGATTGTTCGTTTCTTCATAAGTAGGGCAGACTAAGAGTTCTGGGCCAGTTTAACGGCGGTTAACTAACCATGATTAAATTTTAACGGCCGTTAAATTTAACCTAACTTAATTTAACATAGGAAAACCTAATTTAACGGATCGGTTAAATTTTAACGGTGGTTAAATTTTAACGGTGGTTAAATTTTAACGGTGGTTAACTAACGATGGTTAAATAAACAGACTGAAAATTTTCATATGAAATTAAATTTATGTAGCTCACCAAGGCGTTCCAATTGCATGTATCAAGCACTCCGATGAATAAAATAAAAAAAAAAAATAAATAAAAAAAAAAATTAATTATCATTAATATTATCATGGAGTAGGTGTAAAATACCGGTTCGAGGCCAGTTTTCTTTAACCTTAAATTTAAGGTTAACCTAAGTCAACCTATCCAAACCCAACCTAACCTGAAATAGGTAAGTTCAAGTAGAATCAACGCAATCTATCCGATCCCCAAAATTCCCATTTTCACGGGAGCTAAAATTCACGAAAAAATTTGAACTTTTTAACCTCTGAAGGGAATTTCAATTTGAAGACGCCATCTTGTTCAGCCTTCCAAGGCATCCCAAATTCATGTATCAAATACGAATTTTCGATCACGATTAATTGGGGAAAAATAATAATAAAATTTTTCGGTCATCTGTACTAAAAGCAGTACCGCTTCTGAGTCTAACCTAATCTTAAATTTAAGGTTAACCTTAACCAATCCACCCAAACCTAATTTAACCTGAAATAGGTATAGCAATACCTTGCGGTATAGTCAAAGTCAAACCAACGCAATCTATCCAATCTCGAAAATTCCCATTTTCACGTGAGCTAAAAATCACGAAAAAATTTGAACTATACCGCAAGGTATTGCTATTTCAACCGCTCAAGATAATTTTAATTTGAAGACGCCATCTTATTCGGCTTTCAAAGGCATCCCAAATTCATGTATCAAATACGAATTTTCGATCACAATTAATTGGGGAAAAATAATAATAAAATTTTTCGGTCGTCTGTACTAAAAGCAGTACCGCTTCTGAGTCTAACCTAATCTTAAATTTAAGGTTAACCTAAGTCAACCCACCCAAACCTAACCTAACCTAACATAGGTAAGTTCAAGTAAAATCAACGCAATCTATCCGATCTCCAAAATTCCCATTTTCACGTGGGTTCCGAACCACGAAAAAATTTGAACTTTTTAACCCCTGGAGCGAATTTAAATTTGAAGACGCCATCTTGTTCAGCATTTCAAGGCACCCCAAATTCATGTATCAAATACAAATTTTCAATCACGATTAATTGGGGAAAAATAATAATAAAATTTTTGGGTCATCTGTACTAAAAGCAGTACCGATTCTGGCTCAGTTTAACGCTGGTTTCAACGGTACTTTTAACTGTGGTTATAGCGGAGATCAGTCACCAACTGATTAGCCATCTTGTACTAGCTTTATTATCACTTACCCAGTGGTTCGGAACCCACCTAAAATAAAGTTTATTAGATGGTTCTTGTTCAAATTTCCAAGGCAATTCAATTTCATGTATTAAACACTCTCATTTATCAATTGACATCCCATTTTTCCCTTTTTCTCTCATTTTTTCCCCCTCTCTCTCATTTTTCCCCCTTTCCACCCCAGTTTTTGGGTATAAATAGAGGTGCACAGGCAGAAAATTCTCACTCCTTTGGATCGAAGGAGTTATGTTAGTTCAGGCTGAAAATAGTCAACGAGCTATACTCCCACCAGAGATTTCTGGCTCATCCACAGAGGCTAGTCGCTACCTATTTTCAGATAGGGTCCCAAACACAACCAACTATCAAACAACAGAATCAAGCAATACCACAAAAAATTTTGTATATATAAAAATGGATAAAATAATTTCATCCACCTACTCATCACCAATCTGCCAACACAGCATCAACAAAAACTGCCTCTTTTTCATATGGAACTCATTTGAAACAATTGATGTAAAAATATTGTTTGAAAACCTTAAACCTCATATAATTGATATAATACTTGAAAATTCTGAAAAATTCCACCACAATATTAAGTGGTATGTGAGTTTAACAGTTAAATTGAAAAAGATTTCTGCTGATAAAGAGTTGTATGTTGAACCAACATTCCATGGACAATCGAGGTCTGTAATCTCAGTCCATGAGAATCTTGATAAATTCAACATACAATGGGAGGAGGCAGAGGGAAAAATTATGGAAGGTTTAGATAAATTCATAAAGTTGGGGAGTGGTTGGACTATAGACATATTCAAGCAGTTCAATTTCAACATTGTAAGATACAGACCAATAAGTGGTTCTGGCTCATACATTCCTACTCCAGTTAAAATTATAAATAGAAAAGCTGTTATAAATGTGAAAAATGAAGATGATCTCTGCTTTGTCTGGTCCATCCTCTCCTATTTCAACACCAATAATAAATATCGAGTATCTGCGCTTAGAAATCTACAACATATGATTAATATTGAAAATTTATGCTTCCCATTAAAACTGCAACACATACCTAAATTTGAGAACCAAAACACAACAATAGCTGTTAATGTTATTGCATATGAAGAAGGGAAAGATATGTTCTATCCAGTCTTTGCATCCCAACACAGAAAAAGAGAGCATACAATCACACTGTTGTTGTTATCTAACAAAGAAGAACAAAAACACTACACTCTTGTTAAAAATCTATCCAGACTGCTATCACATCTAACAAAATATAATGGTAAAGTAGAAATTTGCCCCCACTGTTTTCAAAGATTCACTTATACAAACGCAAAACAAAATTTAGAAAAACATATTGAATTGTGCTCAACACATGAAACACAATGCATTAAAATTCCACAACAAAACACTGTTTTAAAGTTCACAAATTTCTCCTACACCCTACCCACCCCCTTCACCATATACGCCGACTTTGAATGTTTAATTAAAGATGAAAAACATATACCATGTGGTTATGGATATGTAATAGTAAATGAAAGTGGATCAATTCATTATGGGCCAAGGACAGTTAGAGCATCCAACCTGTCTGAATCATCAAATTTAATAGAAAAGTTTCTGGATGAATTAGATGAACATGGAAATGAATTGAAAAAGCTATTGAAAATACAAGTGCCAATACATATAACAGTAGAAGAAGAAAACAAATTTAAAATGTTAGATGTGTGTTGCCTGTGTAATAAGAGTCTATTGTTTGATCGTGTGCGACACCACTCACATTCAACTGGAAAGTTTATTGGAGCCGCTCATCAATCGTGTAATCTTAATGCAAAACAGGTGGAGTTCATTCCTGTAATATTCCACAATTTCACCGGTTACGATTCCCACTTCATTGTTCAATCACTCAATAAATATAAAAAGAGAATAAGTTGCTTAGCTAGAACAAGTGAAAAAATAATTTCAATAACACTAAATAACACTCTAAGATTTATCGATTCACTACAATTTCTGAATTCATCTCTTTCGAAATTGACAGAAAATATGTTATCAAATGCTTTCCAACTGATTTCAGCACATTTTCCAAATAATACAAATTTACTCTTGAAAAAACAAATCTACCCATACGAATATATGGATTGTTTTGAGAAATTCGAAGAAACACAATTACCTTCCCGGGAAAACTTCTACAACAAACTAACCGATTCAGATGTAAGTGAGACTGACTATCAAAATGCTATAACCGTTTGGAATGCGTTCAACTTGAAAAATCTTGGTCAATTTCACGATCTCTATCTAACCACCGATATACTCTTACTCGCCGATATATTTCAATCTTTCAGATCAACATTCCAGAAAACCTACAGTCTTGATCCATCCCACTTTTATTCGCTACCACACTATTCGTGGAATGCAATGTTGAAAATGACTGGTATTGAACTTGAACTTTTAAGTGATCCAGATATGCACCTGTTTGTAGAGTCCGGTATTCGCGGGGGTTTAAGTGTAATCCCCAAACGATATGCAAAAGCCAACAACCAATATTTATCTACATATGATAAAAATTCCAAAACCACATTTATAATCTACTTAGATGCAAACAATTTATATGGTACAAGTATGAGTGAACCACTGCCGCACTCTGGATTCAAGTGGCTATCTAATGAGCAAATTCAAAATTTCGATGTTACAAAAATTTCAGATGAATCACACGTTGGCTACTTTTTAGAAGTCGATCTTGAATATCCAGAAAGTCTACATGATATGCACAACCATTACCCCCTTGCGCCAGTAAAAGCCACACCGCCATCAGGGCGATATGAGAAATTGATTACAACTTTTGAAAATCGTAAAAATTATATTCTACACTACAAAAATTTGAAACTTTACATGAGATTAGGTTTGAAATTAACAAAAATTCACAGAGTGATGCAATTCAATCAATCAGCCTGGTTAGAGCAATTTATATCATTAAATACCGAATTGAGAAAGAATTCAAATAATGATTTTGATAGAGATCTATACAAGCTATGTTCTAATGCAATTTATGGAAAAACGTTGGAAAATGTAAGGAATCACAATGATTTTAGGATTATAACTGATGAAAAGCAACTTGATAAAGTGATTGCATATCCAAGAATGAAATACTGGTACAGATTTAACGATGATGTTGCTGGTGTATGTCTAAATAAGCTTGAGGTTCATCTAAATCGTCCCATTTATGTGGGTATGGCAATACTTGAGTCAAGTAAAGCAATAATGTATAAATTCCATTATGATGAAATTCTAAAAATGTATCCCAATGTTGAACTGCTAATGTCCGATACAGATAGTTTTATGTATCTGATTCAAACAAATGATATTTATAAAGATATTGAAAGAAATTTGGACTTATTTGACACATCTAATTATCCAAAAGACCATCAATGTTACAGCACAAAACATAAAAAACAACTAGGTAAATTTAAGGATGAGTGTGGTGGAAAAATAATTTCTGGGTTTGTTGGACTACAAGCCAAAATGTATGCAATTCGCATAGGTGATTCAGAAAAGAAGGTTGCAAAGGGAATTCCCAAGAGTGCAAATAGAAATCAATTGAGATTTGAAGATTATAAAGAATGTCTGTTTGATGTAAAACACAAAAATGTAACATCATCAGCAATTGAAAGTAAACTGCATCATGTCTATACTGTTCAACGTGAAAAACTAGCTCTTCAACCTCATGACGATAAACGTTTCATACTGCCAAACCGAATTGATACTCTAGCTTGGGGCCATAAAGATATTCCAATAAGAAAACGTAAAATTCGTGAGCAGCAGCCATCTCAAGGAAAAGTACAAAAACTTTAAAAACCTGAATAACTTTAAAATATAAAGAAACTTTAAAACCTGAAAAACTTTAAAACCTGAAAAACTTTAAAATAAAATGAAAATTTTTTTTTTTTGCTTAAATAGGTCTGAGATCTAGAGTTTTAGGTGGGTGTCTAAACCTATGTAGGTGCATAAATGTAGGTGTAGGTACCTATACCTAGATTAATGTGTGTGAATGTAGGTACCTATACCTAGATTAATGTGTGTAGGTGTAGGTGTGTAGGTGTAGGTACCTATACCTAGATTAATGTATGTAGGTAAAAAAAAAAAATATTTTTTTATTATTTGATTTATACTTTTAAATTACTCTAATTATACATATATTTTAAATTATATAAATACTTTATTCATTTTTTTTTTTTTTGTTTATACTTTTCAAATTACTCTAATTATACTTTTAAATTACTATACTACTTTATTGTTTTGTTTTGTTAATATTATTTGTTTACATTACTTTTCTAACAATTCCACTCAATGGTGTATATTCATAGATATTTTCGTATATAATGAGACAGTATGCAGATGTATTTTCTGGGATATTTGCAGTTGTGTCAAATGAAAGTTTCACATCTAATGCACCCGATTTCAAAAGTTCACTTTGACGAGAACAGTCTATCACAATTAGTGGTGTTTTTTCAAATTTATCAAATGCTATTGATGTTCCCGAATCACTTTGTTTGTAGTAGGCATGTTGAAAGGCGGCAAACATCTGATACAATGTATGTTTATTACCCATAATATTATCATAGGGAAAGTATTGTGCATTCAAATACAAGCGAACATTATTCAAATTACAAAAATCAAATTGAGATATATCGTTACGAAGACTATTCTTTCTATTAGTTTGCAGTCCTAGTACAACAAATCTTGGTTTATCCATTTGTGATGCCGTCTTAACAGTCCACTGATGACTTGTGCTTTCCGGTAGGGTAGGATACTCATGTAATTGCCAAGATCTGAATGGAAGGCTAATTGGTTTATCATTGTGAGATAATTTCAGTAGATTAAGACGAATTGTGTCTGCTACATGTATGTAGCAGACACAATTCGTCTTAATCTACTGAAATTATCTCACAATGATAAACCAATTAGCCTTCCATTCAGATCTTGGCAATTACATGAGTATCCTACCCTACCGGAAAGCACAAGTCATCAGTGGACTGTTAAGACGGCATCACAAATGGATAAACCAAGATTTGTTGTACTAGGACTGCAAACTAATAGAAAGAATAGTCTTCGTAACGATATATCTCAATTTGATTTTTGTAATTTGAATAATGTTCGCTTGTATTTGAATGCACAATACTTTCCCTATGATAATATTATGGGTAATAAACATACATTGTATCAGATGTTTGCCGCCTTTCAACATGCCTACTACAAACAAAGTGATTCGGGAACATCAATAGCATTTGATAAATTTGAAAAAACACCACTAATTGTGATAGACTGTTCTCGTCAAAGTGAACTTTTGAAATCGGGTGCATTAGATGTGAAACTTTCATTTGACACAACTGCAAATATCCCAGAAAATACATCTGCATACTGTCTCATTATATACGAAAATATCTATGAATATACACCATTGAGTGGAATTGTTAGAAAAGTAATGTAAACAAATAATATTAACAAAACAAAACAATAAAGTAGTATAGTAATTTAAAAGTATAATTAGAGTAATTTGAAAAGTATAAACAAAAAAAAAAAAAATGAATAAAGTATTTATATAATTTAAAATATATGTATAATTAGAGTAATTTAAAAGTATAAATCAAATAATAAAAAAATATTTTTTTTTTTTACCTACATACATTAATCTAGGTATAGGTACCTACACCTACACACCTACACCTACACACATTAATCTAGGTATAGGTACCTACATTCACACACATTAATCTAGGTATAGGTACCTACACCTACATTTATGCACCTACATAGGTTTAGACACCCACCTAAAACTCTAGATCTCAGACCTATTTAAGCAAAAAAAAAAAATTTTCATTTTATTTTAAAGTTTTTCAGGTTTTAAAGTTTTTCAGGTTTTAAAGTTTCTTTATATTTTAAAGTTATTCAGGTTTTTAAAGTTTTTGTACTTTTCCTTGAGATGGCTGCTGCTCACGAATTTTACGTTTTCTTATTGGAATATCTTTATGGCCCCAAGCTAGAGTATCAATTCGGTTTGGCAGTATGAAACGTTTATCGTCATGAGGTTGAAGAGCTAGTTTTTCACGTTGAACAGTATAGACATGATGCAGTTTACTTTCAATTGCTGATGATGTTACATTTTTGTGTTTTACATCAAACAGACATTCTTTATAATCTTCAAATCTCAATTGATTTCTATTTGCACTCTTGGGAATTCCCTTTGCAACCTTCTTTTCTGAATCACCTATGCGAATTGCATACATTTTGGCTTGTAGTCCAACAAACCCAGAAATTATTTTTCCACCACACTCATCCTTAAATTTACCTAGTTGTTTTTTATGTTTTGTGCTGTAACATTGATGGTCTTTTGGATAATTAGATGTGTCAAATAAGTCCAAATTTCTTTCAATATCTTTATAAATATCATTTGTTTGAATCAGATACATAAAACTATCTGTATCGGACATTAGCAGTTCAACATTGGGATACATTTTTAGAATTTCATCATAATGGAATTTATACATTATTGCTTTACTTGACTCAAGTATTGCCATACCCACATAAATGGGACGATTTAGATGAACCTCAAGCTTATTTAGACATACACCAGCAACATCATCGTTAAATCTGTACCAGTATTTCATTCTTGGATATGCAATCACTTTATCAAGTTGCTTTTCATCAGTTATAATCCTAAAATCATTGTGATTCCTTACATTTTCCAACGTTTTTCCATAAATTGCATTAGAACATAGCTTGTATAGATCTCTATCAAAATCATTATTTGAATTCTTTCTCAATTCGGTATTTAATGATATAAATTGCTCTAACCAGGCTGATTGATTGAATTGCATCACTCTGTGAATTTTTGTTAATTTCAAACCTAATCTCATGTAAAGTTTCAAATTTTTGTAGTGTAGAATATAATTTTTACGATTTTCAAAAGTTGTAATCAATTTCTCATATCGCCCTGATGGCGGTGTGGCTTTTACTGGCGCAAGGGGGTAATGGTTGTGCATATCATGTAGACTTTCTGGATATTCAAGATCGACTTCTAAAAAGTAGCCAACGTGTGATTCATCTGAAATTTTTGTAACATCGAAATTTTGAATTTGCTCATTAGATAGCCACTTGAATCCAGAGTGCGGCAGTGGTTCACTCATACTTGTACCATATAAATTGTTTGCATCTAAGTAGATTATAAATGTGGTTTTGGAATTTTTATCATATGTAGATAAATATTGGTTGTTGGCTTTTGCATATCGTTTGGGGATTACACTTAAACCCCCGCGAATACCGGACTCTACAAACAGGTGCATATCTGGATCACTTAAAAGTTCAAGTTCAATACCAGTCATTTTCAACATTGCATTCCACGAATAGTGTGGTAGCGAATAAAAGTGGGATGGATCAAGACTGTAGGTTTTCTGGAATGTTGATCTGAAAGATTGAAATATATCGGCGAGTAAGAGTATATCGGTGGTTAGATAGAGATCGTGAAATTGACCAAGATTTTTCAAGTTGAACGCATTCCAAACGGTTATAGCATTTTGATAGTCAGTCTCACTTACATCTGAATCGGTTAGTTTGTTGTAGAAGTTTTCCCGGGAAGGTAATTGTGTTTCTTCGAATTTCTCAAAACAATCCATATATTCGTATGGGTAGATTTGTTTTTTCAAGAGTAAATTTGTATTATTTGGAAAATGTGCTGAAATCAGTTGGAAAGCATTTGATAACATATTTTCTGTCAATTTCGAAAGAGATGAATTCAGAAATTGTAGTGAATCGATAAATCTTAGAGTGTTATTTAGTGTTATTGAAATTATTTTTTCACTTGTTCTAGCTAAGCAACTTATTCTCTTTTTATATTTATTGAGTGATTGAACAATGAAGTGGGAATCGTAACCGGTGAAATTGTGGAATATTACAGGAATGAACTCCACCTGTTTTGCATTAAGATTACACGATTGATGAGCGGCTCCAATAAACTTTCCAGTTGAATGTGAGTGGTGTCGCACACGATCAAACAATAGACTCTTATTACACAGGCAACACACATCTAACATTTTAAATTTGTTTTCTTCTTCTACTGTTATATGTATTGGCACTTGTATTTTCAATAGCTTTTTCAATTCATTTCCATGTTCATCTAATTCATCCAGAAACTTTTCTATTAAATTTGATGATTCAGACAGGTTGGATGCTCTAACTGTCCTTGGCCCATAATGAATTGATCCACTTTCATTTACTATTACATATCCATAACCACATGGTATATGTTTTTCATCTTTAATTAAACATTCAAAGTCGGCGTATATGGTGAAGGGGGTGGGTAGGGTGTAGGAGAAATTTGTGAACTTTAAAACAGTGTTTTGTTGTGGAATTTTAATGCATTGTGTTTCATGTGTTGAGCACAATTCAATATGTTTTTCTAAATTTTGTTTTGCGTTTGTATAAGTGAATCTTTGAAAACAGTGGGGGCAAATTTCTACTTTACCATTATATTTTGTTAGATGTGATAGCAGTCTGGATAGATTTTTAACAAGAGTGTAGTGTTTTTGTTCTTCTTTGTTAGATAACAACAACAGTGTGATTGTATGCTCTCTTTTTCTGTGTTGGGATGCAAAGACTGGATAGAACATATCTTTCCCTTCTTCATATGCAATAACATTAACAGCTATTGTTGTGTTTTGGTTCTCAAATTTAGGTATGTGTTGCAGTTTTAATGGGAAGCATAAATTTTCAATATTAATCATATGTTGTAGATTTCTAAGCGCAGATACTCGATATTTATTATTGGTGTTGAAATAGGAGAGGATGGACCAGACAAAGCAGAGATCATCTTCATTTTTCACATTTATAACAGCTTTTCTATTTATAATTTTAACTGGAGTAGGAATGTATGAGCCAGAACCACTTATTGGTCTGTATCTTACAATGTTGAAATTGAACTGCTTGAATATGTCTATAGTCCAACCACTCCCCAACTTTATGAATTTATCTAAACCTTCCATAATTTTTCCCTCTGCCTCCTCCCATTGTATGTTGAATTTATCAAGATTCTCATGGACTGAGATTACAGACCTCGATTGTCCATGGAATGTTGGTTCAACATACAACTCTTTATCAGCAGAAATCTTTTTCAATTTAACTGTTAAACTCACATACCACTTAATATTGTGGTGGAATTTTTCAGAATTTTCAAGTATTATATCAATTATATGAGGTTTAAGGTTTTCAAACAATATTTTTACATCAATTGTTTCAAATGAGTTCCATATGAAAAAGAGGCAGTTTTTGTTGATGCTGTGTTGGCAGATTGGTGATGAGTAGGTGGATGAAATTATTTTATCCATTTTTATATATACAAAATTTTTTGTGGTATTGCTTGATTCTGTTGTTTGATAGTTGGTTGTGTTTGGGACCCTATCTGAAAATAGGTAGCGACTAGCCTCTGTGGATGAGCCAGAAATCTCTGGTGGGAGTATAGCTCGTTGACTATTTTCAGCCTGAACTAACATAACTCCTTCGATCCAAAGGAGTGAGAATTTTCTGCCTGTGCACCTCTATTTATACCCAAAAACTGGGGTGGAAAGGGGGAAAAATGAGAGAGAGGGGGAAAAAATGAGAGAAAAAGGGAAAAATGGGATGTCAATTGATAAATGAGAGTGTTTAATACATGAAATTGAATTGCCTTGGAAATTTGAACAAGAACCATCTAATAAACTTTATTTTAGGTGGGTTCCGAACCACTGGGTAAGTGATAATAAAGCTAGTACAAGATGGCTAATCAGTTGGTGACTGATCTCCGCTATAACCACAGTTAAAAGTACCGTTGAAACCAGCGTTAAACTGAGCCAGAATCGGTACTGCTTTTAGTACAGATGACCCAAAAATTTTATTATTATTTTTCCCCAATTAATCGTGATTGAAAATTTGTATTTGATACATGAATTTGGGGTGCCTTGAAATGCTGAACAAGATGGCGTCTTCAAATTTAAATTCGCTCCAGGGGTTAAAAAGTTCAAATTTTTTCGTGGTTCGGAACCCACGTGAAAATGGGAATTTTGGAGATCGGATAGATTGCGTTGATTTTACTTGAACTTACCTATGTTAGGTTAGGTTAGGTTTGGGTGGGTTGACTTAGGTTAACCTTAAATTTAAGATTAGGTTAGACTCAGAAGCGGTACTGCTTTTAGTACAGACGACCGAAAAATTTTATTATTATTTTTCCCCAATTAATTGTGATCGAAAATTCGTATTTGATACATGAATTTGGGATGCCTTTGAAAGCCGAATAAGATGGCGTCTTCAAATTAAAATTATCTTGAGCGGTTGAAATAGCAATACCTTGCGGTATAGTTCAAATTTTTTCGTGATTTTTAGCTCACGT
Organism: Conomelus anceps; assembly: GCA_948455865.1. Lineage (NCBI taxonomy): Eukaryota > Metazoa > Arthropoda > Insecta > Hemiptera > Delphacidae > Conomelus > Conomelus anceps. The sequence goes on from CAOJWK010000383.1 coordinate 36,822, forward strand.
GAAAATGGGAATTTTCGAGATTGGATAGATTGCGTTGGTTTGACTTTGACTATACCGCAAGGTATTGCTATACCTATTTCAGGTTAAATTAGGTTTGGGTGGATTGGTTAAGGTTAACCTTAAATTTAAGATTAGGTTAGACTCAGAAGCGGTACTGCTTTTAGTACAGATGACCGAAAAATTTTATTATTATTTTTCCCCAATTAATCGTGATCGAAAATTCGTATTTGATACATGAATTTGGGATGCCTTGGAAGGCTGAACAAGATGGCGTCTTCAAATTGAAATTCCCTTCAGAGGTTAAAAAGTTCAAATTTTTTCGTGAATTTTAGCTCCCGTGAAAATGGGAATTTTGGGGATCGGATAGATTGCGTTGATTCTACTTGAACTTACCTATTTCAGGTTAGGTTGGGTTTGGATAGGTTGACTTAGGTTAACCTTAAATTTAAGGTTAAAGAAAACTGGCCTCGAACCGGTATTTTACACCTACTCCATGATAATATTAATGATAATTAATTTTTTTTTTTATTTATTTTTTTTTTTTATTTTATTCATCGGAGTGCTTGATACATGCAATTGGAACGCCTTGGTGAGCTACATAAATTTAATTTCATATGAAAATTTTCAGTCTGTTTATTTAACCATCGTTAGTTAACCACCGTTAAAATTTAACCACCGTTAAAATTTAACCACCGTTAAAATTTAACCGATCCGTTAAATTAGGTTTTCCTATGTTAAATTAAGTTAGGTTAAATTTAACGGCCGTTAAAATTTAATCATGGTTAGTTAACCGCCGTTAAACTGGCCCAGAACTCTTAGTCTGCCCTACTTTCATATATTGTTTCGTGAAGATCCTTCAAAGGATATTGTCGTCTATGAGTTAAAAAGAATTCCATACGGTTTGAAACCCTCGGGATTTCTCGCTCAACGTGTATTGATTCAATTGACAGAAGATGAGGGAGATAAATTTCCTTTAGCGGCGACCGCAATTCGTGATGAAATTTACCATGATGATTTTCTAATAGGTGCTAGCTCGTTGGAGGAAATGTGTGAAATTAAATCACAACTATGCAATCTCCTGAAATGTGCTGATATCAAACTGAACAAGTGGAGTAGTAACTCTCCTGAATTCCTGAAACGGGTTCGTTTGGAAAACAGTCAAGTTCCCTTTCATATCAGTGATGAACCTAATTCCAGTGTTAAGGTGTTAGGTATTATGTGGAATCCGACTACCGATTGTTTTCAAATTAAAGTTTCAGTTCCGGAGTATCATAAGACAAACTCAAAGCGCAGTGTCTTGTCTGTAATTGCTAGACTGTATGATCCACTTGGTTTTATAGCTCCTGTTATTTTCAAAATGAAATGTTTTTTACAAGAGCTATGGAAATTACAAATTTATTGGGATACACCAATTCCTGATGACTATAATGCATGCTGGAATAAGTTCATGGAAGAGCTTCCTGCTCTTAGTTCAATTTCAATTCCTCGTTGCGTTTATGGTGATGCACTTTCGTGTCAAATAGTAGGATTTTGTGATGCATCTCAAAAAGGAATATGTGCTTGTATCTATCTGAGAGTTGTTTTCTCAGACTCTGTTGTTAAATGCTTTCTAATAAAAGCAAAAACTAAAGTGGCACCGTTAAAAACACTTTCAATTCCACGTTTAGAGCTTTTAGCTGCGTTGTTGCTTTCAAAATTGTACGTTTCAGTGCTTCCTAATCTGTCTAAAATTAATCGACAATCAACGTTTCTCTTCTGTGATTCAACTATTGTGTTAGCTTGGTTGCATATACCACCCTATAAGTTGCAAACGTTCGTTGCAAATCGTGTCGTGAAAATATTAGAATTGACTAATCTAAATGATTGGAATCATATTGGTACTGATTTCAATATTGCTGACGTGGGTTCAAGAGGTATTCCTCCTCAAATGTTGAGTTCGTTAGAAGAGTGGTATAGAGCTCCAACATGGTGTTCAGAGCCGTTATCATGCTGGCCATTGTCTTCCGTAACAATACCCTCTGAAAGTCTACCTGATATTAAAAATAATCAAGGTGAAATTGTTTTGAATCTTACCGAAGATAGTGCCGTTATTCAAATAACTCATTTCTCCTCATATCTAAGAATGTTGCGTTCTTGTGCATATGTTTTCCGATTTGTCAATAATTGTAGAGCAAAAATAAAAGGTGTCTCTCGTGAAAAAGGAGTATTAAGTGTTAAAGAGTTGAAATCCGCACAAGATTTCTGCGTTAGAATCGTTCAAAAGTGTCATTTCAATCGTGAACTTACCCTTCTGAAAGAAGGAAAGCCTTGTGATAAAGCATTTCAAAAGTTGTCTGTTTTTTTGGATAGTGATGATTTTATTCGCGTTGGTGGCAGACTTGTGAATAGTGATTTGGAATATGAAGCTAAGCATCCTCGCTTGATTCATAAGGACAGTCATTTTACTAAGCTCATTATTGAATATTATCACCGCTCCTATCTCCATGCTGGACCTAGGATTGTGCGTGCTCTCATCCAGCGTTGTTTTTGGATTATTGGAGCCCATAGTGTAATTAGACATGTCATACACAATTGTACTCGTTGTCGTTTATTCAAAGCGAATACTGTTGAACCCGTTATGGGCGACTTGCCCCGCTCTCGTGTCGTTCCCACGGCACCCTTTTTCAAAGTCGCTGTCGATCTCGCAGGTCCCTTCGTAGTTAAGGAGAGTGTTCGGCCTAAGGCTCACACCTACAAGGCATATTTCGCTCTATTTGTTTGTTTAGCGACAAAAGCTTGTCATATTGAAACGTTAACCAGTTTGACGTCTGAGGAATTCATTGGCACTCTTCATCGCTTTGTGTCGAGACGTGGGTTACCTCAAGAAATATTCTGTGACCAAGGGACGAATTTTAAAGGAGCCGCCCGACAATTGAAGGAAATTACTGAATTTTTGCGAGTTTCTGAAAATCAGACAAAAATTATTGATGATATGTCCAATAGAAACATCAAATTCCAGTTTAATATCCCACATGCCCCATTTATGAATGGAATTTGCGAATCCAATATAAAAAATGTTAAATATCATTTGTTCCGTGAATTAGGAAACCATACTGTTACAATTGTTGAGTTCACCACTATTCTCACTAAAATTGAGGCGATACTTAACTCAAGGCCGTTGTATGCACTTTCATCGTCACCCGATGATTACGCTGCCTTAACTCCTGGACATTTTCTTATCCATCGCCCCTTGTTGGCTGTTCCCGAAAATGACTATACTGACTCCAATGAACACAGACTATCTCGTTGGGAGAAGGTGAATCGCTTCACACAAAGGTTGTGGAAGAGATGGGAGAGAGAATATCTCCACACTCTTCAGCAGAAAAATAAGTGGTTTGAGCACGACTCTAACTTACAAATTGGGCAATTAGTGTGGATTAAAGAAGATAATTCAACGCCCCTATCATACCCATTAGGACGCATTGCAAGCGTCATTCGCGATTCTAAGGGAGTTGTTCGCTCCGCGTACGTTAAAACCAAATCAGGAGAGTATGTTAGGCCGGTTAGGAAACTAGCCCCAATACTCCCAAACTAGTGTCTCTTTAACCCCACGTTCCCCCCCCCCCTTTTTCCTGTTTTTCCTTTATCTCAGTGCATTGTGTGTTTTAATTTTTTAATCCTTTTGAGTTTTGTTTCTTGGATTGAGGCAATCCAAGGCGGGCGGAGATGGTTGATTCTTAGCGCAGGCGGATTATTGCTTGTTGGTTGAGATAAGAAACTATCATCCTTTCCCCCCCCCCCCTACTCCCCTCCTACCCTTCCGTTCACCCTTCCTTTCAATTTCACTTCACTCTCGAGTTTGTTCCTCGACTGTCAACCTCGTACCGTGTTGCGTTCCGTTCCGTGAAAGTATTAGTTATTAATATACATATATGATTCAACATTACATACATTCAAGAAATCTACTCATGCCAGAAGACGTCAACTTTACCACCTACTTACAGTCCACATTGAAGTCACCTTTGGTAAGTGATAGTTTTATTACTAATTAACTTGCTGTAGTCTGACTGCGTTGTTTCACTGTTTTCTTAACTGCACCCTGGGTCCTTGTGGCTCAAGGACAGGAAGGGATAACCAGTGTATGAAGCTCCTTTTTTTGTGAGAATATAATAAAAATTCACCTTTCTCATATGTGTATGAAGCTCCATTTTTTGTGAGATAGAAATATAATTTCACCTTGCTCATATTCATGTGTATGGAGCTTCTTCTTTGGTGAGAATGAAATAGAAATTCATCTGGCATATATGTGTATGAAGCTCCTTTTTTTGTTGGATAGAAATATAAATTCACCTCGATTATATGTGTATGAATCTCCTTTTCTTTGACATGGAGATATGAATTCACCTTGCTTATATGTGTATAAAGCTCCATTTTTTATTAGATGGAAATATGAATTCACCTTGCTCAAATGTGTATGAAGCTCCTTTTTTTGTAGGAATGGAATAGAAATTCACTTCGCTTATATGTGTATGTAGCTCCTTTTTTTGTGAGATATAAATATAAATTCACCTTGCTTATATGTGTGTGAAGCTCCTCTTTCTATAAGAATTGAATAGAATTCACCTTGCTTATATGTGTATGAAGCTCAATTTTTTTGTTAGATAGGAATATGAATTCTCCTTGCTTAAATGTGTATGAAGCTTCTTTTTTTTGAAGAATGAAATAGAAACTTACCTTCCTCATATGTGTATGAAGCTCCTTTTTTTGTGAGATAGAAATATAAATCCACCATGCTCATATGTGTATGGAGCTCGTTTTTTTGTTTGAAAGAAATATAAATTCACCTTTCTTATATATGTATGGAGCTCCTTTTTTTGTAAGAATGGAATAGAAATTCATTTTGCTAATATGTGTATTAAGCTCCTCTTTTGTGAGATAGAAATATAAGTTCACCTTGCTTGGATGTGTATGAAGCTCCTTTTTTGTAAAAATTGAATAGAAATTCACCTTGCTTATATGTGTATGAAGCTCATTTTTTTGTGAGATTGAAATATAAATTCACCTTGCTTTTATGTGTATGAAGCTCTTTTTTTGTTAGATAGGAATATAAATTCACCTTGCTTATATGTGTATGAAGCTCCTTCATTTGTTAGATAGAAATATAAATTCACCTTGCTTATATGTGTATGGAGCTCCTTTTCTTGTGAGAATGGAATATGAATTCACCTTGCTTATATATGTATGAAGCTCCTTTTATTGTTAGGTGAATATGAATTCACCTTGTTCATATGTGTATAAAGCTCCTTTTCTTGTGAGATAGAAATATAAATTCAACTTGCTTATATGTGAATGAAGCTCCTTTTTTTGTTAAATAGAAATATAAATTCACCTTGCTTATATGAGTATGAAGCTCCTTTTTTTGTTAGATAGAGAAAAAATTCACTATGCTTATATGTGTATGAAGCTGTTTTTTTTGTAAGAATGGAGTAGTAATTCACCTTGCTTATATGTGTATGAAGCTCATTTTTATGTGAGATAGAGATATAAATTCACCTTGCTTATATGTGTATGAAGCCCGTTTTTTGTTAGATAGAAATATTGATTCACCTTGCTTATATGTGTATGAAGCTCCTTTTTTTGTAAGAATGGAATAAAAATTCACCTTGCTCATAAGTGTATGGAGCTTCTTTTTTTTTGAGATAGAAATATAAATTCACCTTGCTTATATGTGTATGAAGCTCCTTTTATTGTAAAAATGGAATAGAAATTCACCTTGCTCATATCTGTATCAAGCTCCTTTCCTTGTAAGAATGGAATATGAATTCACCTTGCTTATATGTGTATGAAGCTCCTTTTTTTGTTAGGTGGAATTATAGATTCACCATGCTCATATGTGTATGGAGCTCCTTTTTTTGTTAAATAGAAATGAAAATTCACTATGCTTATATGTGTATGAAGCTCCTTTTTTTGTAAGAATGGAATGGAAATTCACCTTGCTTATATGTGTATGAAGCTCCTTTTTTTGTTGGATAGAAAAATAAATTCACCTGGTTTATATGTGTATGGAGCTCCTTTTTTTGTTAGATAGAAATATAAATTCACTTTTCTTATATGTGTATGAAGCTCCTTTTTATGTAAGAATGGAATGGAAATTCACCTTGCTTATATGTGTATGAAGCTCCTTTTTCTGTAAGAATGGAATAGAAATTCACCTTGCTTATATGTGTATGAAGCTCAATTTTTTGTTGGATGGAAATATAAATTCACCTTGCTTATATGTGTATGAAGCTCCTTTTTTTGTTAGTTGGAAATATAATTTCACCTTGTTTATATGTGTATGAAGCTCCTTTTTTTGTAAGAATGAAATAGAGATTCACCATGCTTATATGTGTATGAAGCACCTTTCATTGTGAGATAGAAATATGAATTCACCTCGCTTATATGTGTCTGATGCTCCTTTTTTTGTGAGTATGGAATGGGAATTCACCTTGCTTATATGTGTCTGGAGCTCTTTTTTTTGTTAAATAGAAATATAAATCCAACTTGCTTATATGTGTATGAAGCTCCTTTTTTTCTAAATGAAAATATAAATCCACCTTGCTTATATGTGTATGAAGCTTTTTTTTTTTTTTCGTAAGAATAGAATATAAATTCACCTTGCTTATATGTGTATGAAGCTCCTTTTTTTGTGAGAGAGAAATATAAATTCACCTTGCTAATATGTGTATGAAGCTCCTTTTTTTGTAAGAATGGAATAAAAATTCACCTTGCTTATATGTGTATTAAGATCCTTTTTTTGTCAGATAGAAATATGATTTCATGTGTATGGGGCTTCTTCTTTGGTGAGAATGTAATAGAAATTCATCTGGCTTATATGTGTATGAAGCTCCTTTTCTTGTTGGATAGAAATATAAATTCACCTTGCTTATATGTGTATGAAGCTTCTTTTTTTGTGAGGTAGAAAAATAAATTCACAATGCTCATATGTGTATGGGGCTCTTTTTTTTGTAAGAATGGAATAGAAATTCACCTTGCTTATATGTGTGTATGAAGCTCTTTTTTTTGAAGTAGAAATATAAATTCACCTTGCTTATATGTGTATGGAGCTCCTTTCTTTGTGAGAATGGAATAGAAATTCACCTTGTTTATATGTGTATTAAGCTCCATTTTTGTGTGATAGAAATACAAATTCATCTTGCTTATATGTGTATGAAGCTCCTTTTTTTGTGAGATAGAAACACAAATTCATCTTGCTTATATGTGTATGAAGCTTTCTTTTTGTAAGAATGGAATAGAAATTCACCTTGTTTATATGTGTATGAAGATCCTTTTTTGTGAGATAGAAATATGAATTCACCTTGCTTATATGTGAATGAAGCTCCTTTTCTTGTGAGAACGGAATATAAATTCACTTTGCTCATATGTGTATGAAACTCCTTTTTTGTGAGATATAAATATAAATTCACGTTGCTTATATGTATATGAAGCTCCTTTTTTTGTAAGAATGGAATAGAAATTCACCTTGATTATATGTGTATGGAGCTTCTTTTTTTGTTAGATAGAAACATAAATTCACCTTGCTTATATGTGTATTTAGCTCCTTTTTTTGTTAGAATGGAATAGAAATTCACCCTTCTTATATGTGGATGAAGCTCCTTTTTTTGTGAGATCCAAAGATAAATTCACCTCGCTTATATGTGTATGAAGCTCCTCTCTTTGTAAAAAAGGAATAAGAATTCACCTTGCTTATATGTGTATGGGTCTCCTTTTTTTGTGAGATAGAAATATAAATTAATCTTGCTTATATGTGTATGAAGCTCCTTTTTTTGTAAGAATGGAATATAAATTCACCTTGCTTATATGTGTATGATTCTTTTTTTTTTGTAAGAGTGGAATAGAAATTCATCCTACTTATATGTGTATGAGGCTCCTTTTTATGTGAGATAGAGATATAAATTCACCTTGCTTATATGTGTATGAAGCTCCTTTTTTGTAAGATAGAAATATAAATTCACCTTGCTTATATATGTATGAAGCTCCTTTTATTGTAAAAATGGAATAGAAAATCACCTTGCTTATATGTGTATGAAGCTCCGTTTCCTGTGAGATAGAAATATATTTAACCTTGCTTATATGTGTATGAAGCTCCTTTCTTTGTAAGAATGGAATATGAATTCACCTAGCTTATATGTGTATGCAGCTCCTTTTTTTGTTAGGTGAAAATATGAATTCACCTTGCTTATATGTGTATGAAGCTCCTTTTTTTTTAAGATAGAAATAAAAATTCACTTTGCTTATATGTGTATGAAGCTCCTTTTTTTATAAGAATGGAATAGTAATTCACCTTGCTTATATGTGTATGAAGCTCCTTTTTTTGTTAGATAGAAAAAAAAATTCACCTTGCTTATATGTAAATGAAGCTCCTTTTTTTGTGAGATCGAAATATAAATACACCTCGCTTATATGTGTATAAAGCTCCTCTCTTTGTAAAAAAGGAATAGGAATTCACCTTGCTTATATGTGTATGAAGCTCCTTTTTTTTGTGAGATAGAAATAATAATTACTCTTGCTTATATGTTTATGAAGTACCTTTTTTTGTAAGAAGGAATATAAATTCACCTTGCTTATATGTGTATGAAGCTCCTTTTTTTGTAAGAATGGAATAGTAATTCACCTTGCTTATATGTGTATGAAGCTCCTTTTTTTGTTAGATAGAAAAATAAATTCACCTTGTTTATATGTGTATGGAGCTCCTTTTTTTGTTAGATAGAAATATAAATTCACTTTGCTTATATGTGTATGAAGCTCCTTTTTTTGTAGGAATGGAATGGAAATTCACCTTGCTTATATGTGTATGAAGCTCCGTTTTCTGTGAGAATGGAATAGAAATTCACCTTGCTTATATGTGTTTGAAGCTCATTTTTTTGTTGGATAGAAATATGAATTCACCTTGCTTATATGTGTATGAAGCTCCTTTTTTTGTGAGAATATAATAAAAATTCACCTTTCTCATATGTGTATGAAGCTCCATTTTTTGTGAGATAGAAATATAATTTCACCTTGCTCATATTCATGTGTATGGAGCTTTATCTTTGGTGAGAATGAAATAGAAATTCATCTGGCATATATGTGTATGAAGCTCCTTTTTTTGTTGGATAGAAATATAAATTCACCTCGATTATATGTGTATGAATCTCCTTTTTTTTGACATGGAGATATGAATTCACCTTGCTCATATGTGTATAAAGCTCCATTTTTTTATTAGATGGGAATATGAATTCACCTTGCTCAAATGTGTATGAAGCTCCTTTTTTGTAGGAATGGAATAGAAATTCACTTCGCTTATATGTGTATGTAGCTCCTTTTTTTGTGAGATATAAATATAAATTCACCTTGCTTATATGTGTGTGAAGCTCCTCTTTCTATAAGAATTGAATAGAATTCACCTTGCTTATATGTGTATGAAGCTCAATTTTTTTGTAAGTTAGAAATATTAATTCACCTTGCTTTTATGTGTATGAAGCTCTTTTTTTTGAGATAGAATATTAATTCACCTTGCTTATATGTGTATGAAGCTCCTTTTTTTGTTAGATAGGAATATGAATTCTCCTTGCTTAAATGTGTATGAAGCTTCTTTTTTTTGAAGAATGAAATAGAAACTTACCTTCCTCATATGTGTATGAAGCTCCTTTTTTTGTGAGATAGAAATATACATCCACCATGCTCATATGTGTATGGAGCTCGTTTTTTTGTTTGAAAGAAATATAAATTCACCTTTCTTATATATGTATGGAGCTCCTTTTTTTGTAAGAATGGAATAGAAATTCACCTTGCTAATATGTGTATTAAGCTCCTCTTTTGTGAGATAGAAATATGAGTTCACCTTGCTTGGATGTGTATGAAGCTCTTTTTTTGTAAAAATTGAATAGAAATTCACCTTGCTTATATGTGTATGAAGCTCATTTTTTTGTGAGATTGAAATATAAATTCACCTTGCTTTTATTTGTATGAAGCTCCTTTTTTGTTGGATAGGAATATAAATTCACCTTGCTTATATGTGTATGAAGCTCCTTCATTTGTTAGATAGAAATATAAATTCACCTTGCTTATATGTGTATGGAGCTCCTTTTCTTGTGAGAATGGAATATGAATTTACCTTGCTTATATATGTATGAAGCTCCTTTTATTGTTAGGTGAATATGAATTCACCTTGTTCATATGTGTATAAAGCTCCTTTTCTTGTGAGATAGAAATATAAATTCACCTTGCTTATATGTGAATGAAGCTCCTTTTTCTGTTAGATAGAAATACAAATTCACCTTGTTTATATGTGTATGAAGTTCCTTTTTTTGTGAGATAGAAATAGAAATTCACATTGCTTATATGTGTATGAAGCACCTTCTTTTGTTAGATAGAAAAAAAAATTCACCTTGCTTATATGTAAATGAAGCTCCTTTTTTTGTGAGATCGAAATATAATTTCACCTTGCTCATATTCATGTGTATGGAGCTTTATCTTTGGTGAGAATGAAATAGAAATTCATCTGGCATATATGTGTATGAAGCTCCTTTTTTTGTTGGATAGAAATATAAATTCACCTCGATTATATGTGTATGAATCTCCTTTTTTTTGACATGGAGATATGAATTCACCTTGCTCATATGTGTATAAAGCTCCATTTTTTTATTAGATGGGAATATGAATTCACCTTGCTCAAATGTGTATGAAGCTCCTTTTTTGTAGGAATGGAATAGAAATTCACTTCGCTTATATGTGTATGTAGCTCCTTTTTTTGTGAGATATAAATATAAATTCACCTTGCTTATATGTGTGTGAAGCTCCTCTTTCTATAAGAATTGAATAGAATTCACCTTGCTTATATGTGTATGAAGCTCAATTTTTTTGTAAGTTAGAAATATTAATTCACCTTGCTTTTATGTGTATGAAGCTCTTTTTTTTGAGATAGAATATTAATTCACCTTGCTTATATGTGTATGAAGCTCCTTTTTTTGTTAGATAGGAATATGAATTCTCCTTGCTTAAATGTGTATGAAGCTTCTTTTTTTTGAAGAATGAAATAGAAACTTACCTTCCTCATATGTGTATGAAGCTCCTTTTTTTGTGAGATAGAAATATACATCCACCATGCTCATATGTGTATGGAGCTCGTTTTTTTGTTTGAAAGAAATATAAATTCACCTTTCTTATATATGTATGGAGCTCCTTTTTTTGTAAGAATGGAATAGAAATTCACCTTGCTAATATGTGTATTAAGCTCCTCTTTTGTGAGATAGAAATATGAGTTCACCTTGCTTGGATGTGTATGAAGCTCTTTTTTTGTAAAAATTGAATAGAAATTCACCTTGCTTATATGTGTATGAAGCTCATTTTTTTGTGAGATTGAAATATAAATTCACCTTGCTTTTATTTGTATGAAGCTCCTTTTTTGTTGGATAGGAATATAAATTCACCTTGCTTATATGTGTATGAAGCTCCTTCATTTGTTAGATAGAAATATAAATTCACCTTGCTTATATGTGTATGGAGCTCCTTTTCTTGTGAGAATGGAATATGAATTTACCTTGCTTATATATGTATGAAGCTCCTTTTATTGTTAGGTGAATATGAATTCACCTTGTTCATATGTGTATAAAGCTCCTTTTCTTGTGAGATAGAAATATAAATTCACCTTGCTTATATGTGAATGAAGCTCCTTTTTCTGTTAGATAGAAATACAAATTCACCTTGTTTATATGTGTATGAAGTTCCTTTTTTTGTGAGATAGAAATAGAAATTCACATTGCTTATATGTGTATGAAGCACCTTCTTTTGTTAGATAGAAATATAAATTAACCTTACTTATATGTGTATGAAACTCCTTTTTTTGTGAGAATGGATTAGAAATTCACCTTGCTTATATGTGTATGAATCTTCTTGTTTTGTGAGGTAGAAATATAAATTCACCATGCTTATATGTGTATGGAGCTCTTTTTTTTGTAAGAATGGGATAAAAATTCACCTTTCTTATAAGTGTATGAAGCTCCTTTTTTTGTGAGGTAGAAATATAAATTCACCTTTCTTATATGTGTATGGAGCTCCTTTCTTTGTAAGAATGGAATAGAAATTCACCTTGCTTTCATGTGTATGAAGCTCTTTTTCTGTGAGATAGAGATACAAATTCATCTTGCTTATATGTGTATGAAGCTTCTTTTTTTGTGAGATAGAAATACAAATTCATCTTGCTTATATGTGTATGAAGCTCCTTTTTTTGTAAGAATGGAATAGAAATTCACTTTGCTTATATGTGTATGAGGCTCCTTTTTATGTGAGATAGAGATATAAATTCACCTTGCTTATATGTGTATGAAGCTCCTTTTTTTTGTTTGATTCAATATAGATTCACCTTGCTTATATGTGTATGGAGCTCCTTTTTTTGTAAGAATGAAATAGTAATTCACCATGCTTATATGTGTATGAAGCTCCTTTTTTTGTTAGATATAAATATAAATTCACCTTGTTTATATGTGTATAAAGCTCCTTTTTTTTTGAGATAGATATGAAGATTCACCTTGCTTATATGTGTATGAAGCTCCTTTTTTCGTTAGATAGAAATATAAATTCACTTTGCTTATGTGTGTATGAAGCTCCTTTTTTTGTAAGAATGAAATGGAAATTCACCTTGCTTATATGTGTATGAAGCTCCTTTTTCTGTAAGAATGGAATAGAAATTCACCTTCCTTATATGTGTATGAAGCTCCTTTTTTCCGTTGGATAGAAATATGAATTCACCTTGCTAATATGTGTATGAAGCTCCTTTATTTGTAAGAATATGATAGAAATTCACCTTGCTCATATGTGTATGAAGCTTCTTTTTTGTGAGATATAAATATTAATTCACCTTGCTTATATGTGAATGAAGCTCCTTTTCTTGTAAGAATGGAATAGAAATTCTCTTTGCTCATATGTGTATGAAGCTCCTTTTTTTGTGAGATATAAATATAAATTCACCTTGCTTGTATGTGTATGAAGCTCCTTTTTTTGAAAGAATGGAATAGAAAATCACCTTGATTATATGTGTATGGAGCTTCTTTTTTTGTTAGATGAAAATAAAAATTCACCTTGCTTATATTTGTATGAAGCTCCTTTTTTTGTAAGAATGGAATAGAAAGTCACCTTGCTTATATGTGTATGAAGCTCCTTTTTCTGTGAGATAGTAATATAAATTCACCTTGCTTATAAGTGTATGAAGCTCCTTTTCTTGTGAGAATGGAATAGAAATTCACCTTGCTTATATGTAAATGAAGCTCCTTTTTTTGTAAGATCGAAATATGAATTCACCTTGCTTATATGTGTATGAAGCTCCTCTTTTTGTAAAAATGGAATGGGAATTCACCTTGCTTATATGTGTATTTAGCTCCTTTTTTTGTAAGAATGGAATATGAATTCACCTTGATTATATGTGTATGGAGCTCCTTTTTCTGTAAGAATGGAATAGAAATTCACCTTGCTTATATGTGTATGAAGCTCCTTTTTTTCAAGAATGGAATAGAAATTAACCTTGCTTATATGTGTATGAAGCTCCTTTTTTTGTGAGATATAAACATACATTCACCTTGCTCATATGTGTATGAATATCCTTTTTTTGTAAGAATGGAATAGAATTCACCTTGCTTATATGTGTATGAAGCACAATTTTTTTGTTAGATAGAAATATAAATTCACCTTGCTTATATCTGCATGAAGCTCCTTTTTTTGAGATAGAAATATAAATTCACCTTGCTTATATGTGTATGAAGCTCGTTTTTTGTTAGATAGAAATATAGATTCACAATGCTTATAATGAAGCTCTTTTTTTTTGTAAGAGTGGAATAGAAATTCACCTTGCTTATATGTGTATGAAGCTCCTTTTTTGTGAGATAGAAATATGAATTCACCTTGCTTATATGTGAATGAAGCTCCTTTTCTTGTAAGAATGGAATAGAAATTCACTTTGCTCATATGTTTATGAAGCTCCTTTTTTTGTGAGATATAAATATAAATTCACCTTGCTCATATGTGTATGAAGCTCCTTTTTTTGTAAGAATGGAATAGAAATTCACCTTGATTATATGTGTATGGAGCTTCTTTTTTTTGTTAGATAGAAATATGAATTCACCTTGCTTATATGTGTATTTAGGCCTTTTTTTTGGAAGAATGGATTATAAATTCACCATGCTTATATGTGTATGAAGCTCCTTTCCTTGTAAGAATGGAATATGAATTCACCTTGCTTATATGTGTATGAAGCTCTTTGTTTTGTTAGAGTGGCATAGAAATTCACCCTACTTAATGTGTATGAGGTTCCTTTTTATGTGAGATAGAGATATAGATTGACCTTGCTTATATGTGTATGAAGCTTCTTTTCTTGTAAGATAGAAATATGAATCCTCCTTGCTCATATGTGTATGGAGCTCCTTTTTTTGTAGGAATGGAATAGAAATTCACCATGCTTATATGTGTATGGAGCTCCTATTTTTAAGGATTGAATAGAAATTCACCTTGCTTATATGTGTATGAAGCTCCCTTTTTTGTGAGATATAAATATAAATTCACCCTGCTTATATGTGTATGAAGTTCCTTTTTTCTGTGAGAATGGAATAGAATTCTCCTTGCTTATATGTGTATGAAGCTTAATTTTTTTGTTAGATAGAAATATAAATTCACCTTGCTTATATGTGTATGGAGCTTTTTTTTTTGTAAGAGTGGGATAGGAATTCACCTTACTTATATGTGTATGAGGCTCCTCTTTATGTGAGATAGAGATATAAATTCACCTTGCTTATATGTGTATGAAGCTCCTTTTTTTTGTTAGATTTAATATAGTTTCACCTTGCTTATATGTGTATGGAGCTCCTTTTTTTGTAAGAATGAAATAGTAATTCACCATGCTTATATGTGTATGAAGCTCCTTTTTTTGTTAGATAGAATTATAAATTCACCTTGTTTATATGTGTATGAAGCTCCTTTTCTTTTGAGATAGAAATGAAGATTCACCTTGCTTATATATGTATGAAGCTCCTTTTTTTGTTAGATAGAAATATAAATTCACTTTGCTTATGTGTGTATGAAACTCCTTTTTTTGTAAGAATGAAATGGAAATTCACCTTGCTTATATGTGTATGAAGCTCCTTTCTCTGTAAGAATGGAATAGAAATTCACCTTCCTTATATGTGTATGAAGCTCCTTTTTTTCGTTGGATAGAAATATGAATTCACCTTGCTAATATGTGTATGAAGCTCCTTTATTTGTAAGAATATGATAGAAATTCACCTTGCTCATATGTGTATGAAGCTTCTTTTTTGTGAGATAGAAATATGAATTCACCTTGCTTATATGTGAATGAAGCTCCTTTTCTTGTAAGAATGGGATAGAAATTCACTTTGCTCATATGTGTATGAAGCTCCTTTTTTTGTGAGATATAAATATAAATTCACCTTGCTTATATGTGTATGAAGCTCCTTTTTTTTTTTGTAAGAATGGAATAGAAAATCACCTCGATTATATGTGTATGGAGCTTTTTTTTTTGTTAGATAGGAATATTAATTCACCTTGCTTATATTTGTATGAAGCTCCTTTTTTTGTGAGAATGGGATAGAAATTCACCTTGCTTATATGTGTATGAAGCTACTTTTTCTGTGAGATAGTAATATAAATTCACCTTGCTTATAAGTGTATGAAGCTCCTTTTCTTGTAAGAATGGAATAGAAATTCACTTTGCTTATATGTGAATGAAGCTCCTTTTTTTTAAGATCAAAATATAAATTCACCTTGCTTATATGTGTATGAAGCTCCTCTCTTTGTAAAAATGGAATGGGAATTCACCTTGCTTATATGTGTATGTAGCTCCTTTTTTTGTGAGATAGAAATATAAAATAACCTTGCTCATATGTGTATGAAGCTCTTTTTTTTGTAAGAATGGAATATGAATTCACCTTGATTATATGTGTATGAAGCTCTTTTTTTTGTAAGAGTGGAATAGAAATTCACCTCACTTATTTGTGTATGAGGCTCTTTTTTATGTGAGATAGAGATATAAATCCACCTTGCTTATATGTGTATGATGCTCCATTTCTTGTAAGATAGATATATGAATTCACCTTGCTTATATGTGTATGGAGCTCTTTTTTTTGTAGGAATGGAATAGAAATTCACCTTGCTCATATGTGTAAGAAGCTCCTTTTTTTTAAGAATGGAATAGAAATTAACCTTGCTTATATGTGTATGAAGCTCCCTTTTTTGTGAGATATAAATATAAATTCACCTTGCTTATATGTGTATGAATATCCTTTTTTTGTAAGAATGGAATAGAATTCACCTTGCTTATATGTGTATGAAGCACAATTTTTTTGTTAGATAGAAATATGAATTCACCTTGCTTATATCTGCAAGAAGCTCCTTTTTTCGAGATAGAAATATAAATTCACTTTGCTTATATGTGTATGAAGCTCCTTTTTTGTTAGATAGAAATATAGATTCACAATGCTTATATGTGTATGAAGCTCTTTTTTTTGTAAGAGTGGAATAGAAATTCACCTTGCTTATATGTGTATGAAGCTCCTTTTTTTTGTTAGATAGAAATATAGATTCACCTTGCCTATATGTTTATGAAGCTCCTTTTTTTGTAAGAATGGAATCGAAATTCACCTTGCTTATATGTGTATGAAGCTCCGTTTCCTGTGAGATAGAAATATAAATTAACCTTGCTTATATGTGTATGAAGCTCCTTTTCTTGTAAGAATGGAATATGAATTCACCTTGCTTATATGTGTATGAAGCTCCTTTTATTGTTAGGTGGAAATATAAATTCACCTTGCTTATATGTGTATGAAGCTCCTGTTTTTTATGAATGGAATAGAAATTAACCTTGCTTATATGTGTATGAAGCTCCCTTTTTTGTGAGATATAAATATAAATTCACCTTGCTATATGTGTATGAATATCCTTTTTTTGTAAGAATGGAATAGAATTCACCTTGCTTATATGTGTATGAAGCACAATTTTTTTGTTAGATAGAAATATAAATTCACCTTGCTTATATCTGCATGAAGCTCCTTTTTTTGAGATAGAAATATAAATTCACCTTGCTTATATGTGTATGAAGCTCCTTTTTTGTTAGATAGAAATATAGATTCACAATGCTTATATGTTTATGAAGCTCTTTTTTTTGTAAGAGTGGAATAGAAATTCACCTTGCTTATATGTGTATGAAGCTCCTTTTTTCTGTTAGATAGAAATATAGATTCACCTTGCTTATATGTTTATGAAGCTCCTTTTTTTGTAAGAATGGAATCGAAATTCACCTTGCTTATATGTGTATGAAGCTCCTTTTTTGTAAGATAGAAACATGAATTTACCTTGCTTATATGTGTATGAAGCTCCTTTTATTGAAAAAATGGAATAGAAATTCACCATGCTCATATGTGCATGAAGCTCCGTTTCCTGTGAGATAGAAATATAAATTAACCTTGCTTATATGTGTATGAAGCTCCTTTTCTTGTAAGAATGGAATATGAATTCACCTTGCTTATATGTGTATGAAGCTCCTTTTTTGTAAGATAGAAACATGAATTTACCTTGCTTATATGTGTATGAAGCTCCTTTTATTGAAAAAATGGAATAGAAATTCATCATGCTCATATGTGCATGAAGCTCCGTTTCCTGTGAGATAGAAATATAAATTAACCTTGCTTATATGTGTATGAAGCTCCTTTTCTTGTAAGAATGGAATATGAATTCACCTTGCTTATATGTGTATGAAGCTCCTTTTATTGTTAGGTGGAAATATAAATTCACCTTGCATATATGTGTATAGAGAACTGGTGGAATTAAATCACGGTTGATTCAAAGAATGTTTCCATCAAGAACTACTTTGGTTGCAAGACAGCGTGTAGGTAAAGGTTCGCATTTTTTGAAAAATACAAGTCAACACAGATCTTATATTTTCTTTTATAATCCGAATGAGTTAGTTAGTCGGTTAGTATTACTTTTATCTTCCAGAAAAGCTGGTAACCAATCGCATTCGATCGAAATAAATTCAATTTTGGAAGAACTGAGGGAATCCAACATTATTGCGTAATAACCTAGTCTAGGCATAGGCAACGAGCAGAGCAGGTGTATATCTGCATTACAGGCATAGAAATTTGAATGTAGATTATTTAAAACAATACGAAAAAGAGTTAAATATTGAAGGAATAAAATTTCTGATGGAATTACTTTTTGAGCAAGAAATTGCTATTGAACATGTCTACAACGGCAAGCAAAATAGAGTGGAAAGCAAACAAACCGATAGCACAGTAGGTCGAAGGAGTAGGAACTAGTCTGCCGGGCGAGCTGCAAATAGCATGGAAAGGAGACAGGTCGAGAACATGTTGTGGGTTGCGAGCCTTGAGAGCTGCGATGAGAAACGGTTTGCCGGGCAAGCAGAATGCGAATTAGCGCGCAAAGGAGACAGGCCGAAAACATGCTGTTGGTTGCGGTGTGGGGGGAGCTGGGTAGAATGCGGACAAGTGGAAAGGAAACTGGCCGACAGCATCCGATATCATGCTAGCGATTGACATTGGGTGGGGAAACCTATTCAGAGAACCGACTAACGTTCATATTGAAAAGTCAGTTCTACGGCATCTGCCGCTTGACACGGAGTAGGTTCTGTGTTCTTTTTTCTTCTCATCAACATAAATCGCGTTGATACGCCGGTCGGGCTCTTTGTTCTGCAAACAAAATATGACTCAAGGCTTTGCTCTTATTTTCTTTGTTTTATTTTTTTAAACTTGATTCTTTTCTCCTGCTGGAGATGGAAACAATTCAAAATGGCTGTTTTAAACAAGGTTATTCATTTTTTTCTCTCCCAACCTTATCCCCCCACCTAAAAAAAAAAGAAAAATTCATGCAGTACAGGTTTGGGCAAAGCCTAAAAAAAGAGAAAAAGTGGAAACAATTCAAAATGGCTGTTTTCATGTAGTACAGGTTTGGGTGATGCCTACAAAAAGAAAATGACTGTTTTAAACAAGGTTATTCATTTTTTTATCTCCTAACCTTATCCCCCCACCTAAAAAAAAAGAAAAATTCATGCAGTACAGGTTTGGGTGATGCCTACAAAAAGAAAATGGCTGTTTTAAATTCATTTTTTTATCTCCTAACCTTATCCCAGGTTAGAGCAAAGCCTAAAAAAAAGGAAAAAGAGCGTGGGCGTGGGCGCGCGCGCCATTTTCCTTTGGACAGGAGCAGGGGGGCTTGAAGGGGGATAGGTCCAGGGGGCTTGAGGGGGGGTAAACGGATCCCCCACTCCAACATGTGCAGCCAATGGCGTGCCTCAAAAATTTACAAAATGACCGACTCCCCCCTACAGGGGCGTGGTCTTCTCCCATTGGCCAGGGGGGTGTGGCCTAAGGGGGGTGGCCTTGAAATGCTGGCTTTTCATTGGATATGCCGTTCCTGCAATAACACTACTGTAGTTCTAAATAGGTTACTTCTACACCATCAAGTAGCTAACTTTATCTGTGATGAACAGCATGGCTTCCAGAGAGGGAGATCAACAAAGACAGCCATAGTTTCTCTAGTTGATAAAATAATAGATATAATAGATTCAGGTGATAAAGCTACTGCAATCTTCTTAGATCTATCAAAGGCATTTGATTGTGTTAATCATAGAAATTTATTGGAAATACTGAAAAATGTATGCGTAAATGGGGTTGAACTGAAATGGTTTGAATCATATCTTATTGAGAGAAAACAGTGTGTAGAGCTAACTGCAGTAGTTGGGAATAGTATAGTAAAGAATAAATCTAATAAATTGGAGGTTCAAGCTGGAGTGCCACAGGGGTCAATACTAGGTCCATTGCTTTTTTTGTTGTATGTCAACCATTTACCTAAAGAATTAATTAGTGGTGGAGCCCTCTCATTTGTAGATGATACATCACTCATTTTCAGCAATTCCATTCTAGATAATTTAGAAATAAGTGCCCATATAGGTGTGCAGTCCATTGTCCAATTCTTAAATCATTTGAAATTAACAATAAATAGTAAAGAATGCCAATGCCTTCAATTCAAAAACAAACATAATTCGAATGAAGATAGGGCTATAAACGTGTTTGTAAATGATAATCAGCTAGACCAGGAAGAAAACATTGCATTTCTAGGAGTTTTGTTGGATAGGAGATTGACCTGGGCACCATACATTGAGAAAATATGTTGTAAAATTTCATCTGGGGTATTTGTCCTGCGACAGCTCGCTAGATTGAATGACAAAAAGTTACTTTTTACAGCTTACCATGGGCTCTTGCTGTCACATATTAGGTATGCTATCTTAGTATGGGGTAATTCATCAAAACAAAATCTTGATAGGGTGTTTAAGATCCAAAAGAAAGCGGTTAGGTGTATAGAAAGAGTAAATAGATTGGATTCATGCAGGACGTTGTTCAAGAGATTTGGTCTCCTAACTGTACCCTGCTTATATGTTTATGAAGCTCCTTTATATGTATAAACGAATGATATTAACCAAAATCTTGATGTACATGATAATAATACAAGAAGCCGAGGAGATTATCACTTGATGAGTCACAATAGTAGCTTATTCAAACAAAAACCTAATTATATTGGTAGGAAATTCTACAATAAGCTACCACAGTTTTTAAAGTCTTGAAAATATAGAAATATTTAAAAAACAATTGAAAAAATATTTAGTTGATAAAGCTTTTTATAGTGTACAAGAGTTCCTTTCACATCAAAATTGAGCCTCGCCTCAACTAATTGATATAGTAATTAATTATGGTATCTAGTGTATATGACTAATGTTAATCTGACTTGTCTTATACTCCTTAACTGGAGTCTCCAAGACGTAATCTACAAAAAAAATCAGTGTGTTAAGCCCCACTCGCCTCACTGCATGTCGGAACCATCCCAGGCTAACTTTGAGTTGTAGCAGGTTTGTGAACTTCTGCTCTGAACACATAAATTTGTGAGATATAGTCCTACTTTGAGGTGTTGATGACATGTATGCAGAAAGCATCAAAAATCAAATGTTTATCTTGATAGACTAACACTGGTCTTATCAACATTAATTTTTCCTTTAGCTATATTTTTTGGCATGAGATGAGAACATTGGATTTGATAAGATCAAATTCTCTATTATTAAATAATGATGGAATTCTTTTAGAATCAGCTTCTAACAGTTTGATTATTCCATCATTTGAAATCATCTCCAATTGTGATGATGAATGTATTGCTTCCCCCATGTCTTCAATTTTCAATTTTAAAGCACAGATCCCACTTTCTCATTTCACTAGTTTCTCATTAGTTTCTCTAGATCACTAGTTTCTCATTTGAAAATGAGTCCTCAACTATCAGTGTTCTTCTTTCTCTTTCCATTTTCAACTTTCCAATCAAAAACTCATTTTCAAAATTCACATTGTTAAGTATATTTGTCAGATTGGTGACTTTTGAATTGACCTTCAACAAAGCGTCATATTTATTTAAAAGTGAGGTCATTATTGGAATGAAATCAACAACCGCTTTACTGGAGAATTCATTACAAACCTCAACCAGAGCAGCATGTAGATCAATCTCAATGTCAATTAACTCTTAATGAATAATTAGGCCCTCTCTCAAACTGGCAATGTCTTTATCCATTCCTTGGATCGGATTATTTCGGATTTCTCAGGTACGCATCACTCTGTTCAAAGTTATCATGGAGATAAACTCAGTTTTTACTGGGACTGCGAGATTTATAAGGAAAGTGATGAGGAAGATGATGAGAAAGCATCAAGAGGGCAGTCAAGACAAAAGCAGAGAAGGAAGCTATGTTTAAGGATATGTAAGGATAGAGTGATACAGCCTTTCTAATTTGAACTACGTGCCTGATAAAAATGGAATTGAGAGCGGACTCCCACAGACAACAGTTGTCATGGTTACAAGTAAACAAGCAAGAAGTGAACAGCTGAAGGTAGCATTCCGATCTCGGCAGTTGCTGCCCGGCAGCCGCTGCCCAGCAGCCGCGACACATTGCAACTGCTGAGCAGCTCTGCCCCCATGTGTCGGATAGCAGCGACCAGGCAGCAACTGTGAGAATAGAATAGTTAATGCATGGGTGAAAAGTAATGAATTCTCATTAACTATCTTTCACTAAAATATAATTTCTATAATTGTCTTTCTCATATATTTCAACTTATTATTGATATATATTACTATAGTTCGGTTGGTAAATGAAATTGCTAAATATAGTGTTTAATCTTTCCATTGTGCTATCTAAAAATCCAAATTTTGATTTTGCAGACAATTTTTCCTTATTTTCTTTTCAATTTTTCATGTCTCATAGAACTTCACTCCAGTGCACAAACTCTTGGCTTATGCTGGGATGTAGTATACAGATTTATAAGTTCTATTTAAAAATAATAAGGGTCTCCCCACCACGAAAAGCCATATGAATTTACTTTACTAGTTCTATTTAAATTATATTTTATCTGTATAATATCAATTGTGTTCCTAATAGATATAAATTACAAGACAGAGAAATATTAATAATAATAGTTAAATAAATCCGAGTTATATACTTGTCATTTTCATCAGTAAACATCACTATTTGAATGCTTTTAACAGCACTTGAATGCTTTCTACAACTACTATCCCGAGTGAGCAGCGTTACCATACCGCTTCTGTAGCAGCTCGGCAGTGCTGCCAAGGTCGCGCAGAAGCCACGCCCCCTGGCGGCGCTGTCATGTTGCTTCCATCAGAAAGCGTTGCATATAAATCCATAAGAGCAGTAGGCGCAGCCACGGTCGTGGCTGCTGGGCAGCGGCTGCCGGGCAGCGACTGCCGAGATCGGAATGCTACCTTAAGAAGTACTGGTCTACTGACCACTAAAGATAACACCTTTTCTTTATTCCCATTATCTGTCAACTGCCAATCGATGACTCAATTCAGTTCCCATTACAACAGATGACAAACAGATTCAGCAGTTGTTTATTATTATTACTGATCGCAGGCAAGTAGTGTTAGTCAGAAATGACTGAACTCGGCTAAGAATGTGTGAAAAGTTCCTGAGATTCGCTTGACTACCTATTACTTACAGTGTTGGCCATGTTATTCACATGTTGACAGTTATTCACATAGAACCAACAATCTGCTAATTCTCTAACATTCACTATTTATAAATTCATGAAATTACAGAGTAACAAATTTGAACAATAACACGGTAGCCCAGTGCTACCAACCTCCTTTCAATACGGAGAAGTTTATCTGTGAGATTGAAAAATGTAAATCAATATCTTGTTTTGAGGGGGGCTTGGGGGGTGATAGAGTTTTACTTATAATTTTCTACTGGTTATTCGCAGAGACAATTCACAAGAGACCTTTTCTTTTCATCTTGATCAATTATACAAGAATAAAACATAACATTCTGATGTTGTCAAAAAAAAAACTCTTGTAGGTCCCTAGCAGCGTTGTCCTTTGGCAAAAATTGTTTACCAGGTCAATTTTTTTCTGATTCTTGTGTGAATAATTATGACAAACAAAAATATTTCTTGTGAATTTTCTCTGCAACAACCATTGAAAAGTTAGAATTTAAAAGTGAAATTTATGAAAGCTTAGAGTTTAGAATTTTTAAAGATCCTTTCCTAGTGGGTGTTTTTACCCTGGAAGGGTTCATCCCAAAACATGTTTTGTACTAATCTCGAAGTGATGAACAACTTCTCTTCCAAAGTTTTACAGGATCATATAAATGATTATCGATACTGGTAATAGAGCCTCTCATATTCTTTAAAAGGTTATCGAATGATTTCACTGACATTCTTGGAAAAAAGGTTCAGTGATCCATAAATAGCTTTCGAATAATCCCTTAGTATGATGCTTAATTGGTGGAGCATCATCATTATTGCATCGGTATTGCTTCTATTACTATTATTGCATATAATATTGAAGCATCCAATACTATCATTTGCATAGTATTACATTGTTATTGCATCTTCCACATCCATCATGCCTGGATGAAACTAGACTGCGGCAACCATTGGTTGCCAAAACTGGCTGCCTAAATGGGTCACTCAACATTTTGGTTGCAGCAGCCATGACTGCCACAACCTGGTTGCCTAGTGCGCGGCCAGCCTCATAGTTGACCCCAGAACTCCTAAATCGATGATGATCTCACTAACTTGGACTATGTTGAACATCAAAATAGTTTTCGAGCATCTATTAACAGAGACAGAGGGCATATTTTCAAAAACATCTATGAACAAGAAAAAGAGAAAAATTAAGGAACAAGTAAGGAACGAGTGTATTGTCAGAATAACTGTCTATATGGATTATGATAAATATATATGTTTTTCATTTCAAGTCATAGTCTACCAAACATTAAGAATGTTGAGAGTATTGATACAGTATCATTTAATCAAGACTTGAGGTATAACACGGGTGATGCATAGCTGTTTTTCAAGGTTTCTTTAGACGTCATGTAGTTATTCACAGAATATTCTGACATGTTTATATGAGCAGGTGCAGGAGATATTGATACAGTTCCATTTGATCAAGACTTGAAGCATAACATGTGTGATGCATAGCTGTTGTTCAAGGTTTCTTTTGATGTCATGTAGTTATTCAGAAAATATTGTGACATGGTTATATGAGCAGGTGCAGGAGATGATTCACTATTCCAACCATCATCTTATCATATCCATTGAATCGAGCTGCAGTGACTGTTGTTTAGTTTCCATCCATTGATTACAATTGACACTGAGTATTCATAGTGAATCAAAGATGTCTCTTCTCAGAGTTTTGCTGTATGTGATCGCATTTTTCTGCATTATCAAGTGAGTTTCAAATAACTTCCATGATATTCCATATTATCATAATGGGAATATGAACAACAAGCCAGCAGATAAGCCAGCAAGAATGATGTTCCACTTTATAGCACAGGCAATGAATGACTAGTGCTGTAACAAATTAGGGAAGGGCTAAAATTTGGCAGGATATTGTTTCATGAATAACTATCTCAAAACCCCAAAAAGTATCAAGTCTCACTTCACTTCTTTCCCATCATATCATTCACAACATTGCAAGAGCAGGGCTACTCCAGTTGAAGGCTTACAACTCGAGAACTAATCTATTGAGGTGTCGTTGTGATTTTTATCTCATTCAATACTTGAGAGTATTAACAGAAAACATGTCATTAAAATTTTCCATGTAGAAATTTCCACTAGACTTCCAATAGGGAGGGAGTCAAGGTAGCAGTGATATTGTGCATATGCTGCCAGAACAGGATCTGCGATTTTTGAAGAATAGAATATTAATTTGAACAGATAAGTAGTATCCTTGTCTATTATTATTATTATTAGTATCATTTTATAATATCTTGATAGTTTCAATTATTAATTCATCTATTATAAATCAAAGTATCTTAATAAACAGTCAAGTTCTGTTCTCAAGGCTAGGTGTACTAATATTGATAATTTTTCTTATAATTGAATGGTCTCAAGTTGACAATTATAATAAGTTGAGTAATATTACATTGAACATTTTACTTAAATCAATTCAAAACAATTTTTAACTAGCGAAATGAGTTCATACAAGTCATTCAAATACAATTGTTCAACAAAAACTCAGGTAATGACGCACTCTCAAATATTAACCAAAAAATCACCAACAGCTCTTAAAGCTACTGTAAATGTAGAACAAACGGTTGATAAGTACTATTGAGTGATCACACCAAATTAAAAAAAAAAAATAGAATCATCACTAACAATTCTGAGGAAGAACAGATAGGGTTGGTGAATCAAATAGAATCTCTGGAGGTTATTGTGAAAATACAGCAAGAAGAAGACCATAAAATCGAAATTTTAAAACTAACAAGTCAATGTAGGTCAATTTCAGAGGAAATTGAATAATTGAAATCAAAATAGATGGAGCTAATGAAAGATCTCAACCTCTGATCAATTCAAAAAATAAAAATTAGAATGTGAATCAAATGGGAAATAAATTGGAAATTGTCAAAATAATACATATAGTCAGGTTTCGCAAACAGGAACCAATACTGAAGTGGGGGGAAATAGCTTTAGGAGAGGTAGAGTACTGCTCTTGACATCCAGTCATGGACAAGACTGCAGTGATCTACTGGATGAAAGATTAAAACAAGAATATGAAGTTCAAAGTTTTTCCAAGCCAAATGCCCCTATAAATGCAATAATAGAGTCCACTGAGGAACAGAAAAAAGATTTTGGTAGAAACGATTTTCTAATAGTACTGGGTGGTTCAAACAATATAAATAACCTAGTCTAAAACATCTTCCTGAAATAAATAAAAAAATTAAAGAGATTGTGCCACTTAGCCAAAAAACTAATGTAATAATAAGAACAATTCCGTATGGGTCTGATAGGCCAGAGCTGAGTGATATTCACAATTCAACAAAATAAATCAATTCATAATACCAACAACCAACAACCTAGAAAATGAAAACTCTAAGCAGTTGAGGCTTTGTTTTCTGAATGAAAGGCTGAAAAAACAAAATTTCACTAATCATGGTCTACATATAAATCAATTTGGCAAAGTAGCATTGTTACCAGTTCTATGTCTGAAATAACTACTGGCTACTACTGGCAACAGTTTATTTACACAAATAATCACAACTTTCACTGATAAGTAATGTCTTACAAAAAAATAGACAATTAAAAACAGATCAATCTATATTGTTCAACTAATAAAGAGATTTCAATAAACTGTAAAAAAATCGATCACTAGAAGTAAAAAGGCCAATGTAATATTGAATATTAATTGTACAATAGTAGTATAAAATTGCCAATTTTAGAACAACCTTGACCCTTGACCCCCCCTTCCACCCCAATAATATAGACTGTCCAATAATATTCAAAAAGAAACGTTGAAAAAGAACAATTAACTTAAGTCTGTGATACAATAAAAACTATTTAGTAGTTCTCTGGAATGAATTAAAAAGGAAAACGAATTATCACAATTATCAGAACTTTGACCTTTGACCCAAGACTCATCACTATAGTTATAAGAGTTATCACTATATATGCACAATTTTTTTTGTAGATTACATCTTGGTTGGAGACTCCAGTTAAGGAGTATAAGACAAGTCAGATCAACAGTATTATACACTAGATACCATAATTAATTACTATATCAATTAGTTGAGGCGAGGCTCAATTTTGATGTGAAAGGAACTCTTGTACACTATAAAAAGCTTTATCAACTAAATATTTTTTCAATTGTTTTTTAAATATTTCTATATTTTCAAGACTTTAAAAACTGTGGTAGCTTATTGTAGAATTTCCTACCAATATAATTAGGTTTTTGTTTGAATAAGCTACTATTGTGACTCATCAAGTGATAATCTCCTCGGCTTCTTGTATTATAATCATGTACATCAAGATTTTGGTTAATATCATTCGTTTTTACATATAAAGTAGCTTTATACACATATAAGCAGGGTACAGTTGGGAGACCAAGTCTCTTGAACAACGGCCTACATGAATCTAATCTATTTACTCTTTCTATACACCTAACCGCTTTCTTTTGGATCTTAAACACCCTATCAAGATTTTGTTTTGATGAATTACCCCATACTAAGATAGCATACCTAATATGTGACAGTAAGAGCTCATGGTAAGCTGTAAAAAGTAACTTTTTGTCATTCAATCTAGCAAGCTGTCACAGGACAAATACCCCAGATGAAATTTTACAACATATTTTCTCAATGTGTGGTGCCCAGGTCAATATTCTATCCAACAAAATTCCTAGAAATGCAATGTTTTCTTCCTGGTCTAGTTGATTATCATTTACAAACACGTTTATAGCCCTATCTTCATTTGAGTTTGTTTTTGAATTGAAGGTATTGGCATTTTTTACTATTTATTGTCAATTTCAACTGATTTAAAAATTGGACAATGGACTGCACACCTATATGGGCACTTATTTCTAAATTATCTAGAATGGAGTTGCTGAAAATGAGTGATGTATCATCAGCAAATAAGAGGGCTCTACCACTAATTAATTCTTTAGGTAAACGGTTGACATATAACAAAAAAAGCAATGCACCTAGTATTGACCCCTGAGGCACTCCAGCTTGCACCTCTAGTTTATTAGATTTATTCTTTACTATACTATTACCAACTACTGTAGTTAGTTCTACACATTGTTTTCTCTCAATAAGATATGATTCAAACCATTTCAGTTCAACCCCATTTACACCTACATTTTGCAGTATTTCCAATAAAGTCTATGATTAACACAATCGAATGCCTTTGACAGATCTAAGAAGATTGTAGTAGCTTTATCACCTGAATCTATTATATCTATTAGTTTTTCAACTAGAGAAACTATGGCTGTCTTTGTTGATCTCCCTTTCTGGAAGCCATGCTGTTCATCACAGATAAAGTTAGCTTCTTGAAGGTGCAGAAGTAACCTATTTAGAACTACTCTTTCAAAAATTTTACTTATAATATTTAAAATACTAATGGGCCTATAGTTTTCTACCTTTTCTCTATCACGACTTTCGAAGATTGGCAAGATCTTCCCCTCTTTTTAAATATCTGGAAAAACACCTTGTTCTAATGAATGATTGATCAGATGAATCAAAGGGTCTAACAATTGATCTTTACATTCTTTCAGAATTTTACTGGATACCCCATCCATTCCTACAGTTTTTTTATTATTTGAACTATCAATGATATTTGACAACTCGTCTTGGGATACTAAGTGGAATTTTAATTCGTTCTGAATCCCCTCAGTATTCCTCATGTCACTAATACCTGTATTGAGAGATTTTTGAAGATTTTTAGCAACCAGTTGATAATATCTGTTAAAGAAATTACAAATGTCTACACTATCATCAATATATTTGTCATTTTTCGTTAATTATTCTGGGGACACTAGTATAAGCATCTACATGAGCTACTTGCCTATTTTTGTTTATTACATCCCGCACTGCTGTGTTAAAGTACACACTATTATTCAAAATTTCAGCTGTTTTCTAACATTTCGCTCTTTTCACTTCTTTTGTATAGTTTTTCTTTAGAGTTTTGTAATTATCTTCACTTAACATATTCCTAGATAGTTTGAGTTCATCATATGCATCTTTAACCCTATTTCATACTGCAAGGATATCATCAGTTATCCACTCTTCAATCTTGTCTAATTTGTTTTTTACAGGGACTTTTTTAACTGGACAACTCATATTAATATGAAACCTTAAAATATTGATGAAACTGTCATATTTGTTATTTAAACTATCGCTATTGTAAACCCTACTCCAGTTTTCTTGAAGCAGATTCTGCTTCAAACAATCCATATTCGCCTGTTCACATTGTTGAATTTCTTCCATTACTCTACTCTTTTTAATTGATTTATGACCTTGCAACCCCACCTCTAAGATTTGATAGTCATGATCAGATAGTTCCGAGCCGCATAATCTTGTTTTAGAGTAATCTATATTAGTAAGGATGTTATCAATTATTGTTTGTGATGTTGTTGTGACTCTGGTATATTCATGAACTTTTATTTACAAGTTATTCATGTATATAATAACCCTTAAATCTTCTGTCATTTTATTCTGTGTTGTAAAGTCTGTATTGAAATCTCCCACTACAATAACGTTTGTAAAGCGAGTAGTAGTGATTTCTAAAAGCCTATTGAATAGTTCACAAAAATTGTTCCATTCCCCATTTGTTGACCTGTAAATACCTAACACCGCTACTTCGAAATTATTGTCGATTTCTACTCTCAAACCAGTAACTTCTGAATTCATTTCCACAGCAAATTTTTCTACATATTCTAAATTGAAAGTTTGCATATTCTTAGCATTTTTAACGAAGGTACCCACTCCCCCACTTCAATGAGGTGTCCTGCAATACAATGCTTTCGATGAATACTTTGGAATATTAAGTTGTGACAATTCATCTTCTTTTAAACCATGCTCGGTGAAAATAACTATATCAGGAGCCTTTTCTTTCAAAAATACTTCGATTCTATCTATTTTGTTACAAACGTACTGAATATTCTGATGGAACACAGTCAGTACTTCCCTATCATTCCTTATTACATTATCATTGCTTTTGCATATTGAAGTACATCTACTTAATCTCTTAGAACCTTGGGAGCCCATCAGATTGTTACAAGAGTTCCTTCCACCAATGCTATCCTGATTTCCTAATCGATTAACGTCTTTTAATACAATTGAAGATATGAATTTATCACTTGAAACTATTTTCCCTTCCCGGTTTTGAGCCACTTTACTAAAAAAGGTTCGTTAGATGATTGTTTAGGAGAATTATTGACAGTAGATTGCAAACGACTTTCAATCAGCTCTGCCAGCCTATTACAAAATATTACTTTGCCAGATTGATTTAGATGTAGACCATGATTAGTGAAGTTTTGTTTTTTCAGCCTTTCATTCAGAAAACAAATCCCAAATTGCTTAGAATTCTTATTTTTTAGGCTGTTGATTATATTATGGAATGATTTATTTGTCGACTTAATGGTTTCATTTAGCTCTGGCCTATCAAACCTATATGGAATTGTACTTATTATTACATTAGTTTTTTGGCTGAGTGGCACAATATCTTAAATTTTGTCATTTATTTAGGAAGATGTTCTAGATTAGGTTCATTTATATTGTTTGAGCCACCCAGTACTATTAGAAAATCGTTTTTACCAAAATCTTTAGTTTGCTCCTTTGCTGACTCTATGATTGCGTTTATAGGGGCACTGGGCTTGAAAAGGCTCTGAACTTCATACTTATTTTTTAATCTTTTATTTAGTAGGTCACTACAGTCTCGTCCATGGCTGGATGTCAGGAGCGGTACTCTACCTTTCCCATCGTTATCTCTCCTCACTTTAGTTTTAGTTGCTGTTTGCAAAACCTGACTATACGTTTTAATTTGACCAATTATGTTTTCCCCATTTCTTTTAGGTTCTAATTTTTTTGTATTGATCAGAGGTTGAGATCTTACATTAGCTAAGTTTATTTTTGATTTTAATATTTCGATTTCCTCTGACATAGACCTACATTGACTCGTGAGACTTAGTATTTCATAGTAATATGAATCCTCAAAATATTCATGAAAATATCATATTTTTTATTGAAACTATTGCTATTGTAAACCCTACTCCGGTTTTCTTGTAGAAGATTCTGCTTCAAACAATCGATATTCCCCTGTTCACATTGTTGAATTTCTTTCATTACTCTACTCTTTTTAATTGATTTATGACCTTGCAGCCCCACCTCTAAGATTTGGTAGTCATGATCAGATAGTTCCAAGCCACCTAATCTTGTTTTAGAGTAATCTATATTAGTAAGGATGTTATCAATTATTGTTTGTGATGTTCTTGTGACTCTGGTATATTCATGAACTTTTATTTCCAAGCTATTCATGTATATAATATCCCTTAAATCTTCTGTCATTTCATTCTGTGTTGCAAAGTCTGTATTGGAATCTCCCGCTCCATAATGTTTGTAGAGCAAGTAGTAGTAATCTCTAAAAGCCTATTAAATAGTTCGCAGAAATTGTTCCATTCCCCATTTGATGACCTGTAGATACCTAACACCACTACTTTTCAAAATTATTGTCGATATTTACCAGTGGAATCTATTTCCACAGCAAATTTCTCTACATATTCTAAATTAGATGTTTGCATATTCTAAACTTCTCTAGCGAAGAGAGCTACTCCTCCACTTCAATGAGATGTCCTGTGATACGACACTTTCAATGAATAGTTTGGAATATTAAGTTGTGACAATTCATCTTCTTTCAAACCATGCTCTGTGAAATTAGCCATATATCAGGAGCCTCTTCTTTAAAGAATACTTTGATCCTATCTATTTTGTTACAAATGTATTGAATATTCTGATGGGACACAGTGAGTACCGGTACTTCCCTATCATCCCTTATTACTTTTATGCCTTTGCATATTAAAGTAGATTAACTTAATCTCTCAGAATCTTGGGAGCACATCATATTGCTACAAGAGTTCCTTCCACTAATACCATCCTGATTTTACAATCGATTAACGTCTTTCAATACAATTGAAGATATGAATTTATCATTTTAAACTAGTTCCCCTTCCCGGTTATGAGCCACTTTACTAAAAAAGGTTCGCTTGATGATTGTTTAAAATAATTTTGACAGTAGACTGCAAACGACTTTCAATCAGCTCTGCCAGCCTATTACAAAATATTTTTTTCCAGATTGATTTGGATGTAGACCATGATTAGTGAAATTTTGTTTTTTTCAGCCTTCCATTTAGAAAACAAATCGCCAATTGCTTAGAATTCTTATTTTTCAGACTGTTGATTGTATTATGAATTGATTTATTTGTTGACTTAATTGCTTCATTCAGCTCTGGCCTATCAAACCTAAATGGAATTGTACTTATTATTACATTAGTTTTTTGGATGAGTGGCACAATATCTTAAATTATGTCATTTATTTAGGAAGATGTTCTAGATTAGGTTCATTTATATAGTTTGAGCCAGCCAGTATACTATTAGAAAATCGTTTTCACCAAAATCTTTAGTTTGTTCCTGTGCTGACTCTACGATTGCGTTTATAGGGGCACTTGGTTTGAAAAAGCTCTGAACTTCATACTTATTTTTCAATCTTTTATTTAGTAGGTCACTACAGTCTCGTCCATGACTGGATGTCAAGAGCAGTACTCTACCTTTTTTATTGTTATTTGCCCTTTCTTTAGTTTTAGTTGCTGTTTGCAAAACCTGACTATAAGTTCTTGTTTGACCATTTCTATTTTTCTCCCCCATTTGATTTAGGTTCTACTTTTTTTGTATTGATCAGAGGTTCAGATTTTACATTTCCCAAGTTTATTTTTGATTCTAATATTTCGATTTCCTCTGACATAGACCAACATTGACTTGTGAGATTTAGTATTTCAGTTTTATGGTCTTCCTGCTGTTATTTTACAATAACTTCAAAAGATTTTATGTGATCCACCAGCCCTAATCGTTCTTCCTCAGAATTTTTTAGTGATGATTCAAATTTTTCTTTCAATTTGATGTGATCACTCAATAGTTAAGCAAATTTTTCTTCTACATCTACAGTAGCTTCAATAGCTGTTGGAGATTTTTTTGTTAATAATTGCTGAGATCGCGTAGTTACCTGAGTTTCAGTTGAACAATTAGATTGAGATGCCTTGTTTGGACTTATATTCCTAGCTAAAAATTGTTTTCAATTGGTTTGATTTAAATGTTTAATGAAATATTACTTAATTTATATAAGCTGCTGAAAACATGCTCCAGTGTGTATTGAAGAGGAAAAACAAGCAATGTGCACGCAGCTTGAAAATACGTGAGTGTGCACCGAGCCTAAAGGGGCCCACACACTAGCGAGTAAGGCTCGCAAGCCAAACTCGCGAGTCTGGCTCGGCGAGTAAGACTCGGAAGAAAATCACCACTAACGTGTTGTGAACTTCCCGAGTCCGGCTCGGCTACTTTTCAAGGTCGGCTGGAGTGTGCCCATGTTAATTCTGATCCATATAGCTCATCTAATCTCAAAATCTTCAAATTACAATCAATATCTCATTTAGAAGGTCATTTTATGCTCTAGAGAGAGTATTGGTTTTGCTAAAAATTCATAATTCTTGAAATTTGATTATTATTATTATTATTATTATTATTATTGAAAAATGTTTTATTTCTTCTAATTTTTTTCTGACATAAGAGAAAAAGATGTCAGAGAGTTTATAGGCACGATTTATGTTTTTTATAACAATTGTTTTCCCAACAAGTATCTTTCTTATAGATCTATAACATAATTATAGATATAGATATAGATCTATAATTAGGGAAGTGATAGCTGCAAGGCGTAGCAGATATTTGTTCAATCAGATAGAGATAGCTGCGTTCTCGTAGGTCCTGTTTGTAACGGTGACCGATTAGATTGGCCAGCAAAAAAGAGACTGTTCTCTGCTGTAAAATCACTTCCCGGTGGTTCGGAACCCACCTAAAACTTTAGGTTCAACTCATCAATCACCATCATCCAACTCATTACCCACGCACAGGTCTCAGACCTATGTGGGTTTCATCCTCAGAAGAAGAAGAACATCTACAATTAAATATGCAAAAGTGTAATAGGGGGCCTATTCCATAGAATTCAAAAGGTCAGATGAAATATAGGATTAATTTCATCTACTTTTTACTCAATTTCTATTTTTTAATAACTTCAATTTTTTTTTTCATTTGTATTGAAGTAATTAATTGTTATATTGCAATTTATTAAATACTGTTATATTTATAATGATAATGTTATAATAATAAATATAGAATGGGCATCGGACTTACATGCAAAGGGATGTATTATTATTATTATCATTATTATTCAATAATTATTTACTTTTTTTATACACAATTTATCTGTTAGCAGCTATTATTATTGAAATTATTTTTTTTTTAATTTTTTTTTTGTTGAAAAAAAACAACATTCGAATATTTATTTGTATTGTATTAAAAATAAGATCTGCACTGCAATATTATCTCTTTTATTTTCTCTTGAATATTCAAATTTTAATATACGGTTTCTTTCTTATTTTTCTGTTTATACATTAGTTTAACTCGGTACCTATTTCAGTCATAGTAATAGTAAATATACAAACTTAAATAGATAACTCAATTAACTTATTTTTACGTCTTATGAACAGTGCAAATACTTGCTTTCTGACCATCTGCTATGTTATAATGAGGTGCCGAGCCTGGCTCGGCTCGGAGAATGTCCACTAACTAGCGAGTCCCAGCCGAGCCCAGCCGCGCTTGTAGCCCTGCGCGAGTCTGGCTGGGCTCGGCTCAGCTCGGGAGAAAACAGCCCACTAACTAGTGATTTTCTCCCGAGTCCAGCTGGCCGAGTCTTACTCACGAGCCAAACTCGCTAGTGTGTGGGCCCCTCAAGAGCTGAAGGTTATTGTTTGTTCGATTGAAACCGCATTGTATAATTGTGAACATCAGTTTCATTTATTGCTTGAATATCATTGACATAACAAGTGACAGTGGAAACGCTTGTTGTGTTGAGTGATAACCACAGTATATTGTGACTGTATTTGTGAGACTTCCTTCACATTTTATAAAAGTCATTCCATACTCACTGCTTCTGTTTAGGCCAATTAAGTATTGGACAATTGAGTAGTGGACTGTATTTAAATATTTATTATTTCGATAGGTTTTTAATAATTCGTTTGGGCCCTCAAATCCATGTACTTCTAAAAAATGAAAATTGTTCATGTGACTTACCAAATTGTAGTCGTATGATGGAGCGAATTAGTGGTTTAAAGGGTTTTAGGAATAAGGAGTGGACATAAGAAACAATGATAATTTGGATGGAATTCGAACCTTACTGCTGCTGCTAATAATATTGTGATGTAGTCTCCTTGCTTCCATGCATTTGAGGACTTCCACAAATAGGAACACTTGAATTTACGATAACAAAAAATACACGACACTCGAATTTCACACATATGCAATATTTAAATGAATAATTAAATTATACTGATTGGTCCCAATACAGACATGCCATGACGAATTTTTATGACACAATGCAAATGCAAATCCCAGTAATCTAATTCAATAATAGCACAGACGCAATAGAACATCAAAGATAAACTGGTTGCAGGTTTGCAAATTGGCTACCAGATTGCAGCAACGGACGGGAGTGGAATCAAAAATTATAAAGGCTAGCTGCCAGATTCAAGCTAATGGCTCAAACATACCCCCGCCTCTGAAAACCATTTTTCAGCCATACTGCAAAACAGACGAAAAGGAAAAATACAAAGGAAATCCTCAAACAACATGTGATGATTTCAACCAACACTCAATAAACAAACATTAAAACCAAATAAGAATGTGTGAACCACACACAAAAAATTCCACCACCAAATAATAAGACATGAACAAAAGAAATAATTTCTTTTGTATGACCATATATCTAGACTATTGCATTGGCAATGGATACAACTTAGTCCCAGGCCTCTTGAAACATCCATTAGTTACTTGTACCATAGCTACTCTTACGATTCCATCTGCTCCGGGAAATACTTTCTCTATCACACCAAGCGGCCACCTCAAAGGGGGAAGATTGGGTTGATCCACTATTACTACTGTTCCGACTGTAAGTGGCGCCGATTCTTTACACCATTTCTGTCTGACTTGCAATTCATGGAGGTACTCTTTACGCCACCTACTCCAAAATGACTGCACAATCTGACTGATTAATTCAAAATGATTTAAACGATTAATTGGACGATTCTCCACATCCTGCATGGGAAGATACTTTAGAGGTGTCAATGTCAGAAAGTGTGTGGGTGTAAGCGCTAACGGTTCGCGCGGATCTGAGCTCAATGGACACAGTGGCCTTGAATTCAAGATGGCCTCAATTTGCACTAGAACAGTGTTTAGTTATTCATAGGTCAACAATTGTTTACCAATCACCTGATACAGATGGGATTTTACGGATTTCACATTCACCTCCCATAGCCCACCAAAATTAGGGCTCCCAGGTGGTAAGAATTTCCACTCAATGCAGTAATCTTCCAATTGTGATGACAATGTATCCTGCAAATTCGCCAAACTCAATAATTGTGACAGTTGAGCCAACTCCTCGTTAGCTCCCACGAAGTAAGTACCACAATCTTAGTGTATGACATGACAGGGGCCACAATGCGATAAAAATCGTCGGAAGGAGGCCAAAAATTGAGAAGTCGATAAATCGGACACTAACTCTATATGAACTGCCTTGGTAGCCATACACACAAAAATACATATGTATTTAAAAATGAACGGATTGCGGCGTCTCGCCATTGTAATATGTATGGGACCTGCATAATCCACTCCACTTTTTTCAAAGGGTTTACATGAAGTCACTCTACGAGAAGGTAGATTTCCCATTTTGGGCATTATCTCTCTCAGATGACATCGAAAACAAATATTACATTTATGAACACGACTACAAATAACTGTACAAGCAGACAGTATCCAGAATTTTCGTCTAATTAATGACAACAATAAATGAGGTCCAGCATGACAGTTGCTTGTATGGTAATGATCAATCAATAATGTGACAAAGTGATCTGTCTTCGGTAACACAATCTGATAACAACAATCAAAATCTATGGTGGCATTCTGCAACCGACCGCCGACTCAAATGATTTCCTTGTCCAAAAACGGAGACAACCGTTGAAAACGAGTAGGACAATCTTTCCACTTTTCAATAATTCTAATTCAGATGAAAAATGAATTTTTTGAACCACTTTGTACAAATAAAATTCAGCTACCTCCAAGTCCGATGCTCCCGATCTGGGCAATATGTGTACAAATTTCAAAACAATTACAACAACACGTAACAAATGACTAGCTTGAGCAGCGCTTAATAAGACAATTGATTACGTTTTCAGACAAATTTTCTGATTGAATTAGAGTTAGAATATTATTATTTTTCACCTCTGGCGGATTTTCCAATTCATCTAAATCATTATTTACTGGCCAATGATTCTCCTCCATAGACAACCACTCGGATCCCGTCCACCACAACTGATGATCCACAAGGTCACGTGGGGTCAAACCTCTAGATAGACAATCTGCTGGATTCTCCGCACCAGGCACATGTATCCAACGATCAATGGAACAGTCCTGGATCCTGGAAACTCAATTTGCAACAAAGGTTTGCCATCTAGATGGCAATGCTCCAATCCAGTGAAGTACAACCGTTGAGTCCGAAAAAGCCAACACCCGAACTACTTGACAACGTTTACGAATTAATGACAGAGTAGTATTCATAAGTTCACTGAGAAGAACTGCCGCACATAACCCCAATCGCGGTATGGTGACCGTTTTCGAGGGAGCTACCTTCGACTTACCACACAATAAGGAAATCGGAGTGGAGGTTGTCCTGCTTTGAGTCTTCAAATAAATGACAGCGCCATAGCCCAATTCCGAATCATCACAAAAACCAATTAAATGGACCAATGAATCAGATGACAATCCAACATATCTCGGAATAGACAACTTAGATAGGAGATTAAATTCTCTTTGACAATTTTCCCATGGTGTTTGAATTTTTATAGGTGCAATTTCGTCCCAATCAAGACTCAATTTCCACAATCTCTTTATTAGACATTTGAGAAATAAGGTTAAGGGGGCAAGAAGACCGAGCGGATCAAATATTCTCGTGACAGTTGAGAGTATGTTGCGCTTTGTAGTGTCTTTCTGCTCCAGATTTACATGAAAACAAAATACATCAGCACCAGGCTGCCATTCAAGTCACAGAATAGCCAATGTATTACCAGTCTCGAAGTCTTTTCCCAAAGATGATTTTTCAGCATCTGAAAATTTGGACAACATCTCCTTTGAATTGGACGTCCACTTTGTCAATTCGAAACCTCCATTTCTAAACAATTCTTTAGACTGACAATAAAGATCATTTGCCTCCTCTAACCATGGAACAGAGGTAACCAAATCGTCCATAAACATGTCATGTGGGATACGTT
Source organism: Conomelus anceps (assembly GCA_948455865.1). Taxonomy (NCBI): domain Eukaryota; kingdom Metazoa; phylum Arthropoda; class Insecta; order Hemiptera; family Delphacidae; genus Conomelus; species Conomelus anceps. The sequence continues at coordinate 75,318 of CAOJWK010000383.1, forward strand.
TTTCCGCCATCAGAAAATTTTCACCTTCCTCTTGAACTAATTGATGAATTGTTCTGAGCGCTAAGTAAGGAGACGACGCGATACCGAATACTACACAATTCAATTCATGAATTTCAATGGGGTCATTGGGGGAAAATCTCCATAGAATTTGTTGATATCGCCAACAAGACTCGTCAACTACAATCTGATGATACATCTGTTTAATATCCCCTGTCAATGCGATTGAGAACAGACGAGAATGCAATAATAAAGAGAAAATATCTGTTTGCAATTTTGGACCTATATGTAAGACATCATCCAGAGATAGACCTGTTACAGTTTTAGCGCTAGCATCAAAGACAATTCTCAATGCGGTGCTAGTACTATGAGTTTTAACAATAGCATGGTGCAGGGTATGATAGCCCTGCCTATCTTCCTGATCTTTCACTATAAATAATCTAACATAATTTCATGGTATGCAATTTGAACATTTTCAGAACAAGCTAGACGTTTTTCCAAATCCAATAATCTACGTCTTGCCATTGAGAACGAATCGCCTAACTCATCAGATGATTTTAAAAACGGCAATGATACAACGAAACGACCCGAATCTAGTCGACAAATGCTGGTTTCGAATTGATTTTCACAATCAATTTCTTTTGGAGTGAGCAAGCTCCCCGATTCGGGACACTCCTCGATTTCCCAGAATCGTTGTATCAAGCTATCCAATGATGAGTTACAAACTAATAGACAACTTTCATTTTCATTAGGCCTATAGTGTGATGTATTTGAGATTGGCGCTCTACCCATTGATATACAACCAAACACACTATCGACGACTTCAACTGATCCTAATTCTTCATTAGATTGACCACCTTTCAACAATTCAGGAAACAGTTCAGCTCCAATTATTCCATCAATACGATTTGGCAAATAAAATAGCTCATCCGCAAGGTTCAATTTTTTCAGGCAGGCTAACTTCGATATGTCAACCTCACTAGATGGTAATTTATCAATAATATGATCTACAATTCAGGCCTGTATAACAAACGATACGTCAGGTTCAGTATTAGAAAAAAATTGAAATGAGGTTTTGCCCCGAATCGCACTTTGACCACCACCAAAACCCGTAACTGTAGCATTGATACAATTGGTTGAGAGACCCAACCGCCTACAAGTGTGAGTCATTAAAAAATGATGTTGAATCCCAGTATCAAGCAGAAAACGAACACTGCACCGTTTACCTCTATTATGAACAGTAGCAGTCACGGTAGACAACAATACAGTTGTTTCATTGTGTTTATGTTTACTAACCTAACCTTCATAGAACAACAACTTACAACAGATTTATCAACGTCAGCATCTTTACTAGCTGTTGTGGATGACTGCTTATTAAATTTGAAATGTAATAATGAATGATGGAATTCTCCACATTGACTACAATTCAACTTACTATTGCATTCACGAGCAGAATGCTTTTTTAATAAACATTTTAAGCAATATGACTTATCCTTAACAAAACGAAATCTCTCAAATGGCGATAATTTAAAAAACGATCGACAATCTGTCAATATATGAGACCCCTGATGACATTTCAAACTATTAGATTTTTCATTAACTGTATCAGATGATTGAACAGTAAAACTCTTCGAATTTGATGAACTTTTATCAGATTTTCCACTATGGAATGCTTCAACTTTGCCGCTATCAGCCGGTAATGATTTGAGATGTCTCTCTATAAAATGCACAAAATCTTTATAGGTCGGAAGATCTTTCTCACGATGAGCTGTTTCAAATTCTCTATGTGAAGTGGGGTCCAGAATGTTCAAGCCTTGATATAGAAAAATCAAATCAGTTAATTCATCACCATGTAATCGTTCAAAGCTGTGATGGAATTACAATAGCGATCCAAAATATTAGCCAACCCAGTTCTGGATTCCACCTTCAAACCTTTAAATTGAAAAATCTCATCAAAATATGCATTTATTTGAGCTCTGGGATCATTATAACGACTTACCAAAGCGTCCCAAATTATTTTATAGTTTGTCGCAATCGGAGGTAAATACTTACAAATATTAGCTGCTTCGCCAGACAATTTCGAAACCAGATATTGTATTTCATGTTGTTCTGACAAGAACGAACTATTGTGAACCAGAGATTTAAACAATTTATTCATAAAATACTGCCCATTCTGATGTTTTACCACTAAACGTAGGCAATTCAATTTTCGGAATCAACTTTTGGAATCACTGATGAAACTGAAGGTGTCGTGACGCTCGCTACGTTAGGCTTATTAAAGCTCTCAGTGTTTCTTTCAATAACAGCTACCAAATCTACATAAGAGTCGTTAAATACTGGCTTATATTCCGGATCCAATGACAATTCAATTTCATTAATTATATATTCAACTTGAACATATTCTGTTACAGTGGAAGGAATTACATGAGACAAGGATATGAAGTGTTTGGCTGTCTTTTTATCAGATACATTTTTGCATAAGTCATAGGAACGTTGAATCCGTTGAAAAAGCTGGGCTAATTTGGCTCTATGCACTTTCAAGGACAATTGTGCCTTTCCGACCTCCATAATGAATCTTATTTTGTAAAACAATTATTATATTCTTACTGCAATATGAACACCAATACAAGTTATCTTCCAACCAACGATAGATAAGATAAACTTAAACCAACTTGACTGCAACTAGGATTTTGTAACTAAGCTTGTCTTTCAAAGCAAAGCTTTCCTGAACATACAAGCAATTCTATGCTTAAAACTATCAAAGCTTGTTTCGACAACCTCAAACAATAAGCCACCAACACTAACAAATACTCTCATATAATTATGTACTTCTAAATACGTTCATTGTACATCACTTGACCATACGTTTTCAGAATAGGCTCTGTGAATTTTGAAGAATAGAATATTAATCCGAACGGATAAGTAGTATTTTTGTTTATTATTATTAGTATTTATAATATCTTAATAATCTCCATTATTAATTTGTCTATTATAATTTAAAGTATCTTAAAAAAAAGTCAAATTCTATTTTCGAGGCTAGGTGTACCGATATTGATAAATTCTCTTGTAATTAAATAGTCTCAAGTTGACAATTGTAATAAATTAAGTAATATTTCATTAAACATTCAACTAAAATCAATTGAAAACAATTTTTAGCTAGGAAAATGAGTCCAAACAAGGCATCTAAATCTAATTCTTTAACTAAAACTTAGGTAGCTACGCGATCTCAGCAATTATTAACAAAAAAATCTCCAACAGCTCTTGAAGGTACTGTAGATGTAGAAGAAAAGGTTGCTAAACTATTGAGTGATCACACCAAATTGAAAACAAAATTAGAAACATCACTGAAAAATTCTGAGGAAGAACGAATAGGGTTGGTGGGTCACATGAAATCTCTGGAAGTTATTATAAAATTGAAGCAGGAAGACCATAAAACTGAAATACTAAATGTCACGAGTCAATGTAGGTCTATGTCAGAGGAAATCGAAATATTAAAATCAAAAATAAACTTGGCTAATGTAAGATCTGAACCTCTGATCAATACAAAAAAAGTAGAACCTGAATCAAATGAGGAAAAAATAAATAGAAATGGTCAAACAAAAACGTATAGTCAGGTTTTGCAAAAAGGAACCAAAACTAAAGAAAGGGCAAATAACGATAGGAAAAGTAGAGTACTGCTCTTGACATCCAGTCATGGACGAGACTGTAGTGACCTACTAAATAAAAGATTAAAAAATAAGTATGAAGTTCAGAGCTTTTTCAAACCAAGTGCCCCTATAAACGCAATCGTAGAGTCAGCACAGGAACAAACTAAAGATTTTGGTAAAAACGATTTTTTAATAGTACTGGGTGGCCCAAACAATATAAATGAACCTAATCTAAAACATCTTCCTGAAATAAATGAAAAAATTAAAGAGATTGTGCTACTCAGCCAAAAAACTAATGTAATAATAAGTACAATTCCATATAGGTTTGATAGGCCAGAGCTAAATGAAGCCATTAAGTCAACAAATAAATCAATTCATAATACAATCAACAGCCTGAAAAATAAGAATTCTAAGCAGTTGGGGAGTTGTTTTCTAAATGAATGGCTGAAAAAACAAAACTTCACTAATCATGGTCTACATTTAAATCAATCTGGCAAAGTAATATTTTGTAATAGGCTGGCAGAGCTGATTGAAAGTCGTTTGTAATCTACTGTCAATAATTCTCCTAAACAATCATCTAACGAACCTTTTTCAGTTAAGTGGCTCAAAACCGGGAAGGGAAACTAGTTTCAAATGATAAATTCATATCTTCAATTGTATTAAAAGACGTTAATCGATCAAAAAATCAGGATAGCATTAGTGGAAGGAACTCTTGTAGCCACCTGATAGGCTCTCAAGATTCTAAGAGATTAAGTAAATCTACTCCAATATGCAAAAGCAACGATAAAGTAATAAGGGATGATAGGGAAGTACCGGTACTTACTGTGTTCCATCAGAATATTCAATACATTCGTAACAAAATAGATAGAATCAAAGTATTTTTTAAAGAAGAGGCTCCTGATATAGCTATTTTCACAGAGCATGGTTTAAAAGAAGATGAATTGTCACAACTTAATATTCCAAACTATCGAAAACGTCGTATTGCAGGACATCTCATCAAAGTGGGAGAGTAGCTATCTTCACTGAAAATGCTAAGAATATGCAAACTTATGATGTTGAAGATCCATCTTGTTTCCACTAATATGAAATATAAACTTAAAGTGTATACTGTGGGTCGTCTGACCATGCTCTAGACAACAGAGCGAAACGGCCGTCACGCCATAACGTGAGTCAATTTCCATTTAAAAGTGTTTTTTTAAGTTTATATTACATATTAGTGGAAACAAGATGGATCTTCAACATCATAATTTCGCCGAGAGGACAACATTGATCCATACCTACAGGAACACTCGAATTAAGGTTATGAAATCATCCCTTGCCATATCATTCAATCACATTTGCATCCATAACCAAATCATCCCAAAATATGCAAGAATTTCTTTAAAAAGCAACAGCATACCTGCTCAAAAAACTGTGAAACAGGCTCAATTATTATTCATCAAAAACAGCATACAGCATCTACACAGACAAAAGAATGAACTCAACAAGAAAGCATATTATTTACATTTAAAACTCAGCTCTATTCTTCACTACACTGAACTACAAGAAATAATCACATATACAAATAGCATAGTCAATCTCATGAGCAAAAAATTAAAAACCAAACATAACCAAAAAAAAAAAAAATTGCACATCTTCAAAAAATCAAAATGCACAGACCCCATTAATCACCACAGAACAGAAATTTCATAAAAGAACAATGAATACCACACAAATCGAATTCAATAGATCTGAAATTGAACTACTTGATAAGGGACTAAAGCACAACATTAACACACAACATGACCTCTCACAAAAACAATTGACTGAAACTATAATAGACACAGAAACTGCTATACAAAATACAAATATCCATGTACATGAATACCTGAGGCAGGACATATCACGCAATAAAAACACTTTCAAAGTCCAATCCAAAACCAACCCAGATTTTATAACCATGAAAAATATTAGGAAAAAACAGAAAGAACATAACCTGATCATAACCACAGCTGACAAAGGCAACATCACAGTCATTATAAATAAAACAGAAATAGACACAAAGGTACAACAATTCATTACTAATAATAAAATCATGGAACTAAAGAATGATCCCACTCCCAAATATCAAACACAAATAAAAGATGCCATCAATCATACTCAACACATCATTCCTCACAACCAGAAAAAGCACCTCAAGCACATAAATCCATCAGCACCAAAACTAAATGCCTTACCAAAAATTCACAAAGCAGATATTCCCATCAGACCTCTCATAAATCACACACATGCACCTGCACACCAATTAGCAAAACTCCTAGATAAAACAATAAGACAGAACATAACATTCCATCAGCACACAGCAGTAAAAAATAACATAGACCTGATAGACAAACTACAAAAAATCCATATACCACACAATTCCACACTATCTTCTCTTGACATTACAAATCTTTACACCAATGTACCCATACATGGAAAACTTCTTCACCTTAAACAAATGCTCATCCAAAACAACACACCACCTGAACAGCTCCAAGAAATTTTAGACCTCACAACACTAGTTACCTAAAAAAAAAAAAAAAAAAAAGAGTGTATACTGTGGGTCGTCTGACGATGCTCTAGACAACAGAGCGAAACGGCCGTCACGCCATAACGTGAGTCAATTTCCATTTAAAAGTGTTTTTTTAAGTTTATATTAAATATGCAAACATTTAATTTAGAATATGTAGAGAAATTTGCTGTGGAAATGGATTTAGAAGTTACTGGGTTGAGAGTGAAAATCGACAATAATTTCGAAGTAGCGGTGTTAGGTATTCATAGGTCACCAAATGGGGAATGGAACAATTTTTTTCAACTATTCAATAGGCTTTTAGAGATTACTACTACTCGTTTTACAAACGTCATTGTAGCGTGGAGATTTCAATACAGACTTTGCAACACATAATAAAATGACAGAAGATTTAAGGGATATTATATAGATGAATAACTTGGAAATAGAAGTTCATGAATATACCAGAGTCACAAGAACATCACAAACAATAATTGATAACATCCTTACTAATATAGATTACTCTAAAACAAGATTAGGCGGCTCGAAACTGTCTGATCATGACTATCAAATCTTAGAGGTGGGGCTGCAAGGTCATAAATCAATTAAAAAGAGAAGAGTAATGAAAGAAATTCAACAATGTGAACAGGGGAATATCGATTGTTTGTAGCAGAATCTGCTATAAGAAAACTGGAGTAGGGTTTACAATAGCAATAGTTTAAATGACAAATATGATAGTTTCATCAATATTTTAAGGTCTCATATTACTATGAGTTGTCCAGTTAAAAAAGTCCCTGTAAAGAACAAATTAGACAAAATTGAAGAGTGGATAACTGATGATATCTTTGCAGAAAGAAATAGGGTTAAAGATGCATATGATGAATTCAAGCTACCTAGAAATATGTTAAGTGAAGATATTTACAAAGCTCTGAAGAAAAACTATACAAAAGAAGTGAAAAGAGCGAAATGTAAGAAAACAGCTGAAATTTTGAATAATAGTGTGTTTTTTAACACAGCAGTGTGGGAAGTAATAATCAAAAATAGGCAAGTATAGCTCATGTAGATGCTTATACTAGTGTCCCCAGAATAATTAACAAAAATAACAAATATATTGATGATAGTGTAGACATTTGTAATTTCTTTAACAGATATCATCAACTGGTTGCTAAGAATCTTCAAAGATCTCTTAAAACAGGTATTAGTGATGCAAACATGAGGAATACTGAGGGGATTCAGAACGAATTGAAATTCCACCCAGTATCTCAAGACGAGTTGTCAAATATCATTGATAGTTTAAATAATAAAAAAACTGTAGGAATGGATGGGGTATCCAGTAAAATTCTGAAAGAATGTAAAGATCAATTGTTAGACCCTTTGATTCATCTGATGAATCATTCATTAGAACAAGGTGTTGAGCTTTGTTCTAATGTTTGTTCAGTTGAGCTGAACTGGGCCGGTTCTAGGAGATTTTTTGGTACATGCGAACCACGAATTTGGCGCCACCCACACACACATTTATATATATATTTATAAGTAATAATATAGCCTATATATATTTATTTATTTATTTATTTATTTATTTATTTATTTATTTATTTATTTATTTTTTTATTTATTTATTTATTTATTTATTTATTCATTTATTTATTTATTTATTTATTTATTTATTTATTTATTTATTTATTTATTTATTTATTTATTTATTTATTTATTCATTTATTTATTTATATTCTGTAAATATTAATTATTCATGAAAGCAGAGGAAATAATAGAGAATATTCAATACAACCATAAAAAGAATTCATAGATTAAATTGATTGTAGCCTAATGCAAAATAAAATGAAGCATAGTTGAAATAAGATTCATTTAATAGAGTTTGAGTATAGTACATCAATAATACATCATTAATTGAATAGAATTTCTCTCAAATGACAGAGAAAATAAAAATATAGTAAAATAACACAAATTAGTCCATTTACCCCAACGCTTTAACGGAAAATTGAAATGAAGAAAGAAATAACTTTATCAGGGGTAAAAAATACAAGAACAGAATAAAGCAATCGAATAGAACAGCACAAATTGTGAAAATCATTGCATAACATAACATTCATTACAAAATGGAAACTTAAAAATTTACTCATATCAGAAACAACAACTCATATCTTCGTTTTTTAAAGGAAACATAATAAATTTATAACTGTACATGTTATAAAATCATTGAACAACAAAAGTACAAATACACAAATAACATTTGAAATACAAGTTTTAAGAGAACTTGATGGGTAAAAGAACAATTAACTACTAAAAAAATGAAATTCTTCTTGCTTTCAAACTGGCAAATTCTCTCAAGATTGAGTCTGTAGCAAGGGTGTCCAAGATTTCCCTTTCAATGGACAATGTTGCCAAGTCACACAATCGGTCTTGGGAGATTGTTGAACGCAAGTAATTTTTAATCAGTTTTAGTTTAGAGAAACTTCTCTCACCACTGGCAACAGTCACAGGAATTGTCAACAAAATCCTCAAGGCGACAAAGACGTTGGAGAAAATATCTGTTAGAGAGTTTTTTGTAATGTAGGACAATACACTCTCAGGGCAACTGTTTTCAGGTAGCATTGGAGATAGTATTAATATTTCATTGAAAAGTTCTTCGCTATTTATGTCACTGTGGTTCTTTTCTTTATTTGTCAGAATTCTTTGAAGATCTTCACATTGTTCTTTGATTTTGTGATTTTCAATGTTTTTCAAATCATCGATTTTGTACAGAAACATGAAATGTTTGCTATGCTTTTCCATTAGATCGAACCTTTCGGTCAATGAATTTATTGCCGTGTCCAAAATGACATAGAAGAAATTAATTTTGAAAGATTCCTTCCCAGACTTTGCTGGTTCATGTGAGCCCTCGTAAGAGAATTGAGTCTTAATTTTCCTAGGCCTTACACTTACTTCGTCAGCAAAGTCTGGTTGGACGTCTAGTTTCTCAGCCAACTCCATTGCGTCAGTGATGATGCTGTTCAACCCAGCTTCAGATCTCATAGAGCTGAGGAAATTTTTCACGCTGTTTATCAGCTCCAAAGCACTTGGCAAGTCTATTATTTTTTTTTTTGTAAGGATTTGCTCACAAGATTCACCTTAAATAAAACTTCATACCATGTTACCAAGCAGCACAGGAACTGGAAATCAGTGACTTTCTTAGCAATACCAATGGCTTTACTTTTTCCATACCCATCAATGTTGGTGTCTGTGGTAGCTTCGTAGATAGCATCATATATATCATCAATATGATATCGCAATGGTTCAAGTGCATCTATTCTGCTCTCCCAACGCGTTTCACTTAGAGATTTCACTGTCAAATTTTTAACGTGTTTCATCAATAAACTCCATCTATGGGTGGATGAAGAAAAAAAGTTATATATTTCTTGGACAATATTGAAAAAGTTCACAGCTGTTATACAGCTTAAGGCTGCATCATTAATAATTAAATTCAATGAGTGGCTTCCACAGGGAACAAAGAAAGCCCGAGAGTTGAGGTCTAGGATTCTTTTCTGTACCCCAACATTTTTGCCCTTCATATTAGATCCATTATCGTAAGATTGACCCCGCATATTTTCTAGGGGGATATTTCTTCTAGACAGCTCATTCAATAGGCAAGCTGTTAAACCCTCTCCAGTTGTCTCCTTCATGTGAACGAATCCAAGAAAGTGTTCTCTGACCACAACATCTTTACCCAACTCCGTACCCACAAATCGAATTACCATTTTCATTTGTTCTTTTTTACTAACGTCAGGATGATACTTTACTTCAGTCCAGGATGATGGCGTAGTACACTGCTTTCCGAAGCTCACTGAGTATGTGTTCATTCACTTTTGATGAGAGTAGAGCTATAAACTCATTTTGAATCTGCTTGCTCAAATAATGAAAATGAGTCTCTTTACTTGATACCCTGCGAAGATGTTCAGAAAGAACTGTATCAAACTTGGCTATATGTTCAACCAGTTTCAAAAAGTTTCCATTGTTCTCTTGGAAAATTTTATCATTTGTGCCACGAAGAGCAAGCCCCTGACTCCCAAGAAATTGCAGTATGGACAGAATTCGTTTCAATACTTCATACCAGTGTTCGGTTTCGGATTGTAAGACACGTTGATTTTCATTATCAATTGTCTTACCTAACCGCAACCTTTGTACAAGTTCTCGATAGGAAATAGATGATTTTATGTGAGACGGTGATTTTTCATGGTGTCGTAGATGTGTTGACATGTTTTGCCAGTCAGAGAACCCGGTTTTTCCATTAAGGGATAACTTCTCATTATTAAACAATTTACAAACAAAACAAAAAATTGAGTTTTTCGATTTCGAATATACAAGCCATTCTCTGTTGATTTCCTCCCCATTTGGCAATTTGGTTTCATAATTGGCCACAGTAAATCTTCTGTTAGTAGTATCAATAGGAAAGTCGAAATTCTTTATCTGAATAGGACCTTTTTTATCGAGTACCTCACGAATTTTGTCTGTGATTTTGTCTGGCCATTCACCACAGTCTTCAAGGATGATGCTTGATGTAGATGAGGATGTAACTGACAGTTTTTCCATTGTATCACTAGCATTGCCTTCAGGATTTGAACTCTGAGAACACAAAAAATACACAACAGGATTATTTAATTTGACAAATTAAATGGTTCAATTGTACAAGCAAAGAGAAAGTGAGAATGGAGAAACCTTACTAGAGTTGAACGCATGAAAATGGTCAAATCGAAACTAGAATAGCGTTAACGATTTGTAATTTTCAACCTAGTAAAAGTTTAAGAATTCATTCCACTTAATTTATTATATACAGTACTGTCAAATAATGAAGTAATAATTATTTCAGTTGAACCATAACTCGATGTCTAGATTTTTTATGATTTTAATAGTTAAATATCTTATTCAAGATTCCATTCCATTATTATTATACTTTCAATGTTCAAGCAATTCTCTGTTGATTTCTTCACCATTGGGTCATTTCGTTTTCTAATTGGTCAGGTCAGAGGTCATAGTGGATTGTTTGTTTCTAACAAATGTCGGAAATACCAAACTTATATACTTTTCCAACAATTACCTGACGAATTTTGTCATCAATTTTGGTTGGACTCCCTCTACAGTCTTCAAGGTTGGAGCTGGACGTAGTTGCAGATGTAGATGGAACTGCCAGGTTTTCCATTGTATCGCCAGCATAGTCTTGAGAGTTTAAGCTCTAAAAATACAAACAAAAAAAGATTTACTACTCTTGCACAATGAGTAAAGCAGTACATTTTTGCCCTATGTGTTTTAATTTTATACCGAAAATCGAAAATGTAAAATAATTTTAGATACAGTAATAAAAGTTTAAAATAAAACAATCGAAAGAAAACATTTGTTTTAAAAATTAATAATACGAGACTTTTCTATTTTGAGCAAAAAGACTAGAAGTCAAACCAATAACCAAATGATTATTATAAACGGATATACCGGTATAACACACCATTTTACCAATGGTAAACCGACTCTACTGTTGTTGCGAGACTACTGTATGTGTACATGTGTAGGCCTACTGTGAAAAAACGTAACTTACTTCTCTTATTTCATAGAAATAGTAAAATAAAAAGTACAGTAACTTATATTAAATAGATTTAGGAAATATAGAAATTCATCAACTTTAGCTGAAGCACTCATTGACTGTATCAAATCATATAAGATTTATGAAACTATTAATTAACTTATTTGAAAATACTCTCTTACCTGCAAAATATTTGGTTCTGTTTCTGTATTTTCAATTCTGCTTACAGAGGTGTCGATGGACTCTATTTTGGAAACAAACTTACTCATTGTTCTGGCTTGTTTAAGTGTTTCCTTCTCCATTTCTGCTTTTCGTTTTCTATAGAATGTCCCGGAAGGTTTTTTTTTTACTTTATCAGCCATGATATTTGAGTGAAATAGGAATCTTAATACACTTGATCACACAGAACACACAAGGGAATATGGACTACACTAATATATTATACAGTATAAAGGTTACAGACAATCACGAAGAAAATATAATGAAAATAATTATATCATCTCAGCAGGACAAGTATCAGGCATATACAGTAGAAATATTATTATCCTATATAGAGGAGTTGAACTCGCGAACTAAATACACTGTTCACTCGACAACTTATCGAAAGGAACTGAACTCCTGAATTGAATGGAATAACGAATTCGAAAATGTATATTTTTCTCAATATTTACTTTTCCCACTGTACTGCAAGACTGCGATGGAAGAATCATTACTTCCTTGATTGTTTGTTTGCACGGTGATAGATATATAGAGGAATTATAGCATTAGCATTCACGAACTTTGAACAGTCGTCTAGACATCGGAATTCGCAAACAAAAATTCGATTGCTCAGATAATATAAGCTTACTACTACTAATTAGGCCTATCATTACTGAACTAGTAGACTAATTACTGAACTAGTATGAAAAAATATTCTCTCTCTTTTTTTTCTCTCTCTCTCTCTCGTTAATTTCTTTCAACTTATTATTCACAAAAATACTATCATTAATGCACGTTTTATAAAGTAATTAAATGATTGATAATCATGAGTATCATCTTAGAATCAAACCTAAGTTTATTTATCAGGGATAATGATAATCAACAATAAAAATAATGAACACCAGCGTTAAATAATTTAAATATTTTGAATTCCCACCAAATAGGAAATTTTATTCTTATATTTGTACGACAAAACCTAAGGTAAACGCACTAGTAGTGGCCACAGTTAAGTATTTTTTGTGTTCTTTTAAACTGTGAGTCTACAATAGTAATTATCTCATTTATAACTTAATGAGCATTTTATAGCCCAACTTTTCCTCAATCGACTCATTTTCCAATAATGCCAAAATTTGTATTTGTTTAATTTTTTATTAATTTTTTTCCAAACCTAAAATTTGATCCATTAGTGGCCACTCCAAAATCTGAAAAATTCAGTAGTGGCCAGATGCATGTGTCAGTAGTGGCCAACTGACATCTTACCCTCCAAACGAATTCTCATACTCTACATTCAAATAACTGATGAATAAAATTGATTCAATATGATAGTTACATTGAGTACCAATATATTCATCACATTATGATTGGTTATTTCTCTCTTAAAAGTAACTTAAATTATGTAAGTACATAGGTTAAAATAGAAAGTTTTATAGTGGAAAATTTGTATTTGTATTGAAAATATGAAAGCAATGAAAGATATTTTACACAGTTAAAAAAAAAAACTTTGGTAAAGATAAACTGAACAATCTCTACCACTTCATAACCATTCATAATAATATAGTAAGGTAAGCACATCATTCAATGTGATTGTGGGACATTTTGTCTTCTAAAATTTACCAAGGCACATCAATGGATTTTGGAAATTGGTAGCGTAGGTTTTCAATACTACCAAACATCAGTGGCTTTGATAACTTGTATAGGATGTCACTATCACAAACAATTTTTCCTTCTCCTTTGTTAACTACAAAAACATTTCGCATTCTATTGCATGGCTTCAATGTGGTAACTTCTATCTTATCACCTCTCACACTTTTGACTAAGCAAACACATTCGTAGGTTTTATTTCTGGTTAAAATTGTTGTTAATACAAAGTCACCTTCATGAATTTTATTTTTCTTGTGTTCATGGTTTGAGCTCACCTCAGATTTATCACTTTCAGGAGATTTGTTGTCAGCTTTATTTTGGGAGAGACTTATGAGGCCAAAAAGTGCTGATGGTTCTGGCTGTTTGTTGTTTTCATGAGAAGTTTCTTGCTGTTCAACTTTATTTCCTAGACTGTTTTCATGTTCTTCTTTGTTTTCTGTGCTTCTTGGTGGGACAATTGCAGATTCAGTGCATTCCTGTAAATATTCCCCATATGTAGTTATTGTTGATATCTCTCCTTGAGCAGATGTGCTTGGTTGATTTTCTTCATTGAAACATTAATCAATGTTTTCAGAAAACTCACATCCCATGTCATCTGTATATATGTAGCTTCCTATTTCATCAAGAAATTTCTGTGCAGCAACACCGCTGAATTCTTGGGGGTCAGCTAAGGTTGATTGTTGGGGATTATTGTCAGAAATCAAAGCTTCTTGCTCATCATCTTCAAAACCTTCTCTCATTAGCAATGTTGTCAATGTATTTAGATCTTGGTGAGGTGCATTTTTTGATCTCTTCTTCCTCACAATCCCAAACGTTTTACTGATGCTACCAAATTCTGTTTTTTCTTTTTCTGGTTGTTCTTCTTTACTGATGACAACAGCTTCAGCATTCATTTGATTCAAACTTCTATCTTGGCCTGTTTCTCCATTGCTTTCATATATTCCAGACACTGATTGTTCATCACCACCAAAATCAAGCTCAATGTCAGAGCCCAATCCAAGGCTAGCATCATCAGATGAGTTTCCAGAAGGTCTCCATGATTCTTCATCATCTGATGAACATTCTTCTTCAATCCTAATCTTCTTTCTCTGTATGTTCTTCTTTTGCTTTTTAGCTTGTAGTTTCTTCTCCTTCTCCTCTTCTTTTTCCTTTTCAATTCAATTCTCCTCCAAATGCTTTTCATCATATGCCCAAAACTTGGACTTTTCTGGAGCCATTTCACCCCTGCAACAAAGAAACATAAGTTATAAGTTATTAATAGGAAAATAAATAGGTAATGATTTTGTGAGGCTTGCTATACATTAAAGAAGCAGCAAAACAAGTTGCAAGAAACATTGCTACTCATTTGCCATTGTTGGCATGTTAGCTATGAGGCATCAAGGCTTACAGTAGCAAATGAGTAGCAATGTTTCTTGCATCTTGTTTCACTGCTTCTATAGTGTGTGGCCAGCCTTATAGTAACACTTAATTTATTGTGACTTGAACAAGTACTCATCTCAATTGACAATAAGTTTATTAACTAAGTTAACATCTGCATGTGAGCCAGATGTATAAAACACAAAATTAGTAGTGGCCACACCATGATCTAGTAGTGGCCACTGGGTGGCCACAACTAGATCACACAATAATATTATAACAGAAATGAGGCAGGCTATGATGTAAAGAAATTGCAAAATATTTAAAGAGAAATTGAGTTGATTAATGAGAAACGTTCCTGTTTCAGTAGTGGTCACTTGGTGGCCACTTTTAAATTAGCAAGCTTTTCTGTTTTGGTAGTGGCCATATGAACTCTTGGCCAAGAAAACAGCTGTTTTGAATTGGAAACATTCTAAACATGATCTTTCATACTTCATAGCATGATTACAGCACTAAAAATATCATATTTGAACATTGATATATTCTTAATACAACATAATGCTTACATACCTCCTTATGGATAAGCGTTAGACAACAGCTGGAACCAGATGAACAAACCACATGGCCATATTGAAAAGTTGATAGCAGTCTCCCATGATGCTCTGCCTACTCCTCCTTCAACTAGTCACCACAAGATAGCATAAGCTGTACCTCCTGCAAGTTTGAATCGGTTGGGAGACCTGGAGCTCTTATTTTTCAAATATTAACCTTGAAGTGGCCACTACTGAAGCACTGGCCACTACTAGTGTGTTTACCAACGGCACAAAAACCTGCCACTCTATTTCAAAATTTCCGAAAAAAAATAGAAATTTTACTCTTATCCTGGCGCGACGCCGCATTCCAGAGCCGCCAAATTGTTGATGAATTATAAAATTTCCACCAAATAGGAAATTTTATTCTTATGTATGCACGGCGCCACCTACCACGTCACAAAAACCTGCCACTCTATTTCAAAATTAAAAAAAAAAAAAATAGAAATTTTATTCTTATCCTGGCGCGACGCCGCATTCCAGAGCCGCCAAATTGTTGATGAATTCTAAAATTTCCACCAAATAGAAAATTTTATTCTTATGTTTGCACGGCGCCACCTACCACGGCACAAAAAACTGCCACTCTATTTTAAAATTTCCTAGAAATTGGAAATTATATTCCTATCCTGGCGTGACGCCACTTTCCAGTGGCGCCAAATTGTCGATCAGTTGAAAAATTTCGACAAATTTCGACAAATTGGGAATTTTGTTGCGCATCAAAGCCTATCAAGGCCCTAAAAACTGTCTCTTTATTTTGAAATTTCTGACAAATTGGAGATTTCATTCTCATCTTGGCGCGCGCCTCGAGCCAATGGCGCCAAATAGTCGATAATTCAATCCGCCAAATTCAAAATTTTATTCTCATTTTGTCGGGGCGCCAAATAGCAAATAGCCGCTTTTTTTAAATTTCCGGAATATTCAAGTTTTGTAAACCTAGCGCGGCGCCGCCTGACGGCGGCGCCACATGCGGCCGCATGGCCCGCGTGTACCACGCGCCGGCCCCGGGTACGGATCGATATCGGTATTGCTGCTGATAAGCCGACTCAGCCGGCTCACTGTTATGCTGTGACTGGATTGCTTCTAATTATAAGCTTTGTCAATTCATGAATAACCTAATACAAATAGTAAAAAGTTTAAAGTGATACAAATTTATGAAAATGGCATCGCGCGGTTCATGTGATGTAGAAGCTTAAAATTTTGATGAGTCTGTGTTGTGCGTCAATTGTAAAAGGTCTTTTTATCCGACGTGTACAAAATTATGAACCATTGACACATTCAAAAAACTTGGAAATAAAAAAGCTTCTTGGCGTTGCGATTCTTGCAGTGATGGTTTGAACAAGGACATTTCTGCTGATGCTAATACTACTTCAATTCTCGAGGCCATTAAATCAGTGGGAAACAAACTTTTACAAAGGTTTGACGGACAGGATGAAAAAATATCAGCAATTGAATCCTCAATATCCCTGCTTCATTTAAGGTACGATAGCCTAAGTCAAATTTAGAGGGTCTCAAAACCGATCATCAGTTAATCAAATCGAGGACTTGTGAAATGGAAGACAAAACAAGGCACCTGGAAGAAGAAAATTGGGAGCTCAAATCGGATATTAGGGAGCTACAACAATATTCATGAAAGAACAATGTTGAGTTCGCAGGTATACCTTTCACTAAGAACGGAACCATTTATTGCATATTAGAAGACATCGCGAAAGCCCTGAAAAAAACGTTCAACAGGTCTGATATATCCACCGCACATCGCGTACCATCAAAGAAAATACCACTCATTGTGATACGTTTTTTATCGCTGTACGTGAAAGACTTGTGTGCTTTCAAGGAGAGGGAAGGTGGTCTGAGCACCCAGAATATCAACAAAAAATTGCCGTTAAATACAGTTCTCCTTAATGAACATCTTTCGCCCTATAACAAGTTTCTTCTTGCGGAAGCACAGAAGATGAAGAAGACATCAAAGATTTTATTTGCGTGGGTGAAAAATGGTCGAGTTTTCATAAAAGTCCGGGAAAACGACAAGGCAATCTGGCTCAAGGACGAAAATGATCTGGTCTTGGAGTAGAGTATTTTTATTATCGTTCTTGAAATACATTTCCAAAGGATCGTTATACAGTAATTTCTGAGAGACGGTTTTCTTTTTTCCAATGTTATTTATATTATTTCGGTTATTATCCAATGAAGGGACTGAATGAATAAGTCCAATAGAGCATTTTATTTTTCCTCCTATCTATCTTAGAATTAAATCATTATAATAAATTATACGTTGTAATTGATGCAGATTTTTTTTACAACTAAATTAATGTATTAAGTTTCATTTATATTGGCCAATTGATTTATATAAATTAATTCGATGATTTAATGAACGACCAATGAGTTTCTTTGATTAATCAACTTTGTTTTGCAGTTTACTGCTTCTAAGTAGTCAAATCACAGCGTCATTTGGTGGGAATTTGATTTCTAATCAATATGTTGCTAGTTTTTTTTTTTTTTAATCGATTGAGCAATTATATCAGTTCACAAAATTGAGATTAATATTTTTTATGAGCTGGCTGAGGGGTGGATTCACATAAGTTCATTGATTTTAGAAGTTTCTGGGTTAAGAGTAAGAATCGATGATAATTTCGAAGTAGTGGTGTTAGGTATTTATAGGTCACCAAATGGGGAATGGAACAATTTTTGTGAACTATTCAATAGGATTTTAGAAATTACTACCACTCGTTTCACAAACGTTATTGTAGTGAGAGATTTCAATACAGACTTTGCAACACAGAATAAAATGACAGAAAATTTGAGGGATATTATATACATGAATAACTTGGAAATAAAAGTTCATGAATATACCAGAGTCACAAGAACACCACAAACAATAATTGATAACATCCTTACTAATATAGAATACTCTAAAACAAGATTAGGCGGCTCAGGACTATCTGATCATGACTATCAAATCTTAGAGGTGGGGTTGCAAGGTCATAAATCAATTAAAAAGAGTAGAGTAATGAAAGAAATTCAACAATGTGAACAGGGGAATATCGATTGTTTGAAGCAGAATCTGCTACAAGAAAACTGGAGTAGGGTTTACAATAGCAATAGTTTAAATTACAAATATGATAGTTTCATTAATATTTTAAGGTTTCATATTACTATGAGTTGTCCAGTTAAAAAAGTCCCTGTAAAATACAAATTAGACAAGATTGAAGAATGGTTAACTGATGATATCCTTGCAGAATGAAATAGGGTTCAAGATGCATATGATGAATTCAAACTATCTAGAAATATGTTAAGTGAAGATAATTACAAAGCTCTAAAGAAAAACTATATGAAAGAAGTGAAAAGAGCGAAATGTAAGAAAACAGCTGAAATTTTGAATAATAGTGTGTACTTTAACACAGCAGTGTGGGATGTAATAAACAAAAATAGGCAAGTAGCTCATGTAGATGCTTATACTAGTGTCCCCAGAATAATTAATGAAAATGACAAATATATTGATGTTAGTGTAGACATTTGTAATTTCTTTAACAGATATTATCAACTGGTTGCTAAAAATCTTCAAAAATCTCTTAATACAGGTATTAGTGACATGAGGAATACTGAGGGGATTCAGAACGAATTAAAATTCTACTTAGTATCCCAAGACGAGTTGTCAAATATCATTGATAGTTCAAATAATAAAAAAACTGTAGGAATGGATGGGGTATCCAGTAAAATTCTGAAAGAATGTAAAGATCAATTGTTAGACCCTTTGATTCATCTGATCAATCATTCATTAGAACAAGGTGTTTTTCCAGATAATTAAAAAGAGGGGAAGATCTTGCCAATCTTCAAAAGTCGTGATAGAGAAAAGGTAGAAAACTATAGGCCTATTAGTATTTTAAATGTTATAAGTAAAATTTTTGAAAGAGTAGTTCTAAATAGGTTACTTCTGCACCTTCAAGAAGCTAACTTTATCTGTGATGAACAGCATGGCTTCCAGAAAGGGAGATCAACAAAGACATGCATAGTTTCTCTAGTTGATAAACTAATAGTTATAATAGATTCAGGTGATAAAGCTACTGCAATCTTCTTAGATCTATCAAAGTCATTTGATTGTGTTAATCATAGAAATTTATTGGAAATACTGCAAAATGTAGGCGTAAATGGGGTTGAACTGAAATGGTTTGAATCATATCTTATTGAGAGAAAACAGTGTGTAGAGCTAACTGCAGTAGTTGGAAATAGTATAGTAAAGAATAAATCTAATAAATTGGAGGTTCAATCTGGAGTGCCACAGGGGTCAATACTAGGTCCATTGCTTTTTTTGTTGTATGTCAACCATTTACCTAAAGAATTAATTAGTGGTGGAGCCCTCTCATTTGTAGATGATACATCACTCATTTTCAGCAATTCCATTCTAGATAATTTAGAAATAAGTGCCCATATAGGTGTGCAGTCCATTGTCCAATTCTTAAATCAGTTGAAATTAACAATAAATAGTAAAGAATGCCAATACCTTCAATTCAAAAACAAACATAATTCGAATGAAGATAGGGCTATAAAAGTGTTTGTAAATGATAATCAGCTAGACCAGGAAGAAAACATTGCATTTCTAGGAGTTTTGTTGGATAGGAGATTGACCTGGGCACCATACATTGAGAAAATATGTTGTAAAATTTCATCTGGGGTATTTGTCCTGCGACAGCTCGCTAGATTGAATGCCAAAAAGTTACTTTTTACAGCTTACCATGGGCTCTTGCTGTCACATATTAGGTATGCTATCTTAGTATGGGGTAATTCATCAAAACAAAATCTTGATAGGGTGTTTAAGATCCAAAAGAAAGCGGTTAGGTGTATAGAAAGAGTAAATAGATTGGATTCATGCAGGACGTTGTTCAAGAGATTTGGTCTCCTAACTGTACCCTGCTTATATGTGTATAAAGCTACTCTATATGTGATAACGAATGATATTAACCAAAATCCTGATGTACATGATCATAATACAAGACGCTAAGGAGATTATCACTTGGTGAGTCACAATAGTAGCTTATTCAAACAAAAGCTAGTTATATTGGTAGGATATTCTACAACAAGCTACCGCAGTTTTTGAAGAGTCTTGAAAATATAGAAATATTTAAAAAACAATTGAAGAAATATTTAGTTGATAAAGCTTTTTATAGTGTACAAGAGTTCCTTTCACATCAAAATTAAGCCTCACCTCTACTAATTGAAGTATTATTGTTGTGGTTATCCATTTTTTGTGAACTGCAGTAGAACTATTCATATGTATTATCTTGCTGTGCAGAACTGACTTTTTTGAGTCGCGGCGGATGCGTTTCGAACTATGTTGTTCTTCTTCGGTGCTTGGTTGCAGACTGACTAGTTTTCTGGTATGTAAGGTCTTGTGGTTGTAGGAAGGTAGTGGGAGGAGTGGATGTGGTGGGGGAAGTGGGTGTGGTGGAGGTGTTTTTAGGAGGGATTTGTGATGATGTTGAAGAGGGTATTGTTCTCTTGTTTGCCATGGCAAACAAGCAAACTTTTTGAAAGTTTTAGGAAAGCTTTCTAGTTTCCAGTTGAAACACTTGACACAAGCTTTCCTTAACAGTTTAAAAAAAACTTGAACAAATGGCCTTTACCAAGCTTACTGGGTAAGCTTACAGAACACTTAATTTAAACACTTGTGACAAACTTTGCCACAAAAGCTTTCCTCAAAAGTTTAAAAAACACTTGAACAAAACGCCTTTACCAAGCTTACTGGGTAAGCTTACAGAACACTTAAAATAAACATGACAAACTTAGCCACATATGCTTCGACCAAACTAGCCTGAAGTCTATTATTTTGTTAAAATTAGCCATTAATATTTTTAATAACTAATATACAAGCATTTCATTACAAATAAATGTAATTGCAATTTGTTTGTTTAATGAACAAACAAGTTGTGATTACATTTCAGTTATGAACTAAAATGAATAAATTAGGGCAGAAAATAAAAATATGGAGTTGAGTTGACAAAACTTCTTGGTATTATTCTTGATACCAAATTAACTTGGACGTGTCACATTGACTGGGTATGTGGTCGACTCAGTAGAGTTATTTTTCTCATAAGAAAACTCAAAACTCTTGTTCCACAACACTATCTGAGAACGTCTTATTTTGGGTTTTTTCAGAGTGTCATTGTGTATGGGCTCATTCTTTGGGGTGGAGCAGCTAATGTGAATAGGGTACTTCTGCTTCAGAAAAAGGTGGTGAGGCTTATGGCTAATGCCGAATACTTTGAGCATTGTCGTCCCCTATTCATATCACAAAAAATTATGACTGTACATAGCTTATATGTTATGCTTCTTTTGTTTAGAGTGAAGAGTGACCTTAATGCTCTAAAATGTAGGTCTGAGCTGCATGAACACTATACTAGACAATGCCATAATCTAAATGTACCTTTTGTAAGACTGAAAAAGCATCAATGTCATTATAAAATCTTATCCATAAGGGCATTTAATAGATTGCCACTTGTTGCTCGTAGCCAATCTGCATCAGAGTTAAAAATGAATGTGAGGATAATGCTCCTGAAAAATCCATTGTACTCTGTTCAGGAATTTTTCGTGTTGCCTGCCTGTTTGATAAATAGTTATTTTTAAGTTTATGTACTTTTGTAATTTTATGTATGTTTTGTATTATATAAATGACAAAGCCTAATATACTTATAATGTATTTGATGGCCAATAAAGATTTCAATTCGATTTCAATTCAATATTCAAACTAGAGTAGACTGGGATTGGAAGTTGAATGTGAAAAATTCACAAGAGTGAATGTTCATTGACATTGTATATTATGCCAATGTGTTTTTGATATTTCTAACTGACTTCAAAAAAGGAATAACTTACTCAACACTTGCCAATTGAACTGATTTTAATATTTATTATTTGAATGAGATAACATCATTCATCAGTGGTCACATTGAAGATCAAACAAATACTTATCCCAATACCAAGCAAAAATAAGCATTCATTGAGATATCTTCATTTGAATTTTGTACAAAAACATTTGGTTTTCATCATGTAATTGGCCATCCGGTAACTAGTGTTGTTAAGGGACATTGTAACATATAAAGCACTTATTCACACTCACGCGATTTTTTAAATCATATATGATACAATGTACCGTACCGTACTTATGCCAGGTTAAAACATATTTCTCAAAGCCTGCTATGCCTGCTACAGACTGTGGTTAATCAGGTTGAGCCCAATACTGAGTCATTTTAAAGTCAGAGCTTTAAAAAATGTTTTTGAAATAGTTAATTTTGGAAAAAGCTATTGTTTTTCCAGTGTATTTATGGTCTGAGAGGGACCAAATCAGAATGAGAAATCAAAACGTATTTCCACGTATATAAAGCCTTTCACTATTGAATTTTTCAAATGTTATTTTTCATTCGATAAAGAAATGCAGGATTTCAATTAGTTTATCAACTTTTCTACCAACTCCCGAATCTGACAAATTTCATAGTTGAATTTTTTCAATTGAGATATTGAATTGATCATATTCATTCACCTCTACAGAATGGATCCTTCCAGACTTACTCAAAAGATTTTCAATTATTTAGACTCAAAGAAAAATTATCCATGGTTTGATGGTTGTCACAAGGACCTTAGAACACTAAACATACCGACTACAGAAATTCAAGATAGAGACTGTTTTAGACTAAAGATTGATGCTTCGCGAGAGTTTTTGGAGGAAATGAACAGGAGGAGAGTGATTAACTTGTCTGAGGAAGAAAGGAAAAGGAGGGGGCAAGTGCTGCGCGATTATCACCACAAATTAAAGTTGTATAAATTGTTGAATCGCGATCCTCAGTACACCAACTACGAATGATAACAATGATAATAATAATAATAATAATAATAATAACAATATTCATTAGCTAATTTGCTTTATATTCTGTATATTCCGTAATGATTGAGATCATTCAAACTTGTTCAAAGTTCTCATGTTTACAGAATTTAAATATTGAACAAAAAAGCATGGAATAAAAAATTCAAAACAGAAATGAAACAGACTTTGGTGGAAGTACACTCAGAAAATAAAGTATCCTCCTTAACTGAAAATGTTTAAATCCAATACGAGTGCCTTTTTGAAGTAGGCGACATATTTTTCATATAGCATACTCATAAAACATTACAAACAATCTTTTATAAACTCATGAAATAAGTTATTTTATGCGGACTTTAAAAAGTGACATGTATGAAGTTTGAAATTTACTCAATTTCAAGTAAATACTTTATTTTGAAATTTTTAGCACATGAGTATTCAATTTTCTAGAGTTTTGTTCTATTGGAATCGGATTTTTTGTTCAACATTTTTTATTGTTAAGTATACATTTTAATTTTTTAATATAAGAACTGTCGATCGTTTGTAATCACCTGTAGTGGAAAGTTCTTGCATTATATTATGAGAATTAAGTTCGATTACTTGGTATTTTTAGAACATAATTTATTAATTTCGAATTCCTGAGAGTGCTATTAATTATATTGAAGACTCCTGCAATGGCGGATATTGACAACAGCATTAAAATAGCTGATGAAAATCGATGAATGCTACTACACAAAGATCGGTCGGCAATTGGGAGGTCTGTGGTTTGATGACTAGATATTTTTGTCTTGTAGTTTTACTTCGGCTATTCAATGCTGTTGTTAATATGTTTTCTTCACGGGAGTCTTCATTATAATTATTAATAGCACTTCGAGGAATTTGAAATTTATAGATTATGTTCTATATATTTGCCAGTTTGATAAATGAATTGTCAGTTCCTGCAAAAACAACTTGCTATTTTAGTTTTATCTCTTAGATTATTCTAATTTTATTTACTTCAACTTCAATAATTATATTATTACTTTTTACATTTCATTCAGTCTGATTCATGAAATAATCTATGTTTATCCAAAGGATCGACACCCCCCACCAAAGGGATGCCATTGAGTTTGTTTTTCCATATAAGTACTGTGTAACATCATTTTGCATTTTTTTGCATTGAAAAAAATTAATTTTTTCCATTCTTGTAAGCTCTAGTGACTGAATAAAATATGTTGGAATGAACAAATTTGATATCAAACTTAATAGGATAGCTTGATATGAATATTCTTAGGAGATTTTCCAAATTTTCATCTTGCACTTGCACATCTTTCTCTCATCTATGCTACTATTCTCACCTTCAATAATATTCACCCTAATAATGTTTTGTTCACAGAGGAACGACAGCAAACGTGAAAGTTCAAGTGAAAGGAACTCAGAAAGTTTACGAATTCAATAAGAGAGGAGAATTTGACATCAGTATTTCCTTTGATGGCAAAGTATCAGTAAAAACACAACCTTATTTAGGAAAAATACTGTAAGTTTTTTGTTAACAAAAATAAATAAATAATCATATTAATGATAATGGTAACAATAATTATAGTTATAATGAAGATGATGATAATAATAATAGTAATACTGGAGTGAACCACCAGTTCCTAGATGGGAACACATTTGTAAAATTCTGTGAGATGCAAAGCATTCTTTTCCTTTTTTCTCTTAATGCTCAAAGCGTTTTTAACTCACAGAGGATATAAATTCACTGGTTCTCATAGGGTTTTTTAAAAAATGAAATTGGATTTTTTTTTTAAATTCAATTTTTTACTAGTATCATTTTCAATATTCCCAAATAATCATGACTACAGTGTTATTCATTTATATTTCTCATTATCATTATTATTATTTTTCCTTTTAGATTGAATACTAAGCAATAATTTACAACTAAAATTGTTTATTGATAAATGATTATTTAGTAAATTAGTTGTGTTTGGTTTCAATATGAACAATAATATTATACTCTTTTGACATCCTGTGGAAGAATTATTTATTTTCTCAACCGTTTCGTGTCTAATAAATAAAAAAGACAAAATTTGATGTGGTACACAAACATTTTAATGGTCTCTCCATTATCCACCATGATCTTGATTGGAGAGCAAGGAGGATGTCCAGGATCCAATCCATTTTTGATCTGTCTCACGAGGAAGGTGGTAAATAAATGCCAAGAGCAAACCTGCTCTTCCACTCCCAGGCTGGTGGGAAGACAAGATCACAACCTTCTTATGCTGCATCAAGTCTATTAAATAATATCTTAGCGAAACTGTGTGTGCTCTCCTTGGATAGGTAATATTTTAATTAGAGATTTCTCTTTTTGATGTGAAAAGCAGAATGGAAAAAATTATTCAAGATTGAAAAATAGCTTTAAAGGTTTTGTTAATTAACTTTTTTAATTGCTTGGGGTCTGTCAAACCCTATGGTTTTTGTCAATGATAATTAAAATAATGATGATAATAATAATTAGGCCTATGATAATGAAATAATTATAATAACAATTAATTCAACATAAAAATATAATCAAGAGTACTGCAAAACTGAGAAAAATGCTGAAGGATGAGAATAGAAAATTTCAAGAAAAACCTCAAGCTAGAAGTGACAGTACCGTTTCCACTCACAAACTGTATTACCAGTGAGCGCTAATACTAAATGTGTTATATGAACATTTTATGTGTTATGGTAAGTGATAAACGCAGTATATTGTGACAGATTATTATTCAGGCTTCTTTATTTATTCATCTATTCATAATAATACATAATTTAAAAATTACAAACAATAGAGGCTTACAGCTAACGCCAAAACAAACCTCATTGAAAACATTGGATGGACTGAAAACAAACAAGAAAATCACAAAACAGAAATTTAAATGATAAGCTGACAAAGAAATAAGTCAAAATAGGCCTACATAAAATAACAGTAATAAAGTAAAATAATTTAACAGTTTATATGACTCATAAGTGCTTGTAGTGTTTCAACATAAAAAGTTATGTTTTTTTAGATGCTTCTCCTTGTATTGTTGAACAGTTTAAGAACAGTTATTATTCAATATCTGTTCGGCCTTTCAACAGTTAGTGATTGATTTTAGAACAGTAATATAGCATATTTTTTATCAGAGAACATTGTCGATTCATCTGTTTTTGATTTATTTATTTTGTGTGATATAACTGATTAGTGCAAGTAGTCAGTAATTTGTGTTAATAAAGTGCTAGTGTTAATTTGAAGTGTTGCCAGCTTTATTCTGAAGATATAACTCGAAACAATAACAATAACAATGTTAATAATAATTATCGAGGTAGCAGTGGTACTGTGCATACGTTGTCTGAACAGGCTCTGCGAATTTTGAAGCATAGAATTTTAATTCGAACGGATAAGTAGTATTTTTGTTTATTATTATTAGTATTTATAATATCTTAATAATTTACATCATTAACTTGTCTAATATAAGTTAAAGTATTTAAATAAAAAGTCAAATTCTATTTTCGAGGTTAGGTGTACCGATATTGATAAATTTTCTTGTAATTAAATAGTCTTAAGTTGACAATTGTAATAAATTAAGTAATATTTCATTAAACATTTAACTAAAATCAATTGAGAAAAATTTTTAGCTAGGAAAATGAGTCCAAACAAGGCATCTAAATCTAATTGTTCAACTAAAACTCAAGTAGCTACGCGATCTCAGCAATTATTAACGAAAAAATCTCCAACAGCTCTTAAAGCTACTGTAGATGTAGAAGAAAAGGTTGCTAAACTATTGAGTGATCACACCAAATTGAAAACAAAATTAGAAACATCACTAAAAAATTCTGAGGAAGAACGAATAGGGTTAGTGGATCACATAAAATCTCTGGAAGTTATTGTAAAATTGCAGCAGGAAGACCATAAAACTGAAATACTAAATCTCACGAGTCAATGTAGGTCTATGTCAGAGGAAATCGAAATATTAAAATCAAAAATAAACTTGGCTAATGTAAGATCTGAACCTCTGATCAATACAAAAAAAGTAGAACCTAAATCAAATGGGGAAAAAATAAATAGAAATGGTCAAACAAAAACGTATAGTCAGGTTTTGCAAACAGCAACCAAAACTAAAGTAAGGGCAAATAACGATAGGAAAGGTAGAGTACTGCTCTTGACATCCAGTCATGGACGAGACTGTAGTGACCTACTAAATAAAAGATTAAAAAATAAGTATGAAGTTCAGAGCTTTTTCAAACCAAGTGCCCCTATAAACGCTATCGTAGAGTCAGCACAGGAACAAACTAAAGATTTTGGAAAAAACGATTTTCTAATAGTACTGGGTGGCTCAAACAATATAAATGAACCTAATCTAAAACATCTTCCTGAAATAAATGAAAAAATTAAAGAGATTGTGCCACTCAGCCAAAAAACTAATGTAATAATAAGTACAATTCCGTATAGGTTTGATAGGCCAGAGCTAAATGAAGCCATTAAGTCAACAAATAAATCAATTCATAATACAATCAACAGCCTAAAAAATAAGAATTCTAAGCAGTTGGGGATTTGTTTTCTAAATGAAAGGCTGAAAAAACAAAACTTCACTAATCATGGTCTACATCTAAATCAATCTGGCAAAGTAATATTTTGTAATAGGCTGGCAGAGCTGATTGAAAGTCGTTTGCAATCTACTGTCAATAATTCTCCTAAACAATCATCTAACGAACCTTTTTTAGTAAAGTGGCTCAAAACCGGGAAGGGAAACTAGTTTCAGATGATAAATTCAAATCTTCAATTGTATTAAAAGACGTTAATCGATCAAAAAATCAGGATAGCATTAGTGGAAGGAACTCTTGTAGCAATCTGATAGGCTCTCAAGATTCTAAGAGATTAAGTAAATCTACTTCAATATGCAAAAGCAACGATAAAGTAATAAGGGATGATAGGGAAGTACCGGTACTCACTGTGTTCCATCAGAATATTCAATACATTCGTAACAAAATAGATAGAATCGAAGTATTTTTTAAAGAAGAGGCTCCTGATATAGCTATTTTCACAGAGCATGGTTTAAAAGAAGATGAATTGTCACAACTTAATATTCCAAACTATTCATTGAAAACGTCGTATTGCAGGACATTTCATCGAAGTGGGGGAGTAGCTATCTTCACTAAAAATGCTAAGAATATGCAAACATTTAATTTAGAATATGTAGAGAAATCTGCTGTAGAAATGGATTTAGAAGTTACTGGTTTGAGAGTAAAAATCGACAATAATTTCGAAGTAGCGGTGTTAGGTATTTACAGGTCACCAAATGGGAAATGGAACAATTTTTGTGAACTATTCAATAGGCTTTTAGAGATTACTACTACTCGTTTTACAAACGTTATTGTAGCGGGAGATTTCAATACAGACTTTGCAACACAGAATAAAATGACAGAAGATTTAAAGGATATTATATGCATGAATAACTTGGAAATAAAAGTTCATGAATATACCAGAGTCACAAGAACATCACAAACAATAATTGATAACATCCTTACTAATATAGATTACTCTAAAACAAGATTAGGCGGCTCAGGACTATCTGATCATGACTATCAAATCTTAGAGGTGGGGTTGCAAGGTCATAAATCAATTAAAAAGAGTAGAGTAATGAAAGAAATTCAACAATGTGAACAGGGGAATATCGATTGTTTGAAGCAGAATCTGCTACAAGAAAACTGGAGTAGGGTTTACAATAGCAATAGTTTAAATGACAAATATGATAGTTTCATTAATATTTTAAGGTTTCATATTACTATGAGTTGTCCAGTTAAAAAAGTCCCTGTAAAGAACAAATTAGACAAGATTGAAGAGTGGATAACTGATGATATCCTTGCAGAAAGAAATAGGGTTAAAGATGCATATGATGAATTCAAACTATCTAGAAATATGTTAAGTGAAGATAATTACAAAGCTCTAAAGAAAAACTATATGAAAAAAGTGAAAAGAGCGAAATGTAAGAAAACAGCTGAAATTTTGAATAATAGTGTGTACTTTAACACAGCAGTGTGGGATGTAATAAACAAAAATAGGCAAGTAGCTCATGTAGATGCTTATACTAGTGTCCCCAGAATAATTAACGGAAATAAAAAATATATTGATGATAGTGTAGACATTTGTAATTTCTTTAACAGATATTATCAACTGGTTGCTAAGGATCTTCAAAAATCTCTTAATACAGGTATTAGTGATGCAAACATGAGGAATACTGAGGGGATTCAGAACGAATTAAAATTCCACCCAGTATGCCAAGACGAGTTGTCAAATATCATTGATAGTTTAAATAATAAAAAAACTGTAGGAATGGATGGGGTATCCAGTAAAATTCTGAAAGAATGTAAAGATCAATTGTTAGACCCTTTGATTCATCTGATCAATCATTCATTAGAACAAGGTGTTTTTCCAGATAATTTAAAAGAGGGGAAGATCTTGCCAATCTTCAAAAGTGGTGATAGAGAAAAGGTAGAAAACTATAGGCCTATTAGTATTTTAAATGTAATAAGTAAAATTTTTGAAAGAGTAGTTCTTAATAGGTTACTTCTTCACCTTCAAGAAGCTAACTTTATCTGTGATGAACAGCATGGCTTCCAGAAAGGGAGATCAACAAAAACAGCCATAGTTTCTCTAGTTGAAAAACTAATAGATATAATAGATTCAGGTGATAAAGCTACTGCAATCTTCTTAGATCTGTCAAAGGCATTTGATTGTGTTAATCATAGAACTTTATTGGAAATACTGCAAAATGTAGGTGTAAATGGGGTTGAACTGAAATGGTTTGAATCATATCTTATTGGGAGAAAACAATGTGTAGAACTAACTACAGTAGTTGGTAATAGTATAGTAAAGAATAAATCTAATAAATTAGAGGTGCAAGCTGGAGTGCCTCAGGGGTCAATACTAGGTCCATTGCTTTTTTTGTTATATGTCAACCGTTTACCTAAAGAATTAATTAGTGTTAGAGCCCTCTTATTTGCTGATGATACATCACTCATTTTCAGCAATTCCATTCTAGATAATTTAGAAATAAGTGCCCATATAGGTGTGCAGTCCTTTGTCCAATTTTCAAACCAGTTGAAATTAACTATAAATAGTAAAAAATGCCAATACCTTCAATTCAAAAACAAACATAATTTAAATGAAGATAGGGCTATAAACGTGTTTGTAAACGATAATCAATTAGACCAGGAAGAAAAAATTGCATTTCTAGGAGTTACGTTGGATAGACGATTGACCTGGACTCCATACATTGAGAAAATATGTAGTAAAATTTCATCTGGGGTATTTGTCCTGCGACAGCTCGCTAGATTGAATGACAAAAAGTTACTTTTTACAGCTTACCATGGGCTCTTACTGTCACATATTAGGTATGCTATCTTAGTATGGGGTAATTCATGAAAACAAAATCTTGATAGGGTGTTTAAGATCCAAAAGAAAGCGGTTAGGTGTATAGAAAGAGTAAATAGATTAGATTCATGTAGGCCGTTGTTCAAGAGACTTGGTCTCCTAACTGTACCCTGCTTATATGTGTATGAAGCTACTTTATATGTAAAAACGAATGATATTAACCAAAATCTTGATGTACATGATTATAATACAAGAAGCCGAGGAGATTATCACTTGGTGAGTCACAATAGTAGCCTATTCAAACAAAAACCTAGTTATATTGGTAGGAAATTCTACAACAAGCTACCGCAGTTTTTGAAGAGTCTTGAAAATATAGAAATATTTAAAAATCAATTGAAGAAATATTTAGTTGATAAAGCTTTTTATAGTGTACAAGAGTTCCTTTCACATCAAAATTAAGCCTCACCTCAACTAATTGAAGTAATTATGGTATCTAGTGTATAATATTGTTGATCTGACTTGTCTTATACTCCTTAACTGGAGTCTCCAAGACGTAATCTACAAAAAAAAAAAAAAAAAAAAAAAAAAAAAAAAAAAAATCAGGTTCAGATTTGAAGTATAGTAGCAACCCCAGTGCCAAGCAAGTTATTTCTGTAGACTGGGCAAGAGCATCACAGGTAGAGTATGTGAAAGGTTAGTAGATAGATAGATAGTTCAACCTTCTACCAACCTTGGAGTACATGAGGTTTCATATGAAGTCTGTCTGGCCTTCAGCGGCCGGTCAGTGTGGTGGGGACTACACATCGCGAAGGGGAATCGCCTTAGTCACCTCTCCTATTCGGCAGCATAGTGGTCTCTGTCACGGTAAGTAGAAGAAGATGGTAGGTGTCACCAATTGGATGCAAAGTAGCAAACCGGTTATCTGACGTCATCACGACCAAGGAACCGAACCCCGATGCAATTGTTTTGCAGTATTCAAGTGTATCCATCAATATTTTTCAAAGTTGAATAGAATTCGGAAATAATATTATTAAAAAGTGTAGTTTATTGTCTTAATGGTGTGTGTAGTTCTCCATTGTTATGCAGGATTTAAATGAGTGGAGCAAGAAATTGTAGAAAAGAGATTGTACAAGAGATTGTAGAAAATTTGGACTTGTTGAAAGTTCTATCAGGCTACATAGCTTATTGTGAATTAAAAAAGGTATTCCAAAAATATTCAATTATGGTGAACGATCTGGACAAAATGCTTCAAAAACTTCCAACTGGCTCTTTGTTTTTATCTAGAGGTGGCCTAATAAATCCATCGGATGAGTGGCTGTCAATTTCAATTCAGCTTGAAAGGGAATTTGAAAAGTTTCATGGAGAAAGACTTCAAAAGTGTTCAAATGCACTGTTAATTCTTACCAACATTATAAAAGAAAAATTCAATAATATTGACAACTTTGCATTGAATGTTTTGGTAGAACGCATGCTAAGGATGGAAGAGTTGAATAAGAAAATTCAAAAAAGACCTGCAGCATCCAATCAAACATTAGATAACAGACGCAAAATAAGCAAGATAAAGGAAATCACATCTTAAAAATTATCTCAAGCAGTCAAGATAGTTTCCTTATTCACTGATCTTTTATATATTTTAAATTTTTTCCATGTGCTATTTTTTTTTTTGTCACAAACTGGAAAAAATTTGCAACTAGGATTGCAGAATTTTCTCACTGATGATCTGGCTATGTTGTTACTCATTCATTTTCTGCTTATGGCCTTTTTTGGTGAAAAGACCATTTACTTAAAGACCATTTACCTGAATGATATCTTTGGTTTATCAATTATAATAAAAAGCGATTATATAATTAAACTCATTATGTTTTATTGGTTTTAATTGCTATAAGAATTGAATTGACTGCGTGAACAGCAATATAAACATCCTTTTTGTGTTAAAAGAGAAATAAGCAGTAGGCTATTAGTTTAAGTTCTAAATTTACAATATTTAATTTGATGAGCTTCCACATTCATGAAACACGCAAAATTTCAAACAAAGTTAAAATGATTGGTAAGTTTTTGAATTTTCTGCACAAACCTTTCAAACTTTTCTTCCCGTAAGAACCTTCTACAGAGTAAGTTATTAGGGAACTTGAAAAAAATGAATGAGAGCAGTTGAAACATTCTTCATTAAATTTATTAATATGATTTTGATTTGATTCAATATCAGAATTGTGAGATATAATTATAATACCTATGACAGATGTTGAAAAGACTCATGTGGCATAATAAACCAAATATAAACTTCCTCCATAAGAATAACATGTAAACTTTGACGAGGCGTATACCTTGTGGATACTCAAAACCCAAAAAAAAAGCGCCTAGATGTTTGAGCAGGTATATAGGGAAGATTCCTGTAAACTTTCATGCCAATCGGCTCAGTATAGTTTTCGAATTTTAATTGGTGTAACTAACACGACTTAATTTTTTATATTAAGATTTAAATTTATAATGTTCATAATATTCTATTATAAATATGCAATAATATACACATATGTGTGTATTTCTATGTGTATAGGTGTTCTTGATCAGAATCTGATATACTCTCCGTGTATAAACCTTCAGATATGTTAATACTTTCTTAATTATTTATATTGCTGGTACTGTAGCCTACAAATGGTTTTATTTCAAATATTAAGTACAATGTAATTTTAAGTCCTGTATACAAGAATTATTACTCAAAATATCCCAACTGATATGTTGATGATGAATAGGCAAAATTTCAAATCTCAAAGCAATTAGGAAAAGAATTGTAATCGGTTTAGCAACAGCGTGCATACAAATGCGGGCTAAAATAAGCAGTAGAAAAGATTGCTTTGGTGGCGATGACTTCAGAGCTCCAAGTGCTATGCGCGTGACCCATACCGGCTTCTTCTATCTACCATGGTCTCTGTTACTAATGAGTGACCGTACCTCCATGACTATCCGGTTTAGACTGAGCTGCATGCTTCCCCCACTTAAAATTTTCAAGTATTGCCATAGAAACGTGACATCGCTCGACTTCGCCAGGCTTCATATGTAACTTCACAAACTCTAGTAGGATTGTATGTTCACCTTCAAAGCTCATGATGTCTGGTGCAATACTGGAGTAGCCATTGCAATCTCAAGCTGACCCAGCAACAACTGGTGGGTGTGTTAGCCACTCTCCTAATATGTAGTAAATATTGGTCCAGTTACATGAAGTGTGGCCTGAGATGTGTCAGCTAATGAGTCTTTACCTTTCACATTAAAGCTGGAGACACACATATCCGCACCGCGTCCGCACAGTGCCACGGCCGTGTGTCGATGGCCTGGGATTTGAACAAAGCAATTGAACCTGCTAGTCCCCACTACTCCGCACCGTCAGCGCAACAACATCACCATACCGAGCCCAACTAGTTCAAACTACTTTTTGACAGGCACGGTGTGGTGTTGGTGACAATCTAACCTAAAAGGTTTCTAGCCAGGTTTCTAATCTCTTTTCACATGGATATAGAGAAGTTGATTGAATCAGTACGTAACTTTCCTGTCCTGTATGATTAATCACATTATAAGTACTGTGATAGTGACGATAAGGACCGCAGTGGCGGATCTATGGTGGGGGGGGGGGGGCTATGTGCCTTGACAAACTGTTGAACACACCAGATTCAGCCATAATTCCACCAATGTTTTCTAATAAACTTTAAATTAAAATCAATTTTATTGCTGATACAGTTCAAAGTACTATTCAATTCAATTCAATTTATTTAACACACTAGAAAAGTACACAAAAATAAAAAATTGGGGAGTTTGAAAAAGGAGAAAGAAATTCGTATGAGGAAGCAATTTTAATTTCAACTATTTTATTATTATATTAATTTCATTTTTATCACAAAAAATAAGTTTCAGATAAAAATAAAACTTCACCATTTAAGTGTTGTTTTTCAAATTTTCCATCACCCCAAATATTATTTTCCTCTTTCCTCTTCCTTATTTGTTATTATTCTCCTAATATTTGATGTTGAATTAAGTTCAATACTTCCGATTATTATTTCAATAAATTTAATAGAACTAAATCAATTACTAATTTATTTCAAGATTTTTAATTTCATTAATTATGACCTACAGACTATACCACGAATGAATTAATGGAGTAATCGAATGAACTAAGTGATTAAGAGAACAGTTAGCTATAACATTTAAATTGCAATTGAAAAGTACATCATGTTTCTCTTTTAAATTTATTAGTAAAGAAACATGACCAGTCCACAAACTGTACCAACTACACAAAATGATAGTAAAACTCCACAAAAATGATCTATTGCAATCGCTTCAAAGTGCATACTGAACTGAACAGTATGCATCACGGCCGATGCATGGTAGTGTGTTGGATATGTGTGGTTCGGCATCACCTTCACCGACACTCTGCTAACATATGGTGCGCTTGCGGTGCTGGCGCGGTGCGGATATGTGTGTCTCTAGCTTAAGTCGGTGTGCAGAGTTCTTGGTCATTTTTTTAAGTTTCTTGTATCAAATGTTATTAGGGCTTTTAAATGTTATCTACTGCCATGAGAAATCTTTTTTTGGAATGGGGGTTCAAAGTTGAAATTTTTTGGTATTTGGGGCAATTGATCTCACTTAGAAGTGATTTTAAACCTTCGGTAAATTTTCTGTTACTGAAAGACACTTTGAGGAACAAATATTTATACATGTCATATTTTTTACCCTGATCAAGCAATTAGTTTTTTTTAAATCTGTGGAAATTTCAATTTTTTGGAAAATTATAAGAAAACCTATTTGTTAGAATGAAATACAAAATATGTAATTTTATTAATCAAGGTGTGTTTTAGTTATGGTAAATTCATCAAAAATTTGAAAACACTCATAGGTGCAATCAATCACCCCCAAAAATCAAAAATTCAACTTCAAATCCCCATATTCCTCAAAATAATAATTGAAGAAGAAAATTTTTCCTCAAAGCAATCGATAGCATTTTAAAGCTCTGATAATATTCAAAACAAGAGATTTTGAGAAAAGTTATGACCAAAAACCCTGAGCAAAGCCTTAAGACAGCAGACTCCATCTGGGAATGAGAACAGCTGCATCCCACCCGAGGTGCATGGTGAGCAGCAAACTGGAAATCCAAATACTGCTAATAATGTTGAGTCTAGATATTAGGCTCTTCTTCAATCATGTCATGGTAGGAGAAGGTGTAGATGGACTCGTGAAATGAAATTCACTTACCTTGACTGCTCCCAACTTGTAATTACAAAACTGGAAACTGACATGCAACCATACAGTGTTGAACTGTGTCAAGTCCTGACATTGCTGACAAAACTGTTCAGAACATCTTAGACCAGCAAGGGTAATTCTTCGTACCTAATGAACTACCTTCAAATGAGATCATCATAGCAATCAGGATGGAAGTCTCAAGAGAATTAGGATTAATTGGTAGTCCATCATCTGAAGAAAGTGATGGTTTAGAGCCTCTTGATATGATAGGAATCAATTCAATGAGTGCCCTTTTCTCGAGAGATTGAGATCAATCAATGTAGAATGTTATATCCTTCAATGAAAAACAAAACAATGTTTTGAATTCAGCACATGGTTTTCAAGTTTTAGGCAAAAGCTGAACAAAGTGCAAAATTTGGGGGGTTTTTGGAACACATGTCCTGATGTGAGAACCCATACATTTCTGTGGGAAGTGATAGCTGCGAGTCATCAGCAGCAGTAGCAGGTATGTGTTCGATCAGATGAAGAGAAGCTACGAGCTCCTGGGCCCTCTTTGTAAGGGTCACCGATTGGATTGACAAGGAAAAAATACTGTTCTCTGCTGTAAAATCACTTCCTGGTGGTTTGGAAACTACCTAAAACTGTAGGTCCAACTCATCAATCACCATCATCCAACTCATTACCCATGCACAGGACTCAGACCTATGTGACATATGTGGGGTTTTATCATCAAAAAAATAAAAATAAGATGCTGTGTGAGAGTTTATACTAAGAAAGTTGAATCTTGTATACTTTTTATGATGATACTATGTTGTTGTAAGGACTATGTAGTGAAGACTATGAAGTATTGCAGCTATCTTTATTATTGATTATTCATCCTGAATCATTAGGGCTTCCATTCATGTGGTGAATTGAATAAGTTTAATGTTTGAATAGCTGGAAAATCCAATAAAAAATTGTTACAAGTCTTTCAGGTCCATGATTATTGGAGTATTCTACAAAATATGCAAAATTGAGGAGAAATTTGTTGGAAAAATTGCTGGCTCATTGACAACTGACCGGTACCTAGCTCACTATAAGCGCCTTGATGGTCTAGCCAGTGCCAGAGGGTTCTGCTCACTTGACCCTCAGGGAGAAATTAGGGATATTGAAAGAATTGAGTCAGCAGGATCTCTTCATTCGCAGCTGTCTGACCCAGTGATAAGATGGAAGTTGATTTTTTCAAAATTGATTAACATTTTTCTCAATAAAGATTTCTATGATCTTTTTCAATGATTCATTCTTACATTTTCAAAGCTATGATTTATTGGTCTTGAATGATCTTGTATACTGAATTGCCTTGCCTCGTGGCTCTTGAGGAATTGCAATCGAATAAATCTTCAAAAAAAGTTTATTCTGGGTTCAAATATTAAACAATATTAGATTTTTAAAAATTGTTAGTTTTTGGCTTATCTTAAGGGAATATTTTGAAACCTTTTCTCACCATATACAAAATTTCAATTCTTTCAGCTAAATTGCTTCCCAGTCAGCACAATTTTGTATATTGTATGTATTATTTACTTTCAGGAAAAGTCCACAATATGTAAATGATACATACACTACAGTCTGAGAAATGTAAATAATACCTCCATTGGAGGTTCATATGTCACACTTGTTGATGTACACTTTAAGAAACGTGTATTAAATGTGTAATTGACATTTTATTTACATTGATTCCACATAAACTTTTTAATATGTAAATAATATATACATACAAGCTATCATAATGTATGTATATTTTACATAATTATCTCCATTATTAATTTGTCTATTATAATTTAAATTATCTTAACAAAAAGTCAAATTCTATTTTCGAGGTTAGGTGTACCGATATTGATAAATTTTCTTGTAATTGAATAGTCTCATGTTGACAATTGTAATAAATTAAGTAATATTTCATTAAACATTTAACTAAAATCAATTGAAAACAATTTTTAGCTAGGAAAATGAGTCCAAACAAGGCATCTAAATCTAATTGTTTAACTAAAACTCAGGTAGCTACGCGATCTCAGCAATTATTAACAAAAAAATCTCCAACAGCTCTTAAAGCTACTGTAGATGTAGAAGAAAAGGTTGCTAAACTATTGAGTGATCACACCAAATTGAAAACAAAATTAGAATCATCACTAAAAAATTCTGAGGAAGACGAATAGGGTTGGTGGATCACATAGAATCTCTGGAAGTTATTGTAAAATTGCAGCAGGAAGACCATGAAACTGAAATACTAAATCTCACGAGTCAATGTAGGTCTATGTCAGAGGAAATCAAAATATTAAAATAAAAAATAAACTTGGCTAATGTAAGATCTGAACCTCTGATCAATACACAAAAAGTAGAACCTGAATTAAATGGGGAAAAAAATAATAGAAATGGTCAAACAAAAACGTATAGTCAGGTTTTGCAGACAGCAACCAAAACTAAAGTACAGGCAAATAACGATAGGAAAGGTGGAGTACTGCTCTTGACATCCAGTCATGGACGAGACTGTAGTGACCTACTAAATAAAAGATTAAAAAATAAGTATGAAGTTCAGAGCTTTTTCAAACCAAGTGCCCCTATAAATGCAATCGTAGAGTCAGCACAGGAAAAAACTGAAGATTTTGGTAAAAACGATTTTCTAATAGTACTGGGTGGCTCAAACAATATAAATGAACCTAATCTAAAACATCTTCCTGAAATAAATGAAAAAATTAAAGAGATTGTGCCACTCAGCCAAAAAACTAATGTATTAATAAGTACAATTCCGTATAGGTTTGATAGGCCAGAGCTAAATAAAATCATTAAGTCAACAAATAAATTGCAAATGACATAATACAACCAACAGCCTAAAGAATAAGAATTCTAAGCAATTGGGGATTTTTTTTTAATGAAAGGCTGAAAAAACAAAATTTCACTAATCATGGTCTACATCTAAATCAATCTGGCAGAGTAATACTTTGTAATAGGCTGGCAGAGCTGATTGAAAGTCGTTTGCAATTTACTGTCAATTCTCCTAAACAATCATCTAACGAACCTTTTTTAGTAAAGTGGCTCAAAACCGGGAAGGGAAACTAGTTTAAAATGATAGATTCATATCTTCAATTGTATTAAAAGACGTTAATTGATCAAAAAATCAGGATAGCATTAGTGGAAGGAACACTTGTAGCAATCTGATAGGCTCCCAAGATTCTAAGAGATTAAGTAAATCTACTTCAATATGCAAAAGCAACGATAAAGTAATAAGGGATGATAGGGAAGTACCGGTACTCACTGTGTTCTATCAGAATATTCAATACATTCGTAACAAAATAGATAGAATCGAAGTATTTTTTAAAGAATAAGAGGCTCCTTTTATAGCTATTTTCACAGAGCATGGTTTAAAAGAAGATGAATTGTCACAACTTAATATTCCAAACTATTCATTGAGAACGTCGCATTGCAGGACATCTCATCGAAGTGGGGGAGTAGCTATCTTCACTAAAAATGCTAAGAATATGCGAACATATTATTTAGAATATGTAGAGAAATTTGCTGTGGAAATGGATTTAGAAGTTACTGGGTTGAGAGTGAAAATCGACAATAATTTCGAAGTAGCGGTGTTAGGTATTCATAGGTCACCAAATGGGGAATGGAACAATTTTTTTGAACTATTCAATAGGCTTTTAGAGATTACTACTACTCGTTTTACAAACGTCATTGTAGCGTGGAGATTTCAATACAGACTTTGCAACACATAATAAAATGACAGAAGATTTAAGGGATATTATATAGATGAATAACTTGGAAATAAAAGTTCATGAATATACCAGAGTCACAAGAACATCACAAACAATAATTGATAACATCCTTACTAATATAGATTACTCTAAAACAAGATTAGGCAGCTCGGAACTATCTGATCATGACTATCAAATCTTAGAGGTGGGGCTGCAAGGTCATAAATCAATTAAAAAGAGGAGAGTAATGAAAGAAATTCAACAATGTGAACAGGGGAATATCGATTGTTTGTAGCAGAATCTGCTATAAGAAAACTGGAGTAGGGTTTACAATAGCAATAGTTTAAATGACAAATATGATAGTTTCATCAATATTTTAAGGTCTCATATTACTATGAGTTGTCCAGTTAAAAAAGTCTCTGTAAAGAACAAATTAGACAAAATTGAAGAGTGGATAACTGATGATATCTTTGCAGAAAGAAATAGGGTTAAAGATGCATATGATGAATTCAAGCTACCTAGAAATATGTTAAGTGAAGATAATTACAAAGCTCTGAAGAAAAACTATACAAAAGAAGTGAAAAGAGCGAAATGTAAGAAAACAGCTGAAATTTTGAATAATAGTGTGTTTTTTAACACAGCAGTGTGGGAAGTAATAATCAAAAATAGGCAAGTATAGCTCATGTAGATGCTTATACTAGTGTCCCCAGAATAATTAACGAAAATAACAAATATATTGATGATAGTGTAGACATTTGTAATTTCTTTAACAGATATCATCAACTGGTTGCTAAGAA
Source organism: Conomelus anceps (assembly GCA_948455865.1). Taxonomy (NCBI): domain Eukaryota; kingdom Metazoa; phylum Arthropoda; class Insecta; order Hemiptera; family Delphacidae; genus Conomelus; species Conomelus anceps. The sequence goes on from CAOJWK010000383.1 coordinate 115,818, forward strand.
TCTTCAAAGATCTCTTAAAACAGGTATTAGTGATGCAAACATGAGGAATACTGAGGGGATTCAGAACGAATTGAAATTCCACCCAGTATCTCAAGACGAGTTGTCAAATATCATTGATAGTTTAAATAATAAAAAAACTGTAGGAATGGATGGGGTATCCAGTAAAATTCTGAAAGAATGTAAAGATCAATTGTTAGACCCTTTGATTCATCTGATGAATCATTCATTAGAACAAGGTGTTGAGCTTTGTTCTAATGTTTGTTCAGTTGAGCTCTGGATGTCGAGCGGTATGGATCGATATCGGTATCGCTGCTGATAAGCCGACTCAGCCGGCTCACTGTTATGCTGTGACTGAATTGCTTCTTATTATAAGCTTTGTCAATTCATGAATAACCTAATACAAATAGTAAAACGTTTAAAGTGATACAAATTTATGAAAATGGCATCGCGCGGTTCATGTGATGTAGAAGTTTAAAATTTTGATGAGTCTGTGTTGTGCATCAATTGTAAAAGGTCTTTTTATCCGACGTGTACAAAATTACGAACCATTGACACATTCAAAAAACTTGGAAATAAAAAAGCTTCTTGGCGTTGCGATTCTTGCAGTGATGGTTTGAACGAGGACATTTCTGCTGATGCTAATACTACTTCAATTCTCGAGGCCATTAAATCAGTGGGAAACAATCTTTTACAAAGGTTTGATGGACAGGATGAAAAAATATCAGCAATTGAATCCTCAATATCCCTGCTTCATTTAAGGTACGATAGCCTAAGTCAAATTTAGAGGGTCTCAAAACCGATCATCAGTTAATCAAATCGAGGACTTGTGAAATGGAAGACAAAACAAGGCACCTGGAAGAAGAAAATTGGGAGCTCAAATCGGATATTAGGGAGCTACAACAGTAGTTACAAAAGGCTGCTTCTGGCCCAACCTTGACCTTTGACCTTTGACCTTGACCTTGACCATGACCTTGACCCTGACCTTTGACCTTTGACCCTGACCTTTGACCCTGACCTTTGACCTTGACCCCGGACCGGAAGTGACGTAGCAGACCGGAAGTCAAACCGGAAGTGACCCCCCTCACCCTAAAAGTGGCCCCCCACACCCTAAAAGTGACCCCCTCACCCTAAAAGTGACCCCTCTCACCCTAAAAAAGACCCCCCTCCCCCTAAAAGTGACCCCCCTCACCCTAAAAGTGACCCCCTACACCCTAAAAGTGACCCCCCTCGCCCTAAAAGTGACCCCCCACACCCTAAAAGTGGCCCCTCTCACCCTAAAAGTGACCCCCCCTCACCCTAAAAGTGACCCCCCTCTACCTAAAAGTGACCCCCCTCATCCTAAAAGTGACCCTCATAACCCTAAAAGTGGCCCCCTCATCCTTAAAACGGTTTCTCCACTCTCCCAAAAGTTGGGGGTGGGGGAGATCTGGTTACCGAGTATATATATGGTGGACATCTGGCTGGTAGATTCATTGTATCTCAGCAAACGACTGCTAGCTCCTACAGTGAATCCAGCTAAAGACTCAAATCAATAACAGTAAGTACTTGTTTCTTTACTAATGAATATCCCTTAATTGCTGTAGTGTATAAACCTTCCTCCAAATATTCCATAGCTATTGCATGAAATCTAACCTCAAATGGCTAACCATGATATCATCCAATACTATTGCATGAAATCTAACCTCAAATGGCTGACCATGATCTCATCCAATAATATGTGGTCTACTGCATGAAATCTAACATCAAAATGGCTGACCCATTGTTTCACAATGCTGACTGCAAGATTATGCTAATATCTGTTGATTTCCAATTACAGATGTCATCCACTAATGCTGCCGCTGATGCCATCTACAACACAATTGCAGCCCAAAAGCCACTAGACCACATATCCATGAAAGATCTCCAGCCAGGGTTCCCATACCAAATGGTGAGCGCAGAGAGAGTCACTACAAAATACGGTGAGAAGGTAGCTGTCACACTGGATTCCAAGAACACACACATGCGGGTTATACTACCAGAGTCGTACAGCAGGATAACCTCCAAATTCGTCCCTGCTGGTGGAACCATTGACATGAAATCATATAAATTTATGTGCCATCCTGATGGGAAAACCCATAGAATCCAATTGATAAAAGAATAATGAATCTCTCTCTATGTATTGTGAAATAAAAATGTGACATCTGCAACTGATTTGTTATTCATTCTCCCCTATCCTAGTATCAGTAGTCACACCTAGTGTCCACTTATGCCTAAAAGTGTTCATCATGTGCTCACCTAGTGTTCACCTAGTGCTCACCTAGTAATCACCAGTGTTCACCAAGTGTTCACCTAGTGCTCACTTAGGCTTAAAAGTGTACACCAAGTGTTCACCTAGCTCTCACTTAGGCTTGAAAGTGTACACCAAGTGTTCACCTAGTGCATACACAGCTGCACTGTTGCTTCATGGAAATAGGTTGAAAAGAAAAGTATACTTTACAATACATTGTTTATTAACATAAACAATCGCAAGTATGAAACAATACATAGAAATTGGCTACAATATTGCCCCTTTCAAAGTCTCTGGTAACACCATAGGTCTCTGCCGACCTATTAAGAGATTCCTTTACACAGCCCACGCCATCAGTCACATCGCCTGGTGGCCATAATCTAGGATGTTGCTCAGCTTTACAAATTGATACCAGTAGAGCAGGATCGCCTGATTGACCATCCTCAATCCTAATGCATCTGACACGTCCATCCATAGCGTTGTAGTCAAAGCCAGCAAATGTAATCCTTCTTCTGCCAATCAAAGATAGACTCTGGTCACCACACTCAAAGTCACACCACCAAGTCTCATCACTGTTGTTGAAATCAATCTCCAGCTTAACATCCTTGCTCCTCCATCCAGGCACTGAACGCAAGTCCATTATGGCTACCAAGCTATACTTCAACTTGTATACTGATGTCAATGGAGTTCTACAATTGTCAAATATGACTGCTACCTTGAATGGCAGTGTAGTGATACTGGCCATTGTTGTAGACTGAATGATGCTCAGCGAGACTCAGCTACTTCTTATATACTAGGAGAGCAGGTGGTGGAGGAGTAAATGATGATGCAATATTCACATTTCATTCTTTATTGATAAAAACAAACTTTGACAAAAATGTCTATCTTTTTGTAATGCCTGCATAATCCAATTGTGCAGGATGTTTACTACATTGAGTGCACAAAATGGCGGTACATCTAAGCGTCCTCTTCTTCCATTGTCACCAGCCAGCTTCATCTTCACAGTCTCCAAGAAGTCGAGCAGGTAATGTTCCGGGCAGTAGACTGTAGTAGTCTTCATCAGCACCTCCAAGTTGGGCGTCTCATGAAAGAGGTAGGGCGAACTCAGGTCCACATACTCCACATTCTCCTTGTTGTCCAGCTGCAGTAGCGTTTCCAGCAGGGAAATCTTCTCATATCCGTAGACCAAGATCTTGATTGGTCGTCCCGAGTCACTGTTCTCGTGCAGCCATCTTCCAACTGTGTCACATACAATTTGCTTCAAGGTCGAATATGAGAGATGTGTTTGGCCGGCTCCATTGCCCGACCATCTCAGTCCATGTTTAGCTCTTTGTAATTGATTGTTATCAACCAATATGCTTGTTTTTAGCAAAATGTCTGGGTATGGTGACTTGAAAAAATAGTGGTGTGTCAACACATGATGCTCATCGTCACGTTCCAATATTGCCATCTCCTTGACAATAAACTGGTTATTCAATCCCTCAAAGCCTTGAAAGTCCATCAGGTAGATTGGTAGTGGTCCAAAAAGTTCTGTAGCCCTGCTTGGCATGATGCCATCATTGTCATCATCATCAGTGGAAGCCTGGTTGAGGTCGGTTGTACTTGTAGAAGCATCCTTCATCAATGATTTCTTGTGTTGAGTGTAGTAGCCTAGGCAGCAGCCCACAACATCCTCTCCATCGCTGAGTGGCAACTCCCCCTCCTCCTCTTCCTCCTCCAAAAAGCGTAGAAGTCTCCTGGACATGATGTATGCTTCACTCAATGCTTCATGCAACTATGACCATCCTGATGCTTGTCGACCACCTTTATATCCTCCACTGCTATCTCCCTCTCTCTCTAGACCGATTGAACAAGACCAGTCATTGGCTGATACTCCTTAACCACTTCATGTATCAGCAGACAATAGGCATGTGTATTTCCTGGAATGTTCTCACTTGCTTCAAACTCAACTCTGATGTCAATGCTTCCTGTCTTGAGCGATTCATTTTGACGTGAACAGTCAATGGGAAACAGTAACATCTTACCATCCCGCACAGCTTGTTTCTCAAAAAGTGGGTTGCTTGCTCGAGCATCATCATGATTGTAGACTCCATTAAAAGCTGCATACATATTATACACTTGGTTATCATCACCATTGATGCTTTCATATGGATAGTACTTGTTGTTCAAGAACACTCGAACGTCTTTCATTTTGCACATGTCAAAGTATGAGCTATTCACAGTAGCTGCTCCTCTTCTTCCAGTCTGCAGTCCAATCACAATGTATCTTGGCTTCTCCAGCTGAGTAGTTGATTTGACAGTCCACATATGTTTTGTGGTCTGTGGCAAAGATGGGTACTCATACAGTTCCCAATGTCGGAATGGCATTGAGATGGGCGTGTTCTTTTGCACCAGTCTCAGCAGACGTATTTTTTCCTCATCAGACACCTCTACATAGGGCATCCTCCACACCAGTTTCTCAATTGTGACCTTGCCTGCTGCATTCAAACAGTCTAAAGTGTCAGCACTGCGTCTCAGCACCAGCTCCTGTTTCACATTCAGCATAATCTGTCTATAGTCCTCGGCAAATCCCAGCAGATATCTAAGTGGCACATTCATGGTGGTTGTGTTGGTACCATCAGAATCAAATGTGCCAAACCCTGCCTTGGCATCATACCTGTAGCCAGCTCCATCCATCTTGTGTTGTTCTTCTCGTTCAAAGGTCATGGCATTCTTCATCAGGCTGGCGATTCCGGGGCTACGTATGCTGTCCACTACAACTCCATTGATCTTGTAGCGTATCTCGGAAAACAGGTGGCCAAAGAATCCAGAGACACAAGGTGAGCCTACCAAGGTTGTATTTAAGGCATTGGTCACCTTGTACTCCATGTGCAGATAGCTCTCTGATGGCAGTGTATAGATGTCCTGCTGCTGAATTGATATCCGAATCTCATCATTGGCACCAAAGCCTGTAGTATATGGTGCATGAGAATGATATTCATAGCCAATGATGCTATTGTCTGCTGAAGGACCATGTACTGTCACATCCAATACTCCCATTTTTCAGTGTTGTTGTTGTCTTCCTCCTCTTCTAACTTGATAACCTTTCTTCTGCAGATATTTGATGCTGCTTGATGTTAACTCCACAGAGTCCAATGGTTGAATGACATCTTTCACAAATAGCGCCCTATTAATAGACTCTTGTTCTACCCCCGTGGGGGACATTGCTGCTTCCACATCCAATCCATGATTCCACTTGCCAAATAATAGCACCATCACTTGGGTTGTTGTCGCAAATGTAAGGCAATGTTTATTGGCTCCTCTCTAAAGTTCACCAGACGTCCGTTCTCATCAACAATCTCCAACGTAATGTTACCAATCTGCTTGGTGTCCACTGGTAAATAGATGACATTCTGTACAGTCACATTCATTTTATACCCTGGATCAACATCTGGGTAAAACTCATAGATCACATGATCCTTGACTCCATTTGAGTAGGATCCACTCACAATGTTACACTTTATACGCAGCACATTGGGATGACTGATTTGCACTGTATTACTACCTCTAGTCTCAATGTTAGCATCCACAACTTGGTTGAATCCCAGCAGCTTTCCTATTGAATCAGGTTGTCTAAAGTCTATCTTGGCATCGCATAATACTAAACATTTCAAGGTAGAGGGGTCCACAGCCATCTGAAACTTGACTCCATGCTTCTTCATCCTTGCCTCAAGCAGGTTGGCAATTGTTTGAAATTCAAAACTACCTTCTGGCAATAATACTTTTTGCCAAACCATTACTGGGGCAGATCTGGTTTTCCTTTGAATACTTTGGTGGGCGGTATCACTAAACAAATGCTGAGCAAACACTTTACCTGTAACTTCCTCATGAGTCATTGCATAATCCTCCTCCTCCTCCTCCTCTGGCTTGACTACTGCCTTCTGGTCCACTTTTGGAGCCAGAAAATGTATTGCATTATTGTAACGATTCTCAACATTTGGTATAGAGTTGCAGCTTGTAAAGCTGATGAGTCCAACTTCCCATTCGCCATTGCTTGTATCAAGTGGCGGGAAAAATTCACTCTTCAATATTGAGGTTTTACCTCCAAAGCATAGCATCATGGTCTTGACTGCTCAGTGTACTATTACACAATGACTTGATAAGAGTATAGACTAGAACCTTTATACTATGTGGATGGGAGAAAGGAAAAGACAAGTGTTGTACATTGTTATTCATTTTCATCAAGCAAAAATTTTAAACATAAATGTCCGCATATATGAGAGTAGAGATCCTCTTGCTTCTGATCATAGTTGTACTCGATCCTTGTTGCTGGACTCGATCCTCTGTGCATGTAGTCGATAAACTCCTGTGGTGGTCTCAGGTTGCCAAAGCCATCAAAGTAGTGAACGATGCCATCCTTCTTCTTCACATAGCACACCCAATGTGTGCCAGCTCCATCACTTTGGTCCAGGTTGATGATGCCACACTCTTGATCCAGTGGTCCATTAGCTGGTAGAGCATCTCGCATGAATACTCCTCGAAATTTCTTCAGCTTGAGACGGCAGGCATACTTGTAGAGGTCGGCATCTGTTAGTGCTCGGTCAGGTAGAGCTACAATCATCTTCTGCCACCACATTGACGGCGACACACCCCGTTTCCCGTCTTCTGACGCCTCAGGTACAGGCCTTGACCCTTGGTTGCTGCTGCTGTTCTCCTCCTCTGTGCAGCTCTCCCCTTCCTTTGTTGTTTAGCTCCTCCTCCAAACTTTGCCTTGGCCTTCATGATGTTGGTTACTGCTAATGCTGCAGCTCTCTCTGCCAATCCAGCATCTGAAGATGTTGCCACACTCCAAGCTCGTTCAGCCAAATCTCTGTCTGCTGCTGCTCTGCTCCTTGTATCACTATTCCTTGAGTAGGCAATGTCGTGCTGCTTGCAGGCTTGGTCAAGTTTGTTGACACCTGGATCACCTCTTGCTAATCGTTTTTCAAGCTTTGTACCTGGTCCACAGTACTGGTAGCCAGGAAGATGAAGTTCTACGGGCAGTACGTCTATTGCTTTGTTGACTATTGTACCCGCTGCATTTGTGATTGCAGAAAGTACTCCTTTTCCTCGGTACCTCCGTTTTCCTCTGCATACAGCCATCTTATGTCAATCAGCAGCCTTGTCATCTCATTTTATACCCTTAGACGGCTTGGAGATTCCCATAAGCTTTAACATTTTATCCCTCAGTTGTTCTTTACTCAAATTGAGGTTTTCTCTTGACGTAGTAACATCCAACATGACAGTGAGACACTTTTCAACCACAGCCTTTGAATGCTCATCCAACCTTCTCTCCAAATACTGTTTGTTAACTCCATCTGTAGCTTGAATTGGTTCTTGCATATCTGTCAGTATTGAATTCTTAAGGCTTGTCATTACTTGCAATGTATCCACATCTCTTCTCTTTGGTAAATGAAATGACATCATATCTCTACATGTAATCAGATTCACAGCATCATGATTGCTGCGTGGATTTGCCAAATTGATCATACGCCTATGGCGGGCATTGATGTTTCCCAAAGAATTCATGTTTACTCTTTCACTTGAGAGACTTACTGTCTCTTGTTGCAACGTTGTTGCCTTATATAGTGTGCAACTAGTATGCAGGTTTACCAACTATGTAACCACCTTCCTCCAGCTCTTCCAAGATTGAGTTGATTTCATTCTCATGTCCAGTGTTGCCAACTGCTTTAGACTGATCCAGCAGCTTCAGTCTGTCCACAAGTTCGTTGGGGTCATTGTAGTAGACATATTCAATCCTGTTGCCATCACTTGCCACCATATTGAAAGGTGCTACCAGTCCTCTTCCAGCAACTTTGGCTCCTTTTCCACTGACTGCTTCTCCTCTTATCAGATCCCTGATTGTCCTCTTGTACTTGATATTATTATAGTTTGCAATTCTGCCATCTGGACTGTAGTTTTCTCTGTAGACATTGGTAAAGTCCAGAAGTAATTTATAGGCGTTCAAGTCATCCCCTTCCAATTTTCTTTTGTCGGGCATTTTCATGAAAATCAACTCACAAAGGCCTGGTGTAGCTCTAAAAGTCTTTTCAATTCTACCATCTGCAGGATTAGACAGCACAATTTTGTTACCTTTAGGTCCAAAGGTAAGCATCTTACTGCCTAGATAGTACGAGTTGTTTATCACTTTTGGTCCAAATGCATCATCAGAGTTGTAGTCCTTGCGCACTGATCGCATAATGTACTCTCCCACTGGTTTTGAAGCCAGATCAGATTGGGCCAAGGCTTGTTGTGCCACATGACTGCTAGTATCAAGCAATTTCTCAACACTAAGGTTTTCCTCATCATCATCATCATCATTATCATCATCATCATCATCACTCATGTCCTGATGCTTCCACAATTGTCGTGCAACACTCGAAGTACTTGCAGCTGGACTTGCATCTTCACCTGTTCCATATGCTTCATAGATTGGTGACTCTTCTTCTCTAATATCTGGCAGTGGTTGCAGTCTATGCCTTATCCTTCCTGGATAGGGAGTGCTGCTGCTGGCTGGTGTTGTTGGTGGTGTAGGCAATATATGGGGTGCATCCAATAATGGTGTAGTCATTGGAACTGACTGTTGTTCTTGTTGTTGTTGAGCTGGTGGTTGAGAAGATTTGAGTGCTTCAACGATAGTGATAAGCGGATCACTGATTGGCTTGAAATGCTTCGCATTCTGCTCCTCTGTCAATTCCCTGCCCAGTGTCAGCTCTCTATGCTTCCGCTTGATGTTACGCTTCAGCTTGGCAATCTCCATGATGATTGGTGCAATCTCCTCCACAGTTTGCTTCTTCTTCTGATACATACTCTTCATCTATTTGTCCGTCTCACTCGCCATTCAGTGCTAGACTGAGCATAATCACTGTTGTGCTTCAACTAAAAATGTATCAAGTCCTTTCCTGTAGCGCCCTCTATTCTTGTCTGAGGACTGATCAATTACAAGGAATGCATGCATGGATGATGACCATATGTCATTGCACATTCTTCTGAATTCATCAAAGGTCATGTCAGATCCCACATGATCCCTGTACAAATGTTTCATATTCAGTTCATCTTGTTTAAACATGATTAGAAAATTGGCATTGTCACGTATCAACTGTTTCGGTATACGACTATAAGTCTGTGCCAGATAAAATGCATCAACATTACTGTGTCGACCAGTGGTAAAGTAACGTCTGATGGCTTCCTGTTGCTCGCAAATCACATCATCGAAAATTATTATCGAATTGGTGGGCAACTCATGTGGTGCAGGTATCTCTCCACAGCTGTCACACTCAGTGTAGCTCAGTTTAGGTCCAAGGTCTTCCATAATGGTGCGCAGTAGCTGATACTTTGGTTGAAATGCAGTTTTTGAGTAGAGATAGATATTTGAAAATGAGATTCCTTCACAATCGAAAAGCATGTTGAACAGTAAATTGGTTTTTCCACAGCCTGATGGTCCACATATAATGCAGCGCATATGGTTGGGGAACAAAGGTCCATGACGTTTCTTTGCATTCATTTCTGGGTCGGCCAGACCACAGCCTCTCAGCACTCGATCAAAGTCAATTATATTGAACCTGTGACTCCTTTGCACAACCTGCTTCATCACACCAAATCTGCTCTATCAATCCAAGAGTCGTGACTGCGATCGTATCCTTTCCAGCACACCAACAGTTTATTACCTTTCCTCTTCAGCACTCTGGCAATTTCAAAAACACTAGGTACTTTGGTTTTCACAATCTCTTCTGCATAGAATCCTCCTTGGACACGCTGTCCTCTGCAATCTTCCAACTCGTATGTTACAGGTACAGTAGGTCTCACACGTGTGACAGTGAACAGTTCATTTGTCCAATTGGGTAGGTAACCCTTGTCAAATGTCATTTTATACTTGCTTATGCGCACCTTATCACCTGGATTGATTTTTTGGTGAACACCTGGATAGAACCTGTTCTCAGATTTGTCCAACAAGCTCTGCTGATACTCATGACGTTGCTCACCTAGTCTGGAAAGCAGCAATGTCTCATGCTCTTTTGTAACATCAACCGGTCACATACCTATTGTCCTATGGATTCTTCCATTATACTCTTTGACAAGTGAGGTTAGAATATCTGTCCAGCGATAGGTTCCACGTTCAGTGAATTTGATCCACATTAAATGTTTAAGTGTTCTGTTGAAACATTCCACTATTGAGGCCTTCTTATCTGAATATGTTGAATAGTGAATGATGTCATAGTGTTTCACAAGCTGTTGAAACTTTGAATTGAACCACTCTTTACCATCATCAGTTTGCAAATGGTTCATTGGATTCTGCTCAAATATAGGATGCATTGCCTTGACAACTGCATCAGCCGACTTGTTCTTTATTGGAATAGCATAAGCATACTTGCTGAGACAATTGATAATTGTAATAATGTACCTGTAACCTTTGTTCTGACGTGCATATGGTATCATCTCAACAAGATCAGCCTGATAGAGATCATCTAGACCTTTCACAGTTACCATATGTGTTGGGAAATTCCGACGAGCTGACCTGTGCAACTCTCTTGCTATTGTAGCCTTCTCCATACTGATAAATATTAAATGTATTCATAATATATATAATAGATGTCTATCCACTAGGCATTGAAAATGGTGCCAGAAATATCCAAGTCAGTGATTACGTAATGTTGCGCAATTATACACAGACATGTTTTTTCCTGCATTGGAATTGCACCAGAATGTCAAGGCCAGTGATAACTCTAGAAGCAGGTACCTGAAAGGGTCACTTTTAGGGTGAGGGGGGGTCACTTTTAGGTCGAGGGCGTCACTTTTAGGTAGAGGGGGGTCACTTTTAGGGTGAGGGGGGGTCACTTTTAGGGTGAGAGGGGCCACTTTTAGGGTGAGGGGGGTCACTTTTAGGGCGAGGGGGGTCACTTTTAGGGTGAGGGGGGTCACTTTTAGGGTGAGGGGGGTCACTTTTAGGGTGAGGGGGGTCACTTTTAGGGTGAGAGGGGTCACTTTTAGGTTTAGGGGGTCACTTTTAGGGTGGTGGGGGCCACTTTTAGGGTGAGGGGGGTCACTTTTAGGGTGAGGGGGGTCACTTTTAGGGTGAGGGGGGTCACTTTTAGGGTGAGGGGGGCCACTTCCGGTTTGACTTCCGGTCTGCTACGTCACTTCCGGTCCGGGGTCAAGATCAAAGGTCAAAGGTCAGGGTCAAAGGTCAAAGGTCAGGGTCAAAGGTCAAAGGTCAGGGTCAAGGTCAGGGTCAAAGGTCAAGGTTGGGCCAGAAGCAGCCTTTTGTAACTACTTACAACAATATTCATGAAAGAACAATGTTGAGGTCGCAGGTATACCTTTCACTAAGAACGGAACCATTTATTGCATATTAGAAGACATCGCGAAAGCCCTGAAAAAGACATTCAACAGGTCTGATATATCCACCGCACATCGCGTACCATCAAAGAAAATACCACTCATTGTGATACGTTTTTTATCGCTGTACGTGAAAGACTTGTGTGCTTTCAAGGAGAGGGAAGTTGGTCTGAGCACCCAGAATATCAACAAAAAATTGCCGTTAAATACAGTTCTCCTTAATGAACATCTTTCGCCCTATAACAAGTTCCTTCTTGTGGAAGCACAGAAGATGAAGAAGACATCAAAGATTTTATTTGCGTGGGTGAAAAATGGTCGAGTTTTCATAAAAGTCCGGGAAAACGACAAGGCAATCTGGCTCAAGGACGAAAATGATCTGGTCTTGGAGTAGAGTATTTTTATTATCGTTCTTGAAATACATTTCCAAAGGATCGTTATACAGTAATTTCTGAGAGACGGTTTTCTTTTTTCCAATGTTATTTATATTATTTCGTTTATTATCCAATGAAGGGACTGAATGAATAAGACCAATAGAGCATTTTGTTTTTCCTCCTATCTATCTTAGAATTAAATCATTATAATAAATTATACGTTGTAATTGATGCAGATTTTTTTTACAACTAAATTAATGTATTAAGTTTCATTTATATTGGCCAATTGATTTATATAAATTAATTCGATGATTTAATGAACGACCAATGAGTTTCTTTGATTAATCAACTTTGTTTTGCAGTTTACTGCTTCTAAGTAGTCAAATCACAGCGTCATTTGGTGGGAATTTGATTTCTAATCAATATGTTGCTATTTTTTTTTTTTTAATCGATTGAGCAATTATATCAGTTCACAAAATTGAGATTAATATTTTTTATGAGCTGGCTGAGGGGTGGATTCACATAAGTTCTTTGATTTTTTTTGTTTCTCATTTTCTTGAACTAAACTTATCAATAAATATCATCTATGGTATTGCTATAGCTAAGTCTTTTTTTCAAAATTTTATTCTTCAAGCTGATTATTTCTCAACAACTGTAGATTATGACTTCAAATAAATTTGATTACGACAGCCTAGTGGAGTATTATGATACATTGGAAGTAGATGATTTCTTTGATTCTCAAACATTAGAGGATAGTGATCATGTGAATAATAATGTCAATATTCTACATATGAATATAAGAAGTATGCAGAGAAATTTTGAGCAATTTTCTTGTTATATACATAAGGAAAAATCGCAGCGTGCGCGCCGGGCGTATTACTCAACTATTTAAAAAGCTATCGTCTCAAAACTATATTTAAATGAAAATACAGAAAAAATTGAGCCGCGGAAGCACAATTTCAAACGTCAAACACTTCTATAAATATTAAATAAAAACGTTTAAAAATGATATGAAGAACCTAACCTCTAATTGCGAATCCGTCAATAAAGTGTCAGTAAACAATATTCTAACACTCTATCAATGTATTATATTCTTGATTAATGGGTAATAGAACTAGTATTCATTTAGTTGACATTCAATGTATTTTTCATTTTAAAATATGTAAGATTACGTAGTTTTTTGGACATGTAAAAGTCGGAACACAAATGTCACTCTCGACTAGAGGTGGGTCGGTATCTGGGTAATCAGTATTTTGTAACAGTTACTTGTTGTCGTGATATGTAACCGTTACCGAGCGCGGAAAATACTGATTACAGTATCAACAGTTCAGTACTACGTACTATTCAGTTTTCAGTATTTTTACACGATGAAAGCGATACCCTGATACTGACTAGATTACGGAAGATTGAAAAGTATTTCTTATTCTTATTCAGTAGATCAGTACTCATTTATGTAGCACATACATTATACAGTACCGTACTGACTGATCTACTGGAACTTAGACGTTAATAAGTGGTAAGCTTAGTGCCAAATATGCGTGATCATAACCACAAAAACAGTATTTTATTTTGAACGTTGGTATATTTACCTTTGAGCCTTATTATATAGGCTACAGCCACTGCAGTCATGGTCGCAGACCACAATCAAGGCTGAATTACACCAGCTGAGTGGTTGACCAGGCTCAACAATGTCAAAAATCAGGGACACTTACAAATTAATGTTTAGAGCCCTCAGCTGTTAATTATTGGTTATTTTTTAATCAAATTTATCTGCCTGGTGTAATCTAGTGTTAGCCTAATTGTGGTATGCGACTGCAGTGACTCTGTCCTATAGGGTTCTTAGGAGAAACGGCATACTTCAGTAGATCAGTACCAAGGTATTAATCTTGGATCAGTACAACATTTGTCAGTGTAACCGTTACTTTGTAATCAGTATTTTTATGCAGTACAAGAAAGTAACAGTAACCGTTGTAACAGTTACTTGGAAATACTGGTTAAGCCCACCTCTACTCTCGACTATTGGAATTGGACTATGCACGATACGATATTGCAGATCGATTATTTCGACTTCTCGATAGTTTGTCAGATCGAGTATCGATCACGATCTTATAGACTATTTCTTGTCATTATTTGACTCTCAGCTTTTGCAATTTAAGAAAATAATTGATATTATCATTAAAAATAAGCTTAATAATTTTTAAAATTAGATGATAGATATAAATAAATATATTAGTTGATTAAAATCCATTATTAAAGAAAAATAATAGTCTTTTTCTTATCTATGCTACTACCAACCAACATTTTTGATAGATTGGTCATTCTACATCACTGTCATTCCGAAGTGGAATGGAACTGCATAAAGGGTTGATTACATTGGGATAGTTACTCGCTAAGCGAGTAGCGAGTAGGACGTTACTGACCGACCGTGCTACAGCAGCTCGGCATACCAAGCCGAATTATATTAAAAATTTATCTTCAAGAATCATCCCCATACTATGGAATTTCTAAGACAATAAATAATCTTGCAACACAAAATTAAAATATGAAGTTTACCAACTATTATTCAATAAAATTTCATCAAAACAATATACAATATATCTCATCTGAAGTGTTATGCTGGCAGCCTGCATGATTAAGTATAGGGTTTGGCCACAATAATATTGTATTTTGGTGTTGGCTACTCTGCCAGCGTGTATAAATGTGACCAAATTCAAAGTTGAGAGCCTGTCTACTTTGAATTTGATGACATTTATACTCGCTGGCAGAGTAGTTAACACCAAAATACAATATTATTGTGGCCAAACCCTATACTTAATCACGCAGGCTGCCAGCATAACACTTCAGATGAGATATATTGTATATTGTTTTGATGAAATTTTATTGAATAATTGTTGGTAAACTTCATATTTTAATTTTGTGTTGCAAGATTATTTATTGTCTTAGAAATTCCATAGTATGGGGATGATTCTTGAAGATAAATTTTTAATATAATTCGGCTTGTTATGCCGAGCTGCTGTAGCACGGTCGGTCAGTAACGTCCTACTCGCTACTCGCTTAGCGAGTAACTATCCCAATGTAATCAACCCATAACCAAACCTTTCCTAACCTGGCTAGATCTGACTGAACCACCTCTGTAAATTTGTTGGTGGTTTTAAATTTGTCGGTGGTGTAAATTTGAGGTGGTTCAGTCACATCTAGCCAGGTTAGGAAAGGTTTGGTTATGCAGTTCCATTCCACTTCGGTCCATTCACGCAGACTACGCTTCTGTGCATGCACGAAATGTTTCCACATGTGTAGATTTAAAAGGTCGTGAAAAAATGTAGTAGTTTCGTTATTGGTACATATCGACCTTGTACAATAGTGTCGACAGAGCCGTATCGATAGTTGAGACCCTGTCGATATCGATTAGTCAATCCGATCGATCTAATGATAGCAAATATGTACTGTATGCGAACTACGAAGTGTATGTCATCTTTACATTGTTTTTAAAAAAAAACGTCTTTTTTTAATTACGTACATGATTAAATATGAAAAAAGCATAATTTATGTGATGATTGTGTCATGCTGCAGATAATTCATTATTGATTTTCTAAATACTGTTTTCTGACACTTTTTGACGAATCTGCTATTAGAGGTTAGTTTCTCCATGTCATTTTTAATCGTTTTTATTTAATATTACGAAAAGAGTTTCATATTTGAAATTGTGCTTCCGCGGCTCAATTTTTTCTGTATTTTCATTTAAATATAGTTTTGAGACGATAGCTTTTCAAATAGTTGAGTAATACGCCCGGCGCGCACGCTGCGATTTTTCCATTGAAAGTTACATTCATGCTCACCTGTAATCCAAGTTTCAATTGGAAGGCTATTATAGACTGGATAAATTCAGTAAATACTCAAGAAGCGATGGTATTTGTATGTTCATAGATAATTCTATTGACTGTGAAGAGATTGATATCAATGTTGATGAAGCGAACTCAATAATCATTAATTGTGTCATACATGGTAGAAAGTACACATATTAATTGGACTCTATCGATCTCCTTCGTTAAAATTAAATGAATTCATTGCGAGTTTAGACTCATATATAAACGATCTGAGAAATGACAATAATTGTGAAATTATTATAGGTGATATAAATCTTGATATTCTTGGAAATAATAGAGTGGTGGATGAATATCTATAGACACTCCAACTAAAAGGGTTTAAATCATATGTGAATAAACCAACAAGAATTCAGAATAATTCCTTTACTTGTCTGGATCACATTTTTTAC
Organism: Conomelus anceps; assembly: GCA_948455865.1. Lineage (NCBI taxonomy): Eukaryota > Metazoa > Arthropoda > Insecta > Hemiptera > Delphacidae > Conomelus > Conomelus anceps. The sequence continues at coordinate 132,082 of CAOJWK010000383.1, forward strand.
AAGAGTTCATTATCACAAATAAAGGACATAGAATGCATTATATGGAAAACTGCTATTACCGATCATTCTAGTATATCACTGCATATCACCCATGACAGCCCTGTCAAGAATATTAATGCTCCGCATGTCATAAGAAAAATTGATCATGAAGGCTTAAATTCAGATTTAAATTGTGAAAATTGGGGTGATGTTTTTGATAATAATCTTGAGATAGACGATGCGATGGATTCATTATAAAGAAGATTACTGAGTACACAAACAATAGAACCAAAATAATTAAATTATCACATAGAAACAAACAAATGCAAAAAAAAATGGATCACAAAAAAATGGATCACTCCTGGTATAGTTCGCTCATTGAGAAACAGAGATAAAATGCACAAACAATTAACTAAACAACCGTACAACTTTGAACTTAAAGAAAAATATAAAAAATATCGTAACTCTTTAAATATCATCATCCGCAATGAAAGAATTTAATATTTCAATTATAAACTCGAACAAAATAAGGGTAATACAAGAAAAACATGGTAGTGTATTGCAGAGTTACTGGAAACAAAAAAACAATATAAAGAACCGAAAATTGAAGCAGATAAATTAAACTATCACTTTGCAATTGTAGGTATAACTTATGCCAGAAATATAATAGAGAATAATTCAACCTTTGAAAGCATAGGACTAAGCGATTCATCGGATAATCCCAGTTAATAGTTTTTTCATTAAACCAACAGACGAACAGGAGGTGTTAAGAACCATATTTAGTCTGAAGAGCAATTCATCTCCTGGTTATGACAGTATCTCTTCTGAATGTCTTAAAAAATAGCCCTTTGTATCTCAAAGCCATTGTCTCATTTAATAAATAGATGCTTATCTGAAAGTTACTTTCAAAAACAATTCAAATTAGCCATGATAAAACCTTTGTATAAGGGCGGAAACTCATATGACCCTAGTAACTATTGGCCAACCAGTCTAGTTACAAATTTTTCAAAAATAATGGAAAAGATTATAAAATTTAGGCTCTGAAATTTTCTTAGTAAAATCAATTTTTTAAATAGAAATTAATATGGTTTCCAAAAGAATAAATCCATTATTGATGCCATTTTGAAGTTGGCTGGAGTAGTTGATGAGGCATTTAATAACAATAGTAACCCAGCCAGCACATTCACATATAATTTACGTATATTATACAAAAGTCTTATGTGAATGAATCATAAATTTCACATACATTAAGCATAAATTTTAGGTACATTTTACATACAAATGTCACCTCTTTTTATGTAAATGATATGTAAAATTTAGGTCTATACATATGTATGATTTATGTAGTATATACATAAAATTTGATCTCAAATTTCTGATTAATGTACGTAATTTCTTTATAAATGATACGTAAATTTGAGGTCCATACATATGTATGATTTATGTAGTATATACATAAAATTTTATCTCAAATTTCTGATAAATATATGTAATTTCTTTATAAATTATACATAAATTTGAGGTCTATACAACATATAATTTACATAATATTTATATAGAATTTAATCTAAATTATCAGATAAATATACATACATTTTCTGAAAAGGCTTTTATAAAAGCTATCACAAAATGTTTTTCAGAAAATTAATGTATAGTGGGTACTAGTAAACACATACAAATAGCATTATACTAAAAAACATAAATTCTATAGAATGAACTGTTCAAAACATCCAACTGAATTCAAGTTGTACCTTATATTTATTATTTAAGTTCAACCAGCAATTAGGTGGTTCGGAACCCACCTGAAACTGTAGGTCCAACTCATAAATCACCATCATCTAACTTATTACCCACGCACAGGTCTCAGACCTATGTGGGCTTCATCCTCAAAAAAAAAAAAATCATGCATGCCTTTTTGGTAATGGATATATAGGCCTACATACTGAAAATACATATATATTTACTGTATATGTATGTGAATTTGAAAAATTCAAAGTCATTTTCAGATAAATACAGTATTGTTTTATATATGAAATGTTACACCATCAAATACTTCCAATTTCCTCTTGAATACCAGCTAACAAAGCTTTGAATTTTTTCTTATATTTCAACAAAATATGATTATGATTCAACTGTACTCACTACTTTAATGATAGCATTTGTTTTTTTTTCTTTTTTGACACACTAGTTCTGAGACTTGAAAAATTATTGGGGAGTTTATCCAGAAAAAAGACTGTTTTATGATAATACATATTTATTTTTCTAGTTACCTAACAGGGTAGCTATTTATACAATCATTACACATATTTTTCAAGTAGTAGCCGTTTTTTTTTTTTTAGAATATCTTGTTGAAGATTGTCAGAACCACTCCTGAACTTTAGTCTCAAACTTCTTCATGGGGAATGGCCCTTCATGGACACTAATCATCATTCCTGTGGAAAAACAAAAATAGATATTGACTAGAGTCAGTTTAGTTGTCATGCACAAAACCTATCCATAAATTGAATGTTACAAAGTGCTAGCAACCTATCTCTATGGATTGATATGATTTAGACAAATGCCTGCATAAAATGTGTGTCTGTAGCCAATTAGCTAGCATAACAGACTTTGGGACCAAGCTATGGAGAGGGTTTGAAATGAAGCATTAAACTCATTAATTCACACCAGTAGGCCTACTATACTATTTGCTTGTACTGAATCTACCTTATTCTGTTCAATAAGTTCGTCATAGATGCTGTACAAAAAGAATCTTCTAATCCTAAAAAAATGTCAACTAGGGGTATGGGGATGGTTTATGTATGCATCATGGTTATATTTTAGTTGGTTGTTCAAGGTTATAGAGAAAAAGGAATTAATTCTGCCTGTCATTGAATTTTTAATTTGTTAGCTCATATGCAGGTTGTGCAATACTCTGCCAATTCAGAGCATGCACTTCCCTCAATGTTAACATAACAAGGTTATCATGGACCAGAGAATATGAGCAGTTCTTCAGAATTTACAGGAACAACAGATAGCGTTTTAGTAGTTTAAAAATACTTTGTAAATCAAGAGTTTCCATTAGTATTTATATCTTGCTTCTTCATAGATTAGATGCATATGAGCCACTTTCAAGTTGTACAGGCACACAGGTCAAAACCCCTTTTCCATGACACCAAAATAACAAGAAAGTTCGAAGTTACTGACAATTGAACAAACTGACGAATTTACATAAACAGAATTTATTAATTTCGAATTCCTTTAGGTGCTATTAGTTTATACTGAAGACTTCCGCAAAGTTTTGTAGTTGTACAAAAATATCAGTCACCACCGGGAATCGAACCACGGACTTCCCAATTGCCGGTCGGGCGCCTTAACCACTAGACCATGGAGACCTTTCTGCACAGCAGCATTCATTTTCACTTGGCCATATCGGCTCGTATCTCACAAGAAAGTTCGAAGTTACTGACAATTGAACAAACTGACGAATTCACTTAAACAGAATTTATTAATTTCGAATTCCTTTAGGTGCTATTAGTTTATACTGAAGACTTCCGCAAAGTCTAATTTACTTAAACAGAATTTATTAATTTCGAATTCCTTTAGGTGCTATTAGTTTATACTGAAGACTTCCGCAAAGTCTACTTTGTGGAAGTCTTCAGTATAAACTAACAGCACCTAAAGGAATTCGAAATTAATAAATTCTGTTTAAGTAAATTCGTCAGTTTGTTCAATTGTCAGTAACTTCGAACTTTCTTGTGAGATACGAGCCGATATGGCCAAGTAAAAATGAATGCTGCTGTGCAGAAAGGTCTCCATGGTCTAGTGGTTAAGGCGCCCGACCGGCAATTGGGTGGTCCGTGGTTCGATTCCCGGTGGTGACTGATATTTTTGTACAGTAGCATTCATCGATTTCCATCAGCTACTGAATACTGTTGTCAATATCCGCCATTGCGGAAGTCTTCAGTATAAACTAATAGCACCCAAAGGAATTCGAAATTAATAAATTCTGTTTACCATAATAACATTAACTCATAATAAAAGTGGTATTTTTCTGACAATGGCTTTAAAAAATATTTATTCAAGAAACAAATCCTTAAAGCGTAAATCAAGTCCACTTACTTTTCATCACATCTACAACTGCCATGTTGCAGTTTCTTCTTCCCTCTTCTGCCTTCCCAGCTGAATTGGATGGCAACGTTGTGTCACCATCCTCTGGAGAATCCTCCTTATGTGATCTTTGAGGTTAACATCTCTTTAAAGAAAGCAGCCTGTAAACAACATTCAAAATTAGGTATTAGAAGGAAGTAATATTACAAGCAATATGGCAGGAAACAATTGAATGTTAAGCCTACCAATTAAACAATACAGGATATGTCTACTGGAAAGCAATCTAACTTGGTGGTTTTTGGTGACCTATTCATGAAAAAAAGAACTTTCTGACTAGAAAATGACCATCATGGTCTATTGAAGGCAAACCATGTTGGATACATCATCACAATAATATGCTGTCTTAACTAACCAAACATGAAGATACTAATCTATACATTGTAATTCTATCAATAAGGCATCCGGAAACAATACTGGTTAGAAATTATTGCATTCAAGTAGAATCGTCTACATTTTCCATAACTGTTTCAAATCAAGTGGTTTTTATTTCTAACCTTTGTTAGAATTAAAATATAATTATTCTGCTTTTATAAAAGCTTTTCTATAATTATAGCTTTATTTATATATAAAGTCACTCAGCCGTTTTTGGGAGAAATCAATAATAGTTGGAAATTAATTCTGGTTTTTATTCATTTATTGAGCAGATAATCCATTATTAAAGGTCTTGAACTGTTTTCTGATGCTTTATTGTGGCATTACAGCATGTAAATTGGTACCTTCTTGTAGTTTTTGAACATTTGTCTGTAATACTTGGAAAGAGTTTTACAGTTGAAATTGTCCTTTGGCACCTTAATTTTAACTGAAGTTTCATTAAAAAATTGTTTTAGCCAATAGCATTTCAATTAGCTGTGAAAAAAGTGTGCCTATACTTAGAATAAAATGACAAATTATATGAAACCAGAAATTTGAAAAATATTTTCAAGTTAAGCCCCCCATCAGCTGCAATTTAAGCCGAGCTGGTGATAACAAAAAATGAAAGATGTTTATGGATTCTTACAGAATCATTACTTTCAAATCACTAATTACTTCTTACCTGAGTAAGCCTAAATAAATTGAATTTAGAAAGAAATCTACTTATTCTTTTTTTGTATTTGTTCCAATGACTGTTCGATTTCTAGAAAGTCCTCCAATTCTTAGCAAGGAGGTTTGCTTTGAAATTCACTCATTTCTATGGTTTGATCATCAATAATATTGCATTTTCTTTCGTGTTCCCTTTAACCAAATCCAGATGAACTAGTAATTTTTTGGTCCAGCACATTTTAGCTGATTTGGTTGATCGAGGTAGCAGTGGTACTGTGCATACGTTGTCAGAACAGGCTCTGCGAATTTTGAAGCATAGAATATTAATTCGAATGGATAAGTAGTATTTTTGTTTATTATTATTAGTATTTATAATATCTTAATAATTTACATCATTAACTTGTCTAATATAAGTTAAAGTATTTAAATAAAAAGTCAAATTCTATTTTCGAGGTTAGGAGTACCGATATTGATAAATTTTCTTGTAATTAAATAGTCTCAAGTTGACAATTGTAATAAATTAAGTAATATTTCATTAAACATTTAACTAAAATCAATTGAAAACAATTTTTAGCTAGGAAAATGAGTCCAAACAAGGCATCTAAATCTAATTGTTTAACTAAAACTCAGGTAGCTACGCGATCTCAGCAATTATTAACAAAAAAATCTCCAACAGCTCTTAAAGCTACTGTAGATGTAGAAGAAAAGGTTGCTAAACTATTGAGTGATCACACTAAATTGAAAACAAAATTAGAAACATCACTAAAAAATTCTGAGGAAGAACGAATAGGGTTAGTGGATCACATAAAATCACTGGAAGTTATTGTAAAATTGCAGCAGGAAGACCATAAAACTGAAATACTAAATCTCCCGAGTCAATGTAGGTCTATGTCAGAGGAAATCGAAATATTAAAATCAAAAATAAACTTGGCTAATGTAAGATCTGAACCTCTGATCAATACAAAACAAGTAGAACCTAAATCAAATGGGTAAAAAATAAATAGAAATGGTCAAACAAAAACGTATAGTCAGGTTTTGCAAACAGCAACCAAAACTAAAGTAAGGGCAAATAACGATAGGAAAGGTAGAGTACTGCTCTTGACATCCAGTCATGGACGAGACTGTAGTGACCTACTAAATAAAAGATTAAAAAATAAGTATGAAGTTCAGAGCTTTTTCAAACCAAGTGCCCCTATAAACGCTATCGTAGAGTCAGCACAGGAACAAACTAAAGATTTTGGAAAAAACGATTTTCTAATAGTACTGGGTGGCTTAAACAATATAAATGAACCTAATCTAAAACATCTTCCTGAAATAAATGATAAAATTAAAGAGATTGTGCCACTCAGCCAAAAAACTAATGTAATAATAAGTACAATTCCGTATAGGTTTGATAGGCCAGAGCTAAATGAAGCCATTAAGTCAACAAATAAATCAATTCATAATACAATCAACAGCCTAAAAAATAAGAATTCTAAGCAGTTGGGGATTTGTTTTCTAAATGAAAGGCTGAAAAAAACAAAACTTCACTAATCATGGTCTACATCTAAATCAATCTGGCAAAGTAATATTTTGTAATAGGCTGGCAGAGCTGATTGAAAGTCGTTTGAAATCTACTGTCAATAATTCTCATAAACAATCATCTAACGAACCTTTTTTAGTAAAGTGGCTCAAAACCGGGAAGGGAAACTAGTTTCAGATGATAAATTCATATCTTCAATTGTATTAAAAGACGTTAATCGATCAAAAAATCAGGATAGCATTAGTGGAAGGAACTCTTGTAGCAATCCGATAGGCTCTCAAGATTCTAAGAGATTAAGTAAATCTACTTCAATATGCAAAAGCAATGATAAAGTAATAAGGGATGATAGGGAAGTACCGGTACTCACTGTGTTCCATCAGAATATTCAATACATTCGTAACAAAATAGATAGAATCGAAGTATTTTTTAAAGAAGAGGCTCCTGATATAGCTATTTTCACAGAGCATGGTTTGAAAGAAGATGAATTATCACAACTTAATATTCCAAACTATTCATTGAAAACGTCGTATTGCAGGACATCTCATCGAAGTGGGGGAGTAGCTATCTTCACTAAAAATGCTAAGAATATGCAAACATTTAATTTAGAATATGTAGAGAAATTTGCTGTGGAAATGGATTTAGAAGTTACTGGTTTGAGAGTAAAAATCGACAATAGTTTCGAAGTAGCGGTGTTAGGTATTTACAGGTCACCAAATGGGGAATGGAACAATTTTTGTGAACTATTCAATAGGCTTTTAGAGATTACTACTACTCGTTTTACAAACGTCATTGTAGCGTGGAGATTTCAATACAGACTTTGCAACACATAATAAAATGACAGAAGATTTAAGGGATATTATATAGATGAATAACTTGGAAATAAAAGTTCATGAATATACCAGAGTCACAAGAACATCACAAACAATAATTGATAACATCCTTACTAATATAGATTACTCTAAAACAAGATTAGGCAGCTCGGAACTATCTGATCATGACTATCAAATTTTAGAGGTGGGGTTGCAAGGTCATAAATCAATTAATAAGAGTAGAGTAATGAAAGAAATTCAACAATGTGAACAGGGGAATATCGATTGTTTGAAGCAGAATCTGCTACAAGAAAACTGGAGTAGGGTTTACAATAGCAATAGTTTAAATGACAAATATGATAGTTTCATTAATATTTTAAGGTTTCATATTACTATGAGTTGTCCAGTTAAAAAAGTCCCTGTAAAGAACAAATTAGACAAGATTGAAGAGTGGATAACTGATGATATCCTTGCAGAAAGAAATAGGGTTAAAGATGCATATGATGAATTCAAACTATCTAGAAATATGTTAAGTGAAGATAATTACAAAGCTCTAAAGAAAAACTATATGAAAGAAGTGAAAAGAGCGAAATGTAAGAAAACAGCTGAAATTTTGAATAATAGTGTGTACTTAACACAGCAGTGTGGGATGTAATAAACAAAAATAGGCAAGTAGCTCATGTAGATGCTTATACTAGTGTCCCAGAATAATTAACGAAAATAACAAATATATTGATGATAGTGTAGACATTTGTAATTTCTTTAACAGATATTATCAACTGGTTGCTAAGGATCTTCAAAAATCTCTTAATACAGGTATTAGTGATGCAAACATGAGGAATACTGAGGGGATTCAGAACGAATTAAAATTCCACCCAGTATGCCAAGACGAGTTGTCAAATATCATTGATAGTTTAAATAATAAAAAAACTGTAGGAATGGATGGGGTATCCAGTAAAATTCTGAAAGAATGTAAAGATCAATTGTTAGACCCTTTGATTCATCTGATCAATCATTCATTAGAACAAGGTGTTTTTCCAGATAACTTGAAAGAGGGGAAGATCTTGCCAATCTTCAAAAGTGGTGATAGAGAAAAGGTAGAAAACTATAGGCCCATTAGTATTTTAAATGTAATAAGTAAAATTTTTGAAAGAGTAGTTCTAAATAGGTTACTTCTGCACCTTCAAGAAGCTAACTTTATCTGTGATGAACAGCATGGCTTCCAGAAAGGGAGATCAACAAAAACAGCCATAGTTTCTCTAGTTGAAAAACTAATAGATATAATAGATTCAGGTGATAAAGCTACTGCAATCTTCTTAGATCTGTCAAAGGCATTTGATTGTGTTAATCATAGAACTTTATTGGAAATACTGCAAAATGTAGGTGTAAATGGGGTTGAACTGAAATGGTTTGAATCATATCTTATTGGGAGAAAACAATGTATAGAACTAACTACAGTAGTTGGTAATAGTATAGTAAAGAATAAATCTAATAAATTAGAGGTGCAAGCTGGAGTGCCTCAGGGGTCAATACTAGGTCCATTGCTTTTTTTTGTTATATGTCAACCATTTACCTAAAGAATTAATTAGTGGTAGAGCCCTCTTATTTGCTCATGATACATCACTCATTTTCAGCAATTCCATTCTAGATAATTTAGAAATAAGTGCCCATATAGGTGTGCAGTCCATTGTCCAATTTTTAAATCAGTTGAAATTAACTATAAATAGTAAAAAATGCCAATACCTTCAATTCAAAAACAAACATAATTTAAATGAAGATAGGGCTATAAACGTGTTTGTAAACGATAATCAATTAGACCAGGAAGAAAAAATTGCATTTCTAGGAGTTATGTTGGATAGACAATTGACCTGGACTCCATACATTGAGAAAATATGTAGTAAAATTTCATCTGGGGTATTTGTCCTGCGACAGCTCGCTAGATTGAATTACAAAAAGTTACTTTTTACAGCTTACCATGGGCTCTTACTGTCACATATTAGGTATGCTATCTTAGTATGGGGTAATTCATGAAAACAAAATCTTGATAGGGTGTTTAAGATCCAAAAGAAAGCGGTTAGGTGTATAGAAAGAGTAAATAGATTAGATTCATGTAGGCCGTTGTTCAAGAGACTTGGTCTCCTAACTGTACCCTGCTTATATGTGTATGAAGCTACTTTATATGTAAAAACGAATGATATTAACCAAAATCTTGATGTACATGATTATAATACAAGAAGCCGAGGAGATTATCACTTGGTGAGTCACAATAGTAGCTTATTCAAACAAAAACCTAGTTATATTGGTAGGAAATTCTACAACAAGCTACCGCAGTTTTTGAAGAGTCTTGAAAATATAGAAATATTTAAAAAACAATTGATGAAATATTTAGTTGATAAAGCTTTTTATAGTGTACAAGAGTTCCTTTCACATCAAAATTAAGCCTCACCTCAACTAATTGAAGTAATTATGGTATCTAGTGTATAATATTGTTGATCTGACTTGTCTTATACTCCTTAACTAGAGTCTCCAAGACGTAATCTACAAAAAAAAAAAAAAAGCTTCATGGGGAAAATGTCTTGCTATCTATTACACACATAAATTGGGTTAAAGCATTATAAGAAGAACTTGTAAGAACTTACCAAAAGGATTTATTCAAATTTCTTAAAGTGAAAACTTTCTAACCTATAAAACTGCCCAAGAAAGATAAAGTGGTTAACCTGAACACTCAATAAATTAAATTCAAAATTGTACTAACCTGTTTTTGTAATCCTTGGAAATGTTTCCAAATTGTGTTTTATTTGTATCAAAACCATATAATTTCAAGGATATAAATTTTCACTAGACAAAGAGAACAACAAACAACCACCAAAAACTTCACGTGCGGCATGCCTAACAGAGTCAGAGAGAACAACGAACAACTGCCAAAAAGTTTGATATGTATCGATGTACAAAACAATCGATAATTTTTTAATCGATGTTCATGAGCCTTGATTAATAGAGCATCGATTATTATACATCACATTTAAAGGAATTCTGATTATTTACTTTTATTGGAAAATATCAAGTCTAACCTTGAATCATAGAAGAATGAATAGTTATGAAATAAATTAAAAGAGTTTACCAATACAAATAATATTACTCATCACGTTTTCGCAACAATATTGGCATATCGATAAATTACTTGGTGAAAATGATCGATATTTTGTAGCTCGATACACATCCTCAAACTTCAGAAAGGGACTTTTTCCAAAAAAATGCATAGGATCATTTTTGTAGAGACTTTTGTCAGCTTCAACAGAAGAAAAAAATTCTTTGAGTTATCGATACTGAATTATAATAAAAAACTGAAAAATTGTACCTTCCCACCCCCCTCCAACAATGAGTTCAACCCCACCATTGGGTACTTTTGGTTATTACCCAAGGTTAGAGAAAATTATTGGTGAAAAAATAATTTTTCTTTCAATAATTATTGTTCCTCTTGACGACCATATTTTTGTCTAATTTGACTGGGCTAGGGTACTGGTATATAAAATGAAGTTGGAGTTTGTATCGACAAATAGAGGAGGGATATTTGCAAATAATCTGTACAATTTACGTATAATTTATGTGAATTTTGCAAACACTTTTTACATGAAATATACGTAGTATGTACATAAGCATATCTCTGTTTCTAAAATTCAAATTGATCAATTATAGAAATGGGCTTTCAATAAATATATACTGTTAATTCGATTTTGCATTCCAGATTGTTTAACAACAAATTTATAAATTATTACTTATGTGAATATTGTATGTAAATATTACATAAATTTTACATTAGATATTTATCATTTACATATGGACCTAGAATTTACGTAAAAAATACGTTAAGTGCTGACTGGGAAGAGCCTTGCAATTTTCTTAGATTTAGCTAATGCCTGTGATACGGTGCCTCACGAGCTAATGTTGGATAAGTTGATGAGGTGCGGAGTTAGAGCACATACTTTACAGCTTCTTGTTAGTTACCTTACCGGAAGATGTCAGATTATTGGAGTAAAACCAACTCCCAGAACCTTGAAAACCTTTGATTACCGCAGCGAACCTTATTATCCCCCCTCCTTTTTCTTTCTATGTGAATGATCTTTTAAACATTAACATCCCAAATTGTAGCATAATATCGTAATATTGCTGATGATACAGCGATTCTATTCCATGGTAGAACTTGGGAGGAGGTGCACTCATTGGCGGGTGATGGATTGAAAGTTGTTCAAGCTTGGCTAAAAAAACATATTTTAACTTTAAACTACAGGAAAACAAAATACCTAACTTTTTCGCCTACTGAAATTGGACAACCAGACTTACAATCAAAACTCAAATTACATGATATAGAGGAAAATCATGATTTTCTGAACTGTTCCTGTCCGGAAATTGAAAAAGTAAAAACAATTAAATATCTTGGTATCATGCTGGACGATCATCTTAAATGGATGTCTCATGCAAGTTACCTTTGCTCCAAGCTAAAATACCTGGTTCACACTTCCTATAAAATGAATCATATGGCAAAACGTGATATCATTGGGAAGATTTATTTGGCATATGCGCATAGTCTTTCCACCTATGGCGTGGAGGTATGGGGTGGAGCATATGACACTCATTTAAAGAGAGTTTTTATTTTGCAGAAGTTTTAAATCAAGGCAGCATTGGGTAGACCTAGAATTTATCCCAGTAGGGCAATATTCCAAGAAGTTAACGTTCTAACAATAAGACAGCAATATATAAAAAATATCATGTTATACATTAATAAAAATAAATATTGTTCTCAACCACGTTCACTTTTTTACCACACTCGTCCGCTAGTCACAAATCAATTTATTACAAAATTTTCTAGACTTTCAGTATGTCGGAGACAATTTGAACACTATTGCAATACCTTAATAAATGAGATACCGGAAAACTTGACTGCTAATAACGTTAATAAAAAACAGATCCAATTAATTGAGGAATGGGTTAGAACAAAAATTTTCTACAAAATGACAATTTAAAGACAAGTTAACAATAACTTATAAATAAAAGAGAAGAGTTAACTAAATAATATAAATTATTAATAAATATTAGCTTTAGCATTGTCATATAATAAATTTCCAGGCAAATTCAGTGTATTAACTTGAGCAATGCTCATCTGTGAGGTATGAATGATCTTGGTATTATTATAATTGCTATATAAAAAAGAAAAAAAGTGGCATAATATATGAGAGAATTGAAGATTATTAATAAATCATCATACCGATTCACAATTTATATACTTTCTATACACGCATTCAGTAAATTAATTTGTGATAAATGTACTAGCTCAACTCATTGCTAGCGCACAGACAATTGTCTATGCTAGCAATGCCATTATACAGTTTTCTCTTTATATTAATCACATTATGAAATTTACAATGATCCAATAGTCTGTTCTTAGTTTCTACTCTTTTGAATCATTAAGTCAATCTAATATTTAAATTTGTAATATGACTTCATTTTTGTGTTGAATAGTCTAACATGTAATGTAATATAAGTTACAACATGTTTTTCCAGATAATTTAAAAGAGGGGAAGATCTTGCCAATCTTCAAAAGTGGTGATAGAGCAAAGGTGGAAAACTATAGGCCCATTAGTATTTTAAATTAATGTAATGAGTAAAATTTTTGAAAGAGTAGTTCTAAATAGGTTACTCTGTACCTTCAAAAAGCTAACTTTATCTGTGATGAACAGCATGTCTTCCAGAAAGAGAGATCCACAAAGACAGCCATAGTTTCTCTAGTTGAAAAACTAATAGGTATAATAGATTCAGGTGATAAAGCTACTGCAATCTTCCTAGATCTGTCAAAGGCATTTGATTGTGTTAATCATAGAACTTTATTGGAAATACTGCAAAATGTAGGTGTAAATGGGGTTGAACTGAAATGGTTTGAATCATATCTTATTGGGAGAAACAGTGTAGAACTAACTACAGTAGTTGGTAATAGTATAGTAGAGGAGAAATCTAATAAACTAGAGGTGCAAGCTGGAGGGCCTCAGGGGTCAATACTAGGTTCATTGCTTTTTTTGTTATATGTCAACCGTTTACCCAAAGAATTAATTAGTTAGTTTGAAGTGTCTGTCAATTGAATAAACTGACAAATATACATAAACAGAATTTATTAATTTCGAATTCCTTTAATTGCTATTACTTTATACTGGAGACTTCCGCAATGGCGGATATTGACAACAGCATTGAACAGCTGATGGGAATCGATGAATGCTACTGTACAAAAATATCAGTCACCACCGGGAATCGAACCACGGACCTTTCAATTGCCGGTTGAGCGCCTTAACCAATACAGTAGCATTCATCGATTCCCATCAGCTGTTCAATGCTGTTGTCAATATCCGCCATTGCGGAAGTCTTCAGTATAAAGTAATAGCAATTAAAGGAATTCGAAATTAATAAATTCTGTTTATGTATATTTGTCAGTTTATTCAATTGTCAGACACTTCAAACCAACTTGTGAGATACGAGCCGATATGGCCAAGTTAAAAATGAATTCTGCTGTGCAGAAAGGTCTCCATGGTCTAGTGATAAAGGCGCTCAACCGGCAATTGAGAGGTCCGTGGTTCGATTCCCGGTGGTGACTGATATTTTTGTACAGTAGCATTCATCGATTCCCATCAGCTGTTCAATGCTGTTGTCAATATCTGCCATTGTGGAAGTCTTCAGTATAAAGTAATAGCAATTAAAGGAATTCGAAATTAATAAATTCTGTTCAATTAATTAGTGGTAGAGCCCTCTTATTTGCAGACGATACATCACTCATTTTCAGCAATTCCATTCTAGATTATTTAGAAATAAGTGCCCATATAGGTGTGCAGTCCATTGTCCAATTGTTGAATCAGTTGAAATTAACTATAAATAGTAAAAAATGCCAATACCTTCAATTCAAAAACAAACATAATTTAAATGAAGATAGGGCTATAAACGTGTTTGTAAACGATAATCAATTAGACCAGGAAGAAAAAATTGCATTTCTAGGAGTTTTGTTGGATAGACGATTGACCTGGGCGCCATACATTGAGAAAATATGTTGTAAAATTTCAACTGGGGTATCTGTCCTGCGACAGCTCGCTAGATTGAATGACAAAAAGTTACTTTTTACAGCTTACCATGGGCTCTTACTGTCACATATTAGGTATGCTATCTTAGTATCGGGTAATTCATCAAAACAAAATCTTGATAGGATGTTTAAGATTCAAAAGAAAGCGGTTAGGTGTTTAGAAAGAGTAAATGGATTAGATTCATGTGGGCCGTTGTTCAAGAGACTTGGTCTCCTAAAACTGTACCCTGCTTATATGTGTATGAAGCTACGTTACATTATATGTAAAAACGAATGATAGTTTTTGAAGAGTCTTGAAAATATAGAAATATTCAAAAAACAATTGAAAAAAGATTTAGTTGATAAAGCTTTTTATAGTGTACAAGAGATCCTTTCACACCAAAATTAAGCCTCACCTCAACTAATTGAAGTATTTAATTATATGGTATCTAGTGTATAATATTGTTGATCTGACTTGTCTTATACTCCCTAACTGGAGTCTCCAAGACGTAATCTACAAAAAAAATAAAAACAAAAATAAAATTCACATAATATGCATCTTTGGCCTCAACCCGAAAATGTGTACCAAACTTCAATTTTTCCAGCCAAGTGGCTTAGTTGTTAAAGAGATAAACAAAAATTAATTTTGGACATGAGCCAATTGGGTGGTGGTAAGGGAAGTGAAGGTCACCAGTGCTCAGACCACCCTTTGGGGAAGCCCCTGATGTAGATGCATTTATAAACAGTTGAAGGCTATTGAGGTAATAGCCCGACCTACTTCCACTAGGTAGCTCTGTGATGTATTCAATTCAAATATGACTGACTATACTGGATATTTATTTACAAATATCCTATATTTCAGCCTACCAGCTGCTTCATCAAAACAATCAATTCTAATTTTCAAGATAATATATTATGTAAAAACATAGTCTATGTCAAAATATAGTCCTAAAATTTGGGATCAGATCAGTCATGTTTATTCTTTGTTATGGAATTTCTCTTGTTCACAAGCCAAGTGAACTTTCTCTTGGAGTAAGTGTACAAGTGACTTTTAACTGAATACTGAAGCGATTTTGGCGTTTAGGGAGATTTATAGTGGTGATTTATGCTACCTGTCTATCGATATTTTTGTCTCATATGTGTGTTTTTTTCATTGCAACCTTTTAAAATTAGAACATTGAGACCGAAGTAGGCTCGAAGAAATTAAAACTATTTTTTCATCCTGCTTTTAGGTGCTTCGAGTTGGAACATGTGGATACCAATGACTTGAGATTTGATGTGGGGAAAATTGAATTCTCTTATAATGGGAAACAGCCAACTAAAAATTCAATTACTTTAAGAAAAACAACAGTCTCCAATTGCCTAACCCCATCAGTAAGTATTGCATTCTATTGTTCATGAAGACTTCTTATTGTTAGTAGTTTGAGTTCTCACAAACCAAAATAGAAATATACAAGATAATAGAATATTTAAAAATGATGAAATAATCAAATCATGATGGATTGCTATGGTCTGTGATGTTTTCCATGACGAAATACTTAATGAACAATCTAATATTGAAACTGACACTATTTCACTTTTAAATAATGTTTTACTCACATATATTGGAGATGCTTGAGGAATACATTTCACTTCTGAAAAGAAGCTTTGTCAGCCTGCCGCCAGGGGTCATGCTTTGTTGAGGTTAGGATGAGCAGCCATTATGTAGTTGAAAACTGCGTTTGATTTGAATTGTATTTGGTCATTGAGTATGTTGGTTCTATCTTCTTTATGGTGTTTGAATATTTCATATTGTCTAGTGTATTTAGTTTGTGGCTTTTTTGGAATGTGTGTGGAATTTCTGAGTCAGTTTGGACGTTATTGTGTGAGTGTCCAGTGTTGATTAAGTGATCTGCAAATATTGAGTCAGTGTTGGAATGAAGTGCTTTGATGTGTTTTTTGTATCTTGTGTTGACTAATCTGCCTGTTTGTCCTATGTAATACTTGGGGCATTTATTGCATTTGAGCTTATATATTCCTGGCTTGTTGAATTTGTGAATTGTGCTGTTTGTTAGGTGAGCTGGTTTTTGTTGGATCTGGTGTTGTAGGTTGTTTGTTGTTCTGAATGCTGTGTTAAATCCGGATTTTTGAAAGATGTAAGCTATTCTGTGTGATTTTTTGTTGAAATATGTGAGTGTGATAAATCTGTTTTGGTTTGCAGGTTTTGGATTTTTACTTTTCATTTTATTCAGGATTTTGTCTACTAGACTGGTGTTGTATCCGTTTTGTTGTGCTAAATATTTGATTTTATTGATTTCTTCTTGGTGGTCAGCTTTTGATAGTGGAGTCTATGGATCATGGAGTTAAAAGCAGCAAGTTTGTGTTGATTTGGATGGTTGGATGAGTTGTGAATGAGTGTGTCTGTGAGAGTTGGTTTTCTGTAGATTTTGAATTTGTGCATGTTATTTAGCTTTTTGATAGTTAGGTATAAGAAGTTTAAAGTGTAGTCTGTTCCATATTCTGCTGTGAATTGTCAGTTTTTATGGGTTTTGTTCAATTGTGTTAAGAGTTGTTCACACTGTCTTTAGTTTCCATTGTAGAGTACCATCAACGTAGCGGTGCCAGTAAATCATTTTGTTTGAGTGTTTGGTGTTTTTTAGTATTCTCTATGTGCTGTAAAAATATTTCTGCTAGGATGCTGGAGATTGGGGATCCCATTGGTAGTCCTTCTGGTTGGGTGTAATACTTGTTATTGTGGGTGGAGTAGTTTCGAGATGTGGTGATTTTTAATGTCTATTAGTTCTTTTGTGTGCTCAAGTGGGTTGTCTTGTGCTTTGAGTTTATTCTCTACTATGGAAATGGTTTCAGTTACAGGAATGTTTGTATACAGGTTTTTTATGTCAAATGATGCTAGTGTGGAATTATGTGGGATGTTTTTTTTTTATTTTGTTTATGAGGTCTGTGCTGTTCTTTATATGAGATGAATGATTGATATTGATGAGTTTTCGTAGTTGAGTATCTATCTGTTTGGCTATTTTGTATCCTGGTTCTTTTCTGTAATTTATGATGGGCCTGATTGGTGTGCTTTCTTTGTGTATTTTGGGTAGGGCTTGAAGAGTTGGTGCAGAAGGGTGAATTTGCTTCACATATCGTTTATCTGTTTCATCAAAGAGGTGTTTTGTTTTATCTATAATGTTTTTTATTATGCTCTAGAATTTGGGTGTTGGGTCTCTTTGAATTTGTTGGATTTGGTTGTTTTGAATGAATTCATCTGCTTTTCTGTTCAGATCATCAGTGTGGATTATGACTCTGATATTGCCTTCATCTGATTTGGTGTAAGTTAGGTAATGTAGTTCTCATTTTTGTTGTAGTGATTGAACTGTCTTGATTTCAGAGGTGTAATTTTGTTGTATGTATTTCGGTGTTTTGATCATTTTTAAAACGTCATGTCTTAGGTTATCTTGTTCTTCTGCTGTTGCTTTCTGAGTCTATAGCTTGTTTCACTATGGTGTTGAATTTCTGTGTGGAAAATAGGTTATATTCTATATATAACCTACCTTAAAACTATACCTATTAATCATTCATTGTAATTATCATATTTATTCATATAACAGCTATAGAAAATTTCATATTAATCATCATTAATAATTTTATTATCATTCATTGAAGAATGGCTGTGAAAAAAATTTTATATTCATGAGATCAGTAGATATTGAATTGGCATAAATTTCAAGTATACAGAATCATAAATTCTTTATGATTCATATGCAATGTTAATAATCAATTTGAAGAATGACATAATGATTTTAAGGTTTCAAAAATAAGTGTTAGTACAAGTTGACACAATTATGGATTCAAAGTCCAATACACAAATTAAAAATATTTAATAAAACAAAACAAAAAATTGAGCATGCCTAGCAAATTTTAACTTCAACAAAACTACAAAAAATTACCATGAATTTTTATCAATGAAATGTTTATAAATTGCACAAATATCATTTCTTGAAATTGAAAGCTGTACCCACGAGCTAAGAATATTATATTATTTAATGATAAGAAGGAAAAGTTAATAGAGCAAGCATCAATGACAATAAAAACTAACATTAAATGTAAGCTTGATAAAGCATACTACTTTCAGATTGAAAGTATGCTTGACTCTACGTGTTAGTATAAAGGCTGTCATACCCTTATAGAAACGTGTGGAGGAAAAATCTAAGTTTGGAATGAGTATTCAAAATTTCAATTAATAAAAGACTATTGTTTGCTAATGGAAAGTTGACTAGATGTCTGTAGACTGATTCCAGCACTTTGACAGCAGACTCTAGGATTGGACTCAAAGTAAATTACATAGAATAAAAAATATTCAATAATTGACATGAGAGTCACAAGCTTTTCATCGCATATGTATAGGCCAGATAGTTGAGATAGCCAACTCATAGGACTCAAAAGCCTTTTCCTATCCCACCTACATGTATACTACGATCCATAAGGACAAAAAATTCGAAATAAAATGGGTTAGAGTGCCCTTAAAAAAATTATTTATAAAGTAATTGCATAGTTGCTTATATAGATCCATCTATGCAATAATATAGAAAAGAGACATAGGACTTACCTGAAATAGAACATATAACTAGTACACATCACACACCTGAAAGAAAATTATATTAATACAATGCAAAAGAAAAATTGAGATAACTACAGCTAACTTCCAAGCTGATTAATAATGCACTTCAAAATTTATGAAGTCAGAGAACAAATTGGAATATGCGAATTAGTTCACTGAATGTACGAAATCTATAACAAATTAACAAATTATGTGACTTAATATAATTATTTTTATGGAAGTATTGAAGAGAAAGAGTTTTATTGAAGGATGGAAATCAAAGTATATATAGATTACTATTTTGTAAAGCATTATAAGAAGAATATCTTCATATAAAAGAAGAATTTTATAGTGAAGAGTAGAATATAGATTAACAGGTGAGTAATTCATAGAATTTTGAAATAAGAGTACCAAGGATAGGCTTTAAAAAGTGCAATGCAGGACTTTCACCGTTCGGTCGCTTATAGAAATCATTGTATCATTCTGATAGCCGATACAATACAGCTATAGTATTAAATGACAAGTAAAATAAAAAAGTTCTGTGAACTACGGTATTACAGCATGCATGATAGCTGAACAAACAAATAAAAATCTGCACAGTCATAACGTCTATGAACAAAGTTTAATTGAAGACAGGACTTAATATAGATATCAAAATTATCAATTACCCAGGTAGTAGGTAAGCTTACAGAAGGCCCTACCCTCCGTTTAGCAGGAAAAACTTTCTCAACTGAACTTGCCAAACACATGAGGCAAGCATTCCTCAGAAAGTATGCCATTGGAAAGTCTGTCACATGTTTGTGGAAAGCTTGTCGTACAAGGCCTTCCATTCATAGAGCTGGACAATCTTGCTGACAGTTTTCAAGGATCAAGGAGAAACTCTCCTGATTCTCCACTGCAGCGCTAGAAGCGTCCACCCTCAATCACTAGGCGTTTCGCACCTTTGTGACATTTTGTTGTGGTTCTGGATTGTAGCTGTTATTGATTATGTGTGTGGTATACACTGTTTTAGTCATCACTGTTGTTTATCTTTTAATCAAAGTTCTTTTCACCAACTTGTCCCAGGTAAGTAAGTGCTGTATATAATAGAAAAGAGGCAGGTATTGCAAGAGGATCTCCACTAAATAGCTGATGGATTACCATACATTCACATGAATGATATAAAGCATAAACATAAACTATTTAAACTCAACTCCATATTTTTATTCCCTAACCGTATTTATTCATTTCATGGTAATGAAGATCCATCTTGCTTCCACTAATATAATAAAAACTATAAAAACACTTTTAAGTGGAAATTAGGCTATGACTCATGTTATAGCATGACGACTGTTTCACTCTGATGTCAAGAGCACTGTCAGGCGACCCAAAGTAACAGTAAACTGCGGGTCCTCTGACGATGCTTTTGGAGAACAAAGTGAAACGGCCATCATGCTATGACGTTACACTGTGGGTCCTCTGACAATGCTCTTGACAACAAAGTGTAATGGCCATTACGCCATAGCGTGAGTCATAATTTCCACTTAAGAGTGTTTTTTTAATCTCTATTATATTGGTGGAAACAAGATGTATTGTACAGTACACTGTGGCTCATCTGACAAATATGAGAGATTAAAATATTAATGAATCTATCATGTTTGTTATTTAACTATTCCTTTTTTAGACACTACTCCGCTTTTCTTGTAGCAGATTCTGCTTCAAACAATCGATATTTCCCTGTTCACCTTGTTTAATTTCTTTCATCACTCTACTCTTCTTAATCGATTTATGGCCTTGCAACCCCACCTCTAACATTATTTGATAATCATGATCAGATAGTTTTGAGCCGCCTCTTGTTTTAGAGTAGCTAATCCATATTGGTAAGAATGTTATCAATTATTGTTTGTGATGTTCTTGTGACTCTTGTATATTCATGAACTTCCAAGTTATACATGTATACAAAAGGAATATTATCTTAAATCTTCTTCCTTGAATCTTCTGACATCTTATTCTCTTGCAAAGTCTGTATTGAAATCTCCCGCTACAATAACGTTTGTAAAACGAGTATTAGTAATCTCTAAAAGCCTATTGAATAGTTCACAAAAATTGTTCCATTCTTCTTCTGGTGACTTGTAAATACCTAACACCGCTACTTCGAAATTATTGTCGATTTTTACTCTTAAACCAGTAACTTCTAAATCCATTTCCACAGTAAATTTCTCTACATATTCTAAATTAAATGTTTACATGATGTAGATGATTGTTTGAGAGAATTATTGACAGTAGATTGAATACGACTTCCAATCAGCTCTCGCCAGCCTATTACAAAATATTTTTTTGCCAAATTGATTTGGATGTAGACCATGATTAGTGAAATTTTGGTTTTTCAGCCTTCATTTTGAAAAACAAATCCTAAATTGCTCAGAATTCTTATGTTTTAGGCTGTTGATTGTATTATGAATTGATTTATTTGTTGACTCAATGGTTTCATTTAGCTTTGGCCTATCAAACCTATAGGCTATGGAATAATTGTACTTTTCATCACATTCCTTTTTTGGCTGAGTGGCACAATCTCTTTGATTTTTTCATTAATTTCAGGAAGATGTTCCAGACTACATCCAGGACTATTACATTGTTTAAGCCACCCAGTAATATTGGAAAATGGTTTTTACCATAATCCTTTGTCAATCACACAAACTCATTGTGATCGATGAAATACATTTCATTAAGATAACTTGAATAGAATAAGCAAACTTATTATTACATCATGAAAACTCAATTGACCATAGCGACAGTGAACAGTAGAAGCAGCATCGTTAGTATGGCACAGTCTTCCCAACTACATAAAATAAAATTAAACTTCATGTTGTACAAGAATATATGACACAATGAATGTCCAATAAACTGCTCAAATACTAAATAATAAACTATTCACTTATTGACATCAGTCCTAAAGAAGTTTGGTTATTATTGACTATCTTATCACAGTTACCGGTACTGCCAGAGTGTCAAACTTGCAATGTTGGAACACATTGTTCTGTGTATTCCACTGTATTGTACTGTCACTGGAGGAAAATGTCAATTTAACATGGAAAGAATTTATCAGAAGAGCTGAATCAAATCTGTTTCTCTCTATAAGCTGGCGTCGTTGTATTTATACAGAACTAGCTTGCCCAACGCGCGTTGCTGCATTCTCATAAAAATTCTCCTTGATTCTATTATTCGCCACCTCCCGCTGAGGTTACATTTAAAATTAGGAAAGAAGTTAGTCCTAGGGCTCTTCCAGCTGATCATAGAGGCTTCGTTGTTTTCTTAATCACCACCTCTGAATGAAGAAACATTTCAAATTTAAACCTCCTATGACTATAAGGGTAGAAGCTAGGTTTTTTATTTTATTATTCGCCACCTCCCGCTGAGGCTGCATTTCAAATTTCTAGCTGCATTGGTTGTGCAGATGTCATCAACCTGGCATAATTACATTTCATCATACCCAGTCGTATGTTTCCTACATATTGCAAGGCTCCAACTGCACGGTAGCCTACATGCAAAGTGCAAAGTCTTTTGCTGTTCAAAGACAGCGTAAATAACGCCACTAAGGGCCTGCCATATGATTAAAAACTGTTGACTTATATAAGCTGTTCCTTTAAGCTGTTCAGCTGGCAAGTTCAGTAGGTTAGGTCTATAAAATGGTTTAATTAATAATTATTATTAGCTCCCCTATTGAAATTTATGGTCAGAAACCATTCCCAATATTCACACAACATATTCCCAAAGTTACATGCCAATCTGTCAAGTAGTTTTGCAGTCTTTAGGGAACACACATACATACATACATACATAAATACAGACAGACATTCATTTTTATATATAGAGACATACTGCCTCTATAACATTCCAGTACCATAAGAAATATCTCTTCTGTTCACACAGTAGCTTCTAGAGAAAGGTAGAATGATATTCAAGGTTGTTGACTGGTCTATCTAATGTAATCAAAGTTGCGACGATGCAGACGCTTGTAAGGGATGTCTGTCTCTTTGTTTGAGTCCTGTAACCCTATCCATTTATAAATTCCCGTTCATTGAGTAAGTTGAAAGTTTTCAGTGTGATTTTCCTTCCAATACCTATTTGATCGAACGAAGAGAGGTCTCTGTTTCAAGTCAACCGCATTGCATTTGTCTGTCTGTCTGAATGTAATGCATTTTTATGATTTATGGCTAAACGCATGAACCAAATTCTATGAAATTGTGCATGAACCTTCCTTTATGGGATGCCCAGCGATGTATTCGTGAAGATTTCAAAAGTTGGGTTGCATTTGAAAGGAAAAAAGGAAGGAAAAGGTCCTTCTCCTTCAGGAAACATATGACTTTATAAAAAAGAAACTTTTATCTGCTGTAAAATCACTTTTCGGTGGTTTGAAACACACCTAAAACTGTAGGTCCAGCTCATCAATCACCATCATCAAACTCATTACTCACGCACAGTTCTCAGACCTATGTGGGCTTCATCCTCCAAAAAAAAGGAGGAAAACATTTTCAAAATAAACTTCTTCATCACAAGCAATGGAATGAGATTTCAAGAGAACCCTCTCGGTAATAAGTTGGATAAATGAATCAATCAATCAATCTGGCTCTCTTACTCATCTGATTGATTCTTCATCAGAATAACATATCAAATTTATCTGAGTAAACGAATCATCTCTATTATTTCAATCAAGTATAGCCTAATAACAAGAGATTACTAAATATATGATGAATCCACGAATTTATTTGATATTGTTCTAAAATTTCATTTATCAGATTTGTGATATCTGATCTGATTTGAGCACTCAGCTGTCTGAAAAATAGAAACACAGCCTTCGTGATGTGATACAGAGTGACATTGTGGAAAACAGACATGAATAAGGCTACGCAAATTGAATCAGGTCTGATGATTTTGTTTAATTTGTGATGGTAGTTATCATTAAAAAGTACATTGAGTATGTTCGTTCCTCTGTGGAAGCATTCTTATTTTAGGTCGTGTGGTCTACTGTTCTCAGTAACTACTGATTGATTCAGCCATCATTAAAATTGTGCGTTGTCCTTACTTACATCTCACTTGTGACTTGGAGGCAGTCAAGATTGCTGCGTAAACTACTTTCAGATCCACAGTAATTTTGAAAACTAGTAGGTATTTCATTAGTATTAACTTTTTGTTGTGAATTTAATGACTTGCAGTCAGTTTTAGGTTGTGAATATATTAAAAAATGTATCTGGCCGAACGTTTTCGATTTGTTGAAACCCATCTTCAAGGCATCCTAGATAGCGATGTTGGTTTGTTGGATAGAAGAATTGTGGTTTTTGTGAACATAATGTGATCAAAAATTTTGTGTGATTTAAAATTTGACTGTTCATTGAGGATGTTTTGTTCATTGTGTGTGGTGTGTTTGTGAATTTCCAATTGTTCCAGGGTGTTGAGTTCGTGTCCTTTAGATTTTATATGTAGAATGTGTAGGTTGGTAGTGATGTCAGTAAAAGTGTGACCAGTTTTAATGATATGGTCTGCAAAAGTCGATTCTCTTTTTGTATGTAAGGCATGTTTGTGCTATGTAAAATTTGTTACAATCAGAGCGGTTCAGTTTGTAGATCCCTGGAAGATCGTATTTGTTTGTGTTCAGTTTGTTTTTGGTGCAAGTGCATTTTTTATTATGTTTTTTCTGAATGCGATGGTGTGGCCGGCTTTTTTGAAGATTTTGGCTGGTCTGTTTGATTGTGGATTAATTCATGTCATTGTGAGGTATTTTTTGTCGGTTGTGCTGGTGTTTACCCCAGTGGGTGGGGAAAGTAGAATTGCACCCACAGTATCCCTTCTTGTCGTAAGAGGCGACTAAAAAGGCAATAGTTGATGGCCTCAAAGGCGGAAGAGAGGAAACTCACTTTCCAATGGCAGAGAGGGCGGAGACCGGCCAATGGCCTCAAAGGCAGATGAGGACAAATCCCAATGGCGAAGATGGCAAAAGAGCCTAGGGAGTAAACCTGAATTAAATCCAGGGTAGGCTACGCTCTGAAAGCTGTGGTGAAAGCAAGTACCTAGGAGAAGGAGACCCCAACCCTGGTCCTCCACGTTTAGTGTTGAGCGTGGGGTTAACTGCCCCACCTTGCAAAACATGGATTGTTGTGACATCAATAGCCCAGTCTTGGAATTATGGAAATAGGAAAAGGAAAAACCTAAATGACCTGAATTTTGGAACTGGAATGTTAGAACTATGTTGAAAGTCAGAAAAATGTAGGAGATAGCTTAAGAGACTCTAAAATACAGATTTGACTTGGTGGCACTGCAAGAGATTAGATGTCAGGAAACTGGAAGAATAGATAAGAAAGAATACACCATGTTATACAGTGACAACTCCGACAGAACCAGTCAATGTGGGAGTGGTTTTATAATAAGTAGAAGAATAAGATACAGTCTGCTAGAAAATGAGCCAGTCAACAAATGGATATGATATGTAGAGTATGCATTAAGGTGAAGTTTCGAAATATCTCCTTAATATCAGTTAATGCTCCAAATACAAAGATGTAGTTGAAAAAGAAGAGTTTTATGATACCTTGGATTATGTACATCACAGAGTATGCAGATATGACATGTTAATTGTGGTGGGAGATTATAATGCACAAGTTGGGAAAGAGAAGCATATGGAGGTGTTTCAGGCATTCTTCAGTACTTGACAAAACAAATAATAATGGATTCCTGTTATGACAATTTGCAAGGAGAAATAATTTGTACATAAGAAGTACTCAGTTTATGCACAGACAAATACACCTTGGAACATGGAAGTCACTAGATGAAGCAACAGTGAATCAAATTGATCATGTTCTGGTTAACTGGAGAAGTGCATCATCTATCATAGACATTAGAAAGCTGTAGAGGGCTAAACTGCGACTCTGGCCAATTGGTGTTTACATAGGACAAACAGGCCATGCATTCAAACAACGCTACAAAAAGCATTTAAAAGCCTTACATACAAAAACAGAATTGACTTTTGCAGGCCATATCATTCAAACTGGACACACTTTTACTGACATCACTACCATCCTACATATAAAATCTAAAGGACATGAACTTAACACCCTGGAATAATTTGAAATTCACAAGCACACCACACACAATAAACAAAACATCTTCAATGAACAGTTAAATTTTAAATCACAAAAATGTTTTGACCACATTATACAAAAACCTCAATTCCTCCAACCAACAAACCAACATTGCTATCTAGGATGCCTTGAAGATGGGTTTCAACAACTCGAAAACGTTTGGCCACATGTAAGTACATTTTTATACAGAGTTTTCCAGGAGGAAAGGTTCAAACTCCGGCAATTGATTCTAGATCTAAAAATAAGAAAAAAACTCATAATAAACATATGTCCAGAAACGCTTTGATAGCGAGTTATACAGAGTGGAAGATTTCGCCCAGAATTCAGTAACCTCGGTAAGAGAAAGTCATACTGAAATTCTGGGAAGGTAAGTTGACCAAATACTGTTATTTCTTATGGTTTTCGTTCTGAAACAACGAATAAGGAATGTTCCAGAACTCTATCCTCAGTAGGTAGTTTTATTGATACCAAGAGGTATAACAGAAAATTCTGTGCCTAAAAACACGTTTTTTCAGCTTTGAAGTACAATCACTTTGTTAAATGCATAATAAATGCATGAAATTTGCATACAGAACTTGTAGAGAATTCAATTCTAAAAAATCTTATGTGAATAAGTCCAACAAAAAATTAATACATCTTTCAAATATTCGTCTCCAATGGAAACCAAACAAAGGTTAATTAAACAGAAAACTTCTGTTTTTAATCAACGTTCACAGAGACGGAACTACCAACTCCTGATACTTTCATGAATGGTCGAAAGAGAATCCATTTTCTTTTGTGGAAAGTAATTTTCAGAATCGCTCCTTGGTAAATGTTTGGTGGGTCCACATTGATGATATTTGAATTGGCCCATTTATTTTAGAAAACCGTGTTAATGCAAAAAGCTATTTAGACTTTTCACTGAACAATTTGTTTGTTCAATTGTTAGAAGTCCCACCTCTGAAAGAATGTTCTTTCAAAATGTCGGAGCTCCAACCCACTGTGCAAATTGTGTGATAAGAGTTCTTCAATAAGAAGTTTGATAACAGATGGATTGGTACAAGAGGTTAGTTGGCCACTGTCTCTGGATCTCACCCCCGTGGACTATTTCTTGTTATCAATGTTCAGTTAATTCAAGAGACGAGTTATTGATAGAGGATATTTTCATTTCTGCTGCCATAATAAAAGAATGGAAAGATGCTGTTCGTCGAGCAGCTACTGCAATTAAGGAACGAGTTTTATAGTGCATGGAATCTAATGGAGGGATTTTTGAACACTAGCATTAGAAATAAATTTACAGCTATTGTTGTGCTTCAAACCACTTTAGTGCATTTTGAATTCAATATAAGTATAAGTTGCAAAATATTATTTGTTATTGTCTCTATTTACATTTTGATTATTATGACAGAAGTTTTCAGTTCAATTACCATTGTTTAGTTTTCATTAGAGACAAATATTTGAAAGATGTATTTGTTTGTTGTTGAGTTTATTAACATAAGATTTTTCAGAATTATATTCTCTACAAGTTTTGTACTCAAATTTCATGCATTTATCATTCATTTAACAAAGCTATTGTACTTCAAAGCTTAAGAAACGTGTTTAAGGCTTGAAATTTTCTGTTTACATCAGAATATCATAAAAACTACTCAAAATAAAGTTCTGGGACTAATTTTATTTGTTTTTTTTTCAGATCAAAAACTATAAGAAATGACAGTATTTGATCCTCAATTCACCTTTCCAGAATTTCAGTGAGGCTTTCTTTTACCGAGGGTACTGAATTCTGGGCTAAATCTTTCACTCTGTATAACTCGTTGAAGAAGCGTTTCCGGACATATTTTTATTATGAATTTCTTTCTTATTTTTAGATCTAGAATCAGTTGGTGGAGTTTGAACCTTTCCTCCTAAAACACCCTGTATATTCACAATCTAAAACTGACTGCAAGTTGTTAAAAATTTACATTAAAAAGTTGATATCAACAATGCAGATCGTTATGGAACAAGAAATCCAAGAATTTCTCTAGTATTGTTATGGGTTCTATCTCTAAATTAATGCTGACAACACTTAAAATCAACACTCACACTTTATTCACACAAATTATTCAGAATACGCACTAATCAATACTGTCACACAAAATAAAGCAATTAGAAATAGATAAATCGATAATATTCAGCTAATAAAGAATTTGCTATTTCACTGCACAAAAACCAATCACTAACTCTGTTAAAAGGCTAATCAAATATTAAATAATAAATTTTCAATAAACAGCTCAACAATTCAAAAAGAAGCATTTTAAATACGTAACATTCAAAACACTACAAGTACTCACAAGTCACTCTATAAACTTTTAAAGCAGCCTTAATAATAATCTGTCACAATATACTGCATTTATCACTTAACACATTGAATGTTCATATAGCACAGTTTGTATTAACGCTCACTGGTAATACGGGTTGTATGAGTGGAAACAGAAACTGACACTTCATCACATAAACGGTCTAGTCACACTGATTAATTTTTAAGAGAGTTTTTGCTCTATATACATTTTTAATGTTCTGGAAAGAACAAGATGATTCTAAATATCTCTATAGAATTCTAATTATCAAGATAAATCCAACCAGAACTCTCTTAATGGATTCTAAGGCGAGGCGAGTAGAGGAAGAGTAAACAAAACATGCCCACCCATCAACAGGAAGACAATATTGACACAGCAGTAATTACACTGAAAATACCGGTTGTTCTTCTTGCATTCATAACAGTACTTTCTCATAATGCAGTAGACTGCCATGACTCCATATAGATTATGTAGTATTGGCTTGGATCATTCCTTATAGGTTATTCATTTTGAGGTTATGTTGACTTTAGATTTGATGCAATAGATTAAATAGTATTGGCTTGGATGAGATCATTCCTGATGGATTTTCATTTTGAGGCTATGTTGACTTTGGATTTGCAGGTTAGATGTGATTCAATAGATTATTATAGTATTGGCTTTGATCATTCCTTATAGGTTATCCATTTTCAGGTTAGGTTGACTTTGGATTTCTAGGTTAGATTTTATGTAGTGCAATAGCTATTTTGGCTATGGAATATTTGGAATATTTATATCTTGAAACAATGATTTGTAGTTGGAACAACAGGGTCCTTGAATGGTAAAGTGTATCTGCAACTATACAGACATCTTGTTAAAGGTTCTGGTCATACACAAAACTCGAGTGAGAGGTTTGCTAATGTGGAAAAAATGTACACATGCTGCCATCTAGCGGTCAGCAGGGTGATTACATTGTGGAACCAAGAGTTGAATAAGATCATACCTTATAGGTTATCCATTCTGAGGTTTGCTAATGTGGAAAAAATGTACACATGCTGCCATCTAGCGGTCAGCAGGGTGATTACATTGTGGAACCAAGAGTTGAATAAGATCATACCTTATAGGTTATCCATTCTGGGGTTATGTCGACTTTATATTAATTTATAGGTTAGACTGGCAGCTACCCGTCCTTTGTACTGATTATGTTTAGAAATACGACTAAAATATTATGTTTTGGCTTTTTTGATAGCAACGATCATGAAGTTGTTAGCAGCTTAGTAAACAACTTTGAACATAAACAATTCAGTGACAGTTATCAGAGAGAATATTTGAGAACAGCTGATTGATATATCATGATAAATTACGTGATTTGTTCTTATGTGGTAATAATAGTACTACCTGTTGAATTCCCAAGAGCCTAGCACAAACCGCACCTTCCTAAAATGTTAATTTTTGTTTTGGTAAATTTAAATTGGAAAATTTTGTTTTTTCAACAAAGAATTAATTGATGAAACATAAGATGAGCTTTGAATCACCAGTCATATGTTTCCTGAAAGACTGCAATGCTCCGACTACACAAGTCTGCAGACAGCGTAAATAACGCCGCGAAGGGCCCATCATTCAGATTATATTTGAGAACAGCTGATTGATAAATTATGTGATTTTTTCTTATGTGGTAATAAAACTTAGAAGAAATGTATCCAAAATCACACAATACTTGATTTTTAAACGTTTATTATTTTGTTAAAAAAAAAGTTAATTTAGTTTTTTATAGCTAAAGACATTGTCAAAAAGGTTTTCAATACTGATAAATAACTTTAATCCCGATCGATGCTCTCGTTTTCCAGGAGAAGGCCGTGTAAAATGTATCCAAAATTGCACAATACTTGGTTTTTAAATGTTTATTACTCTGTTAAAAAAAAAGTTAATTTAGTTTTTTATAGCTAAAGACATTGTCAATAATGTTTTCAATACTGTTCAATAACTAAAATCCCGATCAATGCTCTCGTTTTTGAGGGGAAGGCCGCATAAAATGCCTTTGGGGCCATAACAGACAAACAGACAGAAACTGAGATAAGACTTTTTTGGCTTATTTAATGTATAAAACAAAAAATTAACCAAAAAATATATGATTCTCATAAATGTACAGACAAAACTCTAATTTCATTCATATAGATGTAATGCTATAGATTAAATAGTATTGGCTTGGATCATTCCTTATAGGTTTTCCATTTTCAGGTTATGTTGAATTTCGATTTTTTTTTAGGTTAGATGTTATGCTATAGATTAGCTTGGATGAGATCATCCCTCATAGGTTATCCATTTTGAGGTTGTATTGTCTCTAGATGTAATGCAATAGATCACATAGTATTGCCATTTTTGAGTTGTGGGGGACCATTTTAGGATGAGAAGGGCCATTTTTAGGTTGAGGGGGGCCATTTTTAGGTTGAGGGGGCCATTTTAAGGGTGAAGGGGAACGTTTTTGGGGGTGGGGAAACGTTTTTGGGTGTGAGGGGAAGTTTTTAGGATAATGGGGAACGTTTTTATGGGAAAGGGGAAGTTTTTAGGGTGAGGGGGAACGTTTTTAGGTTGAGGGGGTCCTCTTTTAGGGTGAGGGGGGGCATTTTTCGACTGAGAGGGGCCACTTTTATGATGAGGGGGCCACTTTTAGGGTTGAGGGGGGCCATTTTTAGGTAGAGGGCCATTTTTCGGGTTTGGTGAAACGTTTTTAGGGTGAGGGGGGAAGTTTTTAGGTTAAAGGGAAAGTTTTTATGGCGAGGGGGAACTTTTTCAGGGGGAGGGGGAACTCTTTCAAGTGGTGGAGGACCGTGCGGTGTGAGGGGTCAACAAGGGCGAGGGGAGGGGTGGTTGTCCCAGCTCCGAGTCAAGGTTGCACCAGAATTGGTAAAATATATCTACTGAAATCGATGAATGCTACTGTACAAAATTATCAGTCACCACCGGGAATCGAATCACAGACCTCCCAATTGCCGGTCGGGCGCCTTAACCACTAGACCATGGAGACCTTTCTGCACAGCAGCATTCATTTTTACTTGGCCATATCGGCTCGTATCTCACAAGAAAGTTCGAAGTTACTGATAATTGAACAAACTGACAAATTTACTTAAACAGAATTTATTAATTTCGAATTCCTTTAGGTGTTATTAGGAGCCGATATGGCCAAGTTGAAATGAATGCTGCTGTGCAGAAAGGTCTCCATGGTCTAGTGGTTAAGGCGCTCGACCGGCAATTGGGAGGTCCGTGGTTCGATTCCAGGGGTGGTGACTGATATTTTTGTACAGTAGCATTCATCGATTTCCATCAGCTATTGAAACTAATAGCACCTAAAGGAATTCGAAATTAATAAATTCTGTTATTTAATAGTCTCTTTTTTCACCCTCCCCATGTTCTTCTTCTTCTTCTTCTGTTCGTGTCTCTCTCAAATTCTCCCAGTTCTCCTGTTCTCTTCTTTTCCTGTCCTTGTCTTCTTCTTCCTCCTCTTCTTCTTCTTCTTCTTCTTCTTCTTCCTCCTCCTCTTCTTCTTCTTCTTCTTCTTCTTCTTCTTCTTCTTCTTCTTCTTCTCCTCCTCATTTTTCTTTTTTTCTTCTTCTTTGTCTTCGTTCTCTACTTTTTCTTTTTGTTTTCTTGTTCTCCTTCAATCCTTCATTCTCCAGTGATGGAGTTCCATCAACAGAAGACATCATCTAGATGTTCATTTTTCAGATTCAAACGCTCATGCATGGCTTAACCATAATTATAAAATTGGGCTAACTTTTAGAATGGGTGTTGTGACTTATTCAAAATTTCTTTGCAGATGGTAAAACTATTTCATCGTGTAGATAGGGAGTATGTTTTGAGAGGGTCTGTGCGTTCTGTTACTACTCCAAAGGACTATCCAAAGTTTGATTTTGAAAGAAAAAAAGAACCTGCTGGAGAAAAAGGCCTCTATCTCAAAGTAACAAATTACAAACTCCACAAGACCACAAGAATGGAACTTCAACTGAAAGGTATGTATGATAATCATGTGATGCGTACATGATCAGAATATGGTGTAATTTTGGGTGTAATTCTTGAAGCTGAGCGCAATGTGGATGGGATCCAGCCTTGCCAAAAATCAATCCATTTGCAATTGGCCGAGTGGCAGGCCCAGGTTTAGGATGAATAGCGCCCTGGGCTACACATAGCTTTGCGACCCCTCCTTTGAGAAATCCGAAAATATGGAATAGCAAAAGCAATAAGGCCACCAAAGTTGTGTGCTGAGATTTAAAGATTACAATACAATAACAAATATTTAAGTTAGAAGATAATAAGTACTGTGATAAATATTATAAATACTTTTCAATTGAAGTCTTGTGAATTTGAGTTTTGCATGGCAATCAAAGCTGTCCTTGTCCTGTCCAGAGTTTGCTGGCTGGCTCAATTTCATTTGGTTGCCTATTTTATATAATTGGTGGCCTCCCCAGGATTACGCACTTTAAAAACTGGACCCACACTTGACACTAATCATGTTGAATTTTAACAAATTCACAGAAAAACTTGACATTCAGCATTTATACATTTGCTTGGAACCCGCTCATAGTTGTCGGCCAAGGGTCAGTAGTACTAGAAAAGCTTCAGCTTTTTCACAAGTAAAACTTTTTCAAAATGTATTCTTGCATACATTCTCTCTGATATCTACTGTTTCCTGCTTGTATTTCATGAAAGTCAGAGTTCAAAGTACAGATAAACCATATTTTAATTGAAAATTATTGTAGGTCAGTGACTTGTTTTTTGTTTTGAGTATTTCAAATTCTAATAAAATTGTACTTCCACAGTATATGAGTTCTAGTAAAGGAATTAATTCGAATAAACCTTAAGGCTGTGCAATAGGGTTTTGGTCATATTTTTTTTCAAAGTCTCTTTGACTGGAGATTATTAGGCTACTGAAATGTAGTCTATTGCAATAAATAAAAAAAAAATTCATCAATTATTTTCTGAGATATGAGCACTTAAAGTTAATTTCTGGGGGCAACCAGTATCATGAACGGTTGTGAATGGAAAAGTGTAATTTCCAGGATCAATGTAACAAATTATTGTTTTTGTAATGAGGTATTTCATTTTTCAAAATTTTCATTTTTTTAAAAAATCACTTTTTTGAAACCTTAATTACAGAAAAACTATATTCCCGATTGAAATACAAAATATGTCATTGAAATCCCTGATATCCCTTCTAGTAATAGAGAAATTATTGTAAATCCAAATTGAATCGTTGGGTAGCTACGTTGCCCCAAAGTTTTCTTGGATTCTCTTTAGTTTTACAGAGTCAACTTCCTCATGCGAATGCGCAAGCACG
Source organism: Conomelus anceps (assembly GCA_948455865.1). Taxonomy (NCBI): domain Eukaryota; kingdom Metazoa; phylum Arthropoda; class Insecta; order Hemiptera; family Delphacidae; genus Conomelus; species Conomelus anceps. The sequence goes on from CAOJWK010000383.1 coordinate 165,962, forward strand.
TTCTCTCACACATATGCAAGGACTTGCTATGTTGCCAGTTTGAATCATATTCGTTCATCACTTACTCGCCCTTATCAATGCTCCCTCACGCGCAACACCGGCACTCGCCTGTCTACCGGATGGTTTTATTTGCAGTTCTTGAATAATTATGCGATCTACAAAAATAATTGCTTTGAATGACATGTCTCCAGTAGCACTCACATTTCCTTTCCGCTATATCGCTTTCTTTCACCCTCATTCTTTTTCTCTCAAACAAACATAAATGCCAAATTGTGTCCGAAGGAAGGAAACGAATTTTTCTTTATTTATAAGATTTTTGCGATTGTTCCATATATTGTACCTTACTCTTGTGATTTACATTATGGTTTATTGGATAATTTACATAGTGAATGAGATTATAATAATATTGTAGGACTTCTTTGATAGATAATAAATAGGCTTCCAACGAAAACTGTAGTAGAAGTGTAATTGAAAAAGTTGCTCTACAAACAGAAATTTACTACAAATGATAAGATGAAATACTAAAAAAAGAAAATATAAATATTACAATTGAGTAGTATATTATTATACTCAATATTATAATTGTGTTATATTATTTAACACAAAAATTAGGCAATGAAGAAAAATCATTTTTCATTTCAATCTTAGATGTAAAATTTTATTAGCATCTAAGCTGTTTTACCTGCATCTGGGTGGTGTAACCATAGCGGATTTCAACTTCACATCTTGAAATAAGGTCCGCGTAAATATTAATTACCTATTGCCACAGACGAACATTCAATGTCATCGTCTTTGGTAACTTGCTGTGATTATTATACAATTCATCAATCAACTTATCACATACATACCTTCACATTTTAAAATCAGTTTCAACAAAAAAATATGTGAACATATTATACCGTACTATAAAATAAAATACAATTTCATAACGAAATGATCTTAGTATAAAAGTATAAAATAAAAATGAGAAAAAAAGCAAAATAATAATTATCATTTTGTTTCCATCAATTTTAGCTTTTTTTTTTATCTTGGTGCACTTTGAAAGACACATAACTCACCTCATTTTCCACGCACAAGTCTCGGACTCATGTGTGCATCATCAGCTATAAAACGAATATGCACTTTTAACATTTACTATCGATTTGTGTTACCTACTCTACATTTGTCTGACTGACTATAATTTATCTGACAATACTGACTTCTTCAGCAAATTCGTTCTCTGACTGAATAAATACACTTTATCTTAATTATTCTATAATCACCAACTACATTTTTGAATTCGTTGAGAAAATAACTACTAAATGTTTTTCCTGATATCACTTGCTTATGAAACTTGGTTACTGTCCTAATTGATTCAGGTTTGGTATACAGTGATTCAGGTTTTTCTACTTATCGACAAATTGGCCAAATTTTCAAATTGAGAACTCTTCTGAAAGTAAATTCAATGATCTAAAACTTCTTACCTCTAACTTTTTATGTGTTGGAGTGAGCATTTACATGATAAATGCAACGAAAAATTAGGTGACTTATTTTTCACAAAGGAGATAAAAATACATGATTTTTGAAAATTGATTGTGAATGAACAATTGAACGGATATATTGTTATACATCAATCGACGTAGAATTTCATATTCTTCAATTTCAACTTTTGAAAACTAAGAGAACTCTCTTTTAGAATACTTGGAGTGGATTAAAAGAACTTCCAGCTTTGTACCAATTTTTGTCCATCAAAAGAGTGGACAAAATTTGAGAGGGCTCTAGTGTCAAACGAAGGAAACAAATTTTTCTTTATAGAAAATTCTTGCGATTGTTCCATATACTGCATCTTAATCATAAAATATGAATACATTATTGGAGAGCTTACATTGTGACTGGAATCATATTATAGGACTTCTTTGATAGATAACAGAGAGCCTTTCAATAAAAACTGTAGTGGAACTGTAAAAGGTTGGGGGTTTTCAGTTTTCAAGCAAGGAATAGTAACCCCCCCCCCCCCCAACAACCGAATAGTGGGTCCAGGGGCCCGGGGAAATTATTACATTAAAACTTCACTATACAGGGGATGATACCTACTCACAACACACGCACAAGAAATAACTTGATTACTCACCGTTACAATTATTCAAACACACAAAAGACTTTTCTTTTTAGAAGTGTAAAACTGTTCAATGCCATTCCAGAGAGCTTCAAAAATCTGCCATATCCAATTTTTAAGCATAGACTGAAACTTTTTTTGATGGATAATCCATTATTATATAGGTTTGAGGATTTTTATGAAAGGGCCAAGACTTTGTAGACAATTTATAGACAGCTTTAAATGACACACTGCTAATGACATAGGCAGGCTAATTTTGAATGTGATTTTGTGTTTTTATCTGTTTAACGTTCTAGCAATGTTGTATGAGACAAAATTATTTTGATGTTAAATATGACAATTTGCAATGCTTTTGACGAACTCAGGAGTTGCTGCAATAAAGGTTTATCAGAAACTATTTCAATCAGAAACTATTTTTTATAATCATGAAATTATTAGGTGTATCTTTACTGAATTTTACTTTACTTTACTTTAAAAAATTGAGACATAAGTGAAAGACATACAAAAATTGAAAGATATACGTGATTCTTTGGAAATAAATGGAGAGTATGATTGCAAAAAAATAACTAAAATTATTTCAGCTTAAGAAGATAATTAAGGAAATTAGAAAGGATATGATTGAATTAGGAGTAACCCTGGGTGAATTGAAAAATAAAAATCAAAATATTGAAAGTCATGACCCAACTAATGCTTTGCTTTGCCAATTGGCTTTGAAAATTACAAAAAATATTATAGTATGTTTTGAATATGAGGTAATAAAGTGTTATTTGTAAAACAGCCTTCTCCAAATTATAATAATCAATTTCATTCTTATACTAGCTTTTGTGCCCGTCCTTCGTACGGATTATGTTTAGAAATAAGACTAAATATGTTTCGGCTTTTTTGATAGCAACGATCATGAAGTTGTTAGCAGCTTAGGCCCAGACGATGCAGTTTTTTTGCGATACGGTTTTTTTACTGTACGGCGTCAACTGTACTGTGATGTTCACACGGTCCGGCTTTGCTGCTTATTGCTGTACTCTCCTCCTTCTTCCATTGCGCTTCCAGTTCAGTTTTATTTATTCCAGTCCAGGATTTTTTTATTTGTGTAAGATTTTTTTAAATAAGTTTCTTACTGAAGGTTTCTCTTTAATTTTGATCAAAGTACGCAAATTCTGGTTTCAATATTCCACACATTTTTCTCTCTTTATTTTTATATTAATCTTAAGTCTTGTCCCACAAGGCGGGTCTCTCATATATTAGAGAAATTAAATTTTCACAACTAATATCTTCCACTTCTGGACACTGGAATTCACTAATAAAAAGATCAATGCTGAAGAATATCAATGAAGAAGATCAATGCTGACGATCTGAAGACTGCTTCCAGCGTAATAAGCGTATCGTTTGAACATATCCATTACCGGTACAATACATGTGCCACCGGATAAGGATAGTTATTTTGCGGTACAGCTGATTTTAGCGATACAGTTTTTGAAGACAAAACCGAATGTAGAAATCGGCTAGAACAGCTTTTTTACTGGATCCAGTCGAAACAGTATTGTGTGAACATACAATATGAAATGCACATGCAAACGAAAGCACTGCAAAATAACTGATACAGCAAATTTACTGTACCGCACAAAAACTGTATCGTGTGAACGGGCCCTTAGTAAACAACTTAGAACGTAAACAATTCAGTGACAGGTATCGGAGAGAATATTTTTTGAGAACAGCTGATTGATATATCATGATAAATTAAGTGATTTTTCTTATGTGGTAATAAAACTTAGAAGAAATGTATCCAAAATTGCACAATACTTGGTTTTTAAACGTTTATTATTCTGTTAACAAAAAAGTTAATTTAGTTTATTATAGCTAAAGACATTGTCAATAAAGTGTTCAATACTGTTCAATAACTAAAATCCCGATCGATGCTCTCGTTTTTGAGGAGAAGGCCGCGTAAAATGCCTTTGGGGCCGTGACAGACAGACAGACAGACAGACAGAAAGTGAGATAAGACTATTTTCGGCTTATTTAATGTATAAAACGTAAAAATAACCAAAAAATATATAATTCTGATAAATGTACAGACAAAACTCTAATTTTATATATATAGATTTTATTAGTTATTTTTCCAAATTTAATAAATTTCCCCAAAATCTAAGATATTTGCCTCGGGCGCCAAAAACTCACGCTATGGCCCCCGTTTTTACTCAATCAGAAACTATTTTTTATAACCATGAAATTATTAGGTGTATCTTTACTGTATGTCTGTTCAAAAAATTGAAAGACACGTGATTCTTTGGAAATAAATGTATAGAATGATTGAAAAAATAACTAAAATTATTTCAACTTAAGAAGATAATTAAGGAAATTAGAGAGGATATGATTGGATTAGGAGTAACCCTGGGTGAATTGAAAAATAAAAAACAAAATATTGAAAGTCTTGACCCAACTAATGCTTTGCTTTGCCATTATCAACACAAGAAAAAACTCCTTACATTAATGACATAAAACAAAAATTAGTTTTATTATTGTAGAATTCTGTACAATATTAGGTTAAAAATAAAACACGGCAAAACAATGTACAAACTACTCATGCCACCCGAAGTGAACAGAGGTCTCAAACTGACCAGGCTATCTAGCCGTCAGACATATCAGATTATTTTTGTGAATGAAAGCTCAGGTATTAGAATATCTGTGGCTCAGGCTTGGAAACTATATTTGCTTTACTAGGTTGGGCGTTTTCACACACACCGACACGGCGCCGGCACGACACCGGCACCGGGCGCCGATATCGTCACGACATCGTTGAAGCATTTCACACTTACCGACACGGCATCTGGCTGTCGGTGAAGAACTAACCTTATTTTGCAGTGGGCGGCACAGTTCAAAACGGTACGATGGCTGATTACAACAGGAGGTTGTATTTGTTATATTTATTATATCTACGTAAAAGGCGCAGTCGTAATAGACAACTTTGAATTGACCAAATAATAAAAGTTCGCTATTTGGATGGCTTGTATTACACCTTATTTGATAAGCTAGTGACAAACCTAACAAAATATTTTAATTTTTTTCGTATGAGTACTGTTAGGAAAGTTTTGACTATATATTAGTGAATTTAAGTGATGAAATCAAAAAACAAGACACTCGGACGAGATTGGCTTCTGTCTCTAAAGATTTTGTTCTTATTTTCTTCTATAGTTTTGTCCCATAAACAGGGCTCGGATTCGACTAATTCAATTAGGGTGACAACATCATACCTATCAGCCATCGTACTGTACCAGATGTTTTTTTTTTTCAGTACCTAACCTCAAACTGTTGACAAAATGACCAAATTCTGTTCAAAACTATAGACGACACACAAGTGTCGGCGCCGGTACCGGCGGGAGCAATGCTGCCAACGACATGCCGGCGCCGGCAGCCGGCTGCCGGTGCCGTGTCGGTGAATGTGAAAGCTGTTCCATTTGGCAGCATTGTATCTCAACCCCCACGACACCGGGACGACATCTTGCCGGTGTCGTGCCGGCGCCGTGTCGGTGTGTGTGAAAACGGCCATTATGAGTAGTAGAACGACTCTGCCTCCCTCCCAAGAAGGCCTAGTCAGACCAGGCGAAGAGGGGAGTAGACATGAGCCGAGAGATCTGGCAACATTACAGAGGTATGGAAAGCTAGTTACAAACTAATCCACCAGAGTGATTCAAAACCGGACCAAACCCGATTCGACTCGATTGTAGACTCGCTTGTTTGTTGCCTTGAGTCGGGACTCGAGACTTGATCAGAGTCATGGTAGCTGGCGCACAGCCTTAATAAACATAAGTGACAAATTTAAGTGACAGATTTCATTCTTAAGTTTGTTTGGGCGAATGTTTTAACAATCTCAGAAAAATTATTTTAAGAGTAATATCATGTTCAGAGGACATTAACACCAATGCATTCAGTTTCTCCTCTCGAAGAGTTGATCTCTTGGTACTTTTTACTCTAGATAGAATGGAAAACACTCTTTTAGCAGAACAGTTGTTGGTCACTGGGAGAGTCAGGAAAATTCTCAGCACTACTTCGAGATTAGGGAATGTGGTAGACTGTAGGGCTTATTCAGGAGTTCTGCATTTTCCCCGCCCCTTTTACCCCCCTCCCCCCTCCCGCCTTCATGGTCCGCCATTTTGGCTCCTCCCACCCCTTCCCCCTCCAATGGTCGGCCATTTTGTAAACGCCCACCCCTTCCCCACGACCAGTCCGCCATTTTGTTTTTTAAAGTCTCCACCACCCCTCTCCTAGGATAAAAAGATGGGGGGCCCCCCGCAAGGGCCAATCAGAGAAGAGTGCACATCCTTCCCCCCAGTCCAAATTTTCGCTCTCACTCACTCTGCATATTTGCCTATGCCTCCATCTCACTCTTTCTCCAAAAATATATATGTCATCTATATATCTATATTTTTTCTGTATCTATATATGTACCCCTATCTTTTTCGCTCTCACTCACTCTGAATATTTGCCTATGCCTCCATCTCACTCTTTCTCCAAAAATATATATGTCATCTATATATCTATATTTTTTCTGTATCTATATATGTACCCCTATCTTTTCGCTCTCACTCACTCTGCATATTTGCCTATGCCTCCATCTCACTCTTTCTCTAAAAATATATATGTCATCTATATATCTATATTTTTTCTGTATCTATATATGTACCCCTATCTTTTTCGCTCTCACTCACTCTGCATATTTGTCTATGCCTCCATCTCACTCTTTCTCCAAAAATATATATATGTCATCCATATATCTATATCTATATTTGTATCTATGTACCCCTATCTAGCTCCATCTCACTCACACTGCAAGCAAGCTCCATCTCTCTTTATAGGTGTATGTAAGTTATAGACCCCCCAACCCCCACCCCCCGGTAACAGGTGTACCAATTAACATCTCTATTGTGAGAGTAAGTAGGTATGTTTGGAGACCTTTGGGACAACCCCCCTCCCCCCCCCCCACACCCCCCCCACCCCAAAAAAAAAAAAAAAAAAAAAAAAAAAAAAAAAAAAAAAAAATATTAGAAAAAATTAGAAAAAATTCCGAAAAAATTCCGACCGATCGGCCAAGGTCAGGGGACCATGGGTGGGGACCTGGCATGAGTATATATGGGGGATCAGTTGCTGGTAGGGTCATAGTGTCTCAGTGAACGCGGACGAGTGCTTATACTATAGCCCAGACCTTCTGTTGTGACTTCACCCAGATCTTCAGTAGTGATTAAAATGTAAGTACAAGTGCTTGTAACATCTCAGGACTTAGTAAATTTTTGAAACATTTTAGGACTTAGAAAAATGTTAGGACTTAGAAAAATTTTGCATCATCTCAGGACTTAGAAAAATTTTGCATCATCTCAGGACTTAGAAAAATTTTGCAACATCTCAGGACTTAGAAAATTTTTGTAACATCTCGGGACTTAGAAAAATTTTGAAACATCTCAGGACTTGGAAAAATTTTGCAACATCTCAGGACTTAGAAAATTTTTGTAACATCTCGGGACTTAGAAAAATTTTGAAACATTTTAGGACTTGGAAAAATTTTGAAACATCTTAGGACATAGAAAATTTTTGTAACATCTCGGGACTTAGAAAAATTTCCGAAACATCTTAGGACATAGAAAATTTTTGTAACATCTCGGGACTTAGAAAAATTTCCGAAAAATCGTAGGACTTAGAAAAATCTCAGGACTTAGAAAAATTTTCAAAAAATCTTAGGACTTAGAAAAAATTTCCGAAAAATCTTGGGGACTTAGAAAAAATTTTCAAAAATCTTGGGACTTGGAAAAATTTTCAAAAAATATTGGGACTTGGAAAAATTTCCGAAAAATCTTGGGACTTGGAAAAATTTTCAAAAAATCTTGGGACTTGGAAAAATTTTCGAAAAATCTCAGGACTTGAAAAAATTTTCAAAAAATCTCAGGACTTGGAAAAATTTCCGAAAAATCGTGGGACTTAGAAAAATTGTCAAAAAATCTTGGGATTTAGTTTTACATGGGGCATATGGGGAGGGGCATGTGGGAAGTTTGCTGGACTATAAGGAATGATCTCTAGACTTAGTCATACAATATTACTTTGAAAATAGGACTTAGTCATACATGGGGCATATGGGGAGGGGCATGTGGGAAGTTTGCTGGACTATAAGGAATGATCTCTAGACTTAGTCATACAATATTACTTTGAAAATAGGACTTAGTCATATAGGTAAAAAATCACCTTGCTGTGCTTTCAACGAAGGCAGTTTCAACGAAAAAGAGAGGGTAGAGAGAGAAAGAGAGAGTAAGTGAGAGAGCCCCACTTCTACTTCTATCACTGGCCCCGCCCACCGGCCTTTGATATACCAGTTTCAACTAGTATGTATGACGTCACTGCTGCATTCCAATGGTATGAGTCATATCTATGCAGGAAAAAACATGTCTGTGTAATTGCACAACATTATGCAACAATTTTATTGCTATTATCCAAGCTCACAAGCCAGTTGCAAGCTAAGGTGACACTCACTGTGAGCCCTTGCAGCTCTAATATGTAAGCACTCAAGCTTATTGCAAGAAGAGCTCACACCCACTGTTAAGCTCTTTTTCTGAGCCACTGTACCCACTTACTGCACACTCAGTGCTACACTCAGTGCAGTAGTGCACACTCAACTCCCACTTAGTGCCACTTTGGGCTAACTTGGTGTACCATTTTTGTCCCTTATGACTTACTTCATGCTTAATTGGAGTAAGCCAACATCCAACAGGTGACTTAGAGAAATATGTCTCAGGTTAATCTTATTTATAAGGATAGGATTGTAGGGGTTTGTGGAAAACACCAAAGACAAATTCACAATAATTTCTCCATTTATTAATACAACATATAAAAATACATTTTTCAATTTACAATGCAATATATTAAATACAAAAAACAACTCTTTCCTTATTTCTACTGGGGGTATGCTTAAGGACATCCAACCTGATTCTAATTTTATAATTTAAATCTATGTTAGAGCTCTCAAATTCTTCCTCCAACCAATAATTCGAGACATACAATGCTTCTAGGTTCTCAAACTGTAAAATATACCGATTCTTATTTCTAGCCCATACTTGTTTAATTGCAACAATTACCAACTCTGTACCTTCTGCTAACTCTTCCAATCGTTTGCACTGTCCTACTTTTACTTTCCCTTTAATTTCCAGCATTGTAATACTGTTGAATTGCTCCACTTCTGACTGTGTAAAGGAAGTGTCTTCCAAGTTTTTCCATACATTGGACGAAAATTCAATTGTTTGTATTTTTGGAAATGTGTGACCATTATAGCTTGTCATACCATTAATGGTAATTACACAAATGGTTTCTCCTCTTGGCAAGCAAATCATATCTTTTTCGTCACTGTAGGGGATTACAAAATAGCCTACTTTCTTAAGATCTTCTATTTCTTTGTATGCATTGAGAAAAACATTTTTATGGTACCCTTTTACAAAGTAAACATGTTTCAAGCCATCTTTTTCCCCTAGAACCCCAACATATGTAAACTTTTCCTTATTATTCACAGTAAATGCAGTCACATGATACACCCCACTTGGTTCAAAATTCTTCCAATGTGAACAAAAATATGGTTCAATTTGCTCTCTCAAATCTTTGATTTCGTTCTCATACTCTACTAGCTGTTTATGCTGTTTCTTTATGGACTCTGTAGCTTCTAAAAACTCAACTTTTCTACGTTTAAGATTAATTTCGTCCAGCTCTAGCTTACGCTTCCTAGCAGATAGCACTGTGATTGGAGACAAGGGATCTATTTCTCTAACAGGGTAGGGAGTAAGCTTAGAGTTTATGTTTGCTCTTTTTCTTGAGACTTGTGGTATTAGATTACTAGTTTTTACAAGACCTAGCTCATCTAGGTTAACCTCTTTGGCAATTGTAGAGAAAGTGGTGGTCGACTTGGAGAAATATGTCTCACCACTCTTAATATAACACTTTTGTGTGAAACTAATATTATCCCTGTTGTCTGTATCCTCGTGAATTTCCACATAATTAATGGGTAGTAAATTAAAGCTAAATGCAGAAATGGCATAGGATATTATTTTATTTCGATGTTGTGGATTGGTGGGCAGCTTTACTTGTACTCCAGTCAATTTCTTGGTGTTGCTATTCCCCCAGTAAACATATTGTAAAAGATTGTTATAAACCAAGCAACAGCTATTCTTTAAACTATCTGCCAGTTTGGACCACATCTTAGCCAAGGATACAGAAAATATTGGAGCATTTTCAAAATAATCTTTACTGTCATTTAAGAGTGACAAGCTATCTTGAATAGGATCAAATTTTCTAGAGTTGGTGCTATTTCCTATGCTGTAGTTATAAATTGTTGCTTCCAAACGTGTAATGCCATGCATTCTTGCTAAATCAGAGGTAAAGGTTTCCCGTAATCTTGTATCTGGACAGGCAATAAAGTCTACAATATGGTTACCCAGCTGCTTATTTACACCAGGGCTTGTCATTTGACAAATAAACTTATTATAAATTTTCACTCTTACATTATTATTAACCCAAGTCAAGCAATCAATCCCAACAGTTTTATCGTTATCTACAATCACATTATAGTCTTCTTTATACTCTCCTTGGAAGCAAAAACGATGATTAGTAGTTAAGAAGTCACACATCCCACTCTTGTTAAATATTCCAGCAAAGTCCTGTGTTATGTCCAAGTCCAGAAGATAGAAATGTTCCTTCCTAAGCTGCTCCAGTAACTTTGGTAACTCCTCCATTAATGTGGCGATGGGAACATCGGCAAGCTCCACTTTGTAGGGTATCCCCACTGGATTCTGGTACTTCTGTTTCACTTCTTTATAGTTGTCTTCGTCAAGCACTTGCAGAATTTTTTTGGACATATCACTTCCACTGTCCAATAAGTATGGTAACTTTGCTTTAACTCCATGTTTAGCTGACACCATTTTGGAGAATTCTCCTCTCAAGTATAAATTGAATGCTCCACATATTTCTTTTTTTAGAATAAACCGTCTCTTATCCATTTCCTCACAGTCCTCCAAAGCACAAATTTTCACAAGCATTATATTGTCACAAAAGGTCTCTGTAATAGGCACAAGATTTGAATCAGCCTGCACCAACAGTTCTTCTCCAGCAGTATAATCGATTTGTCCAATATCTGTAACAAGGTTGTCATTGCACAGGTTTTCTGTTAGAAGCCACAAACCAAACCTCTCACTGGTAGGCTTCACTTTATTCCCACAGAGCAAAGGAACATTAAAAACCTTGGAAGTATCCATGATCACTGCTTCGTTGTCTAAATCAAACTGAACGAATGCAAATTATTGTGTGGTATTTATAGGTGCTGGCCTGGTGGGCGGGGCCAGTGATTACATAATACAGTAGATTGTTGCATAATGTTGTGCAATTACACAGACATGTTTTTTCCTGCATAGATATGACTCATACCATTGGAATGCAGCAGTGACGTCATACATACTAGTTGAAACTGGTATATCAAAGGCCGGTGGGCGGGGCCAGTGATAGAAGTAGAAGTGCTGTTGGGATTGATTGCTTGACTTGGGTTAATAATAATGTAAGAGTGAAAATTTATAATAAGTTTATTTGTCAAATGACAAGCCCTGGTGTAAATAAGCAGCTGGGTAACCATATTGTAGACTTTATTGCCTGTCCAGATACAAGATTACGGGAAACCTTTACCTCTGATTTAGCAAGAATGCATGGCATTACACGTTTGGAAGCAACAATTTATAACTACAGCATAGGAAATAGCACCAACTCTAGAAAATTTGATCCTATTCAAGATAGCTTGTCACTCTTAAATGACAGTAAAGATTATTTTGAAAATGCTCCAATATTTTCTGTATCCTTGGCTAAGATGTGGTCCAAACTGGCAGATAGTTTAAAGAATAGCTGTTGCTTGGTTTATAACAATCTTTTACAATATGTTTACTGGGGGAATAGCAACACCAAGAAATTGACTGGAGTACAAGTAAAGCTGCCCACCAATCCACAACATCGAAATAAAATAATATCCTATGCCATTTCTGCATTTAGCTTTAATTTACTACCCATTAATTATGTGGAAATTCACGAGGATACAGACAACAGGGATAATATTAGTTTCACACAAAAGTGTTATATTAAGAGTGGTGAGACATATTTCTCCAAGTCGACCACCACTTTCTCTACAATTGCCAAAGAGGTTAACCTAGATGAGCTAGGTCTTGTAAAAACTAGTAATCTAATACCACAAGTCTCAAGAAAAAGAGCAAACATAAACTCTAAGCTTACTCCCTACCCTGTTAGAGAAATAGATCCCTTGTCTCCAATCACAGTGCTATCTGCTAGGAAGCGTAAGCTAGAGCTGGACGAAATTAATCTTAAACGTAGAAAAGTTGAGTTTTTAGAAGCTACAGAGTCCATAAAGAAACAGCATAAACAGCTAGTAGAGTATGAGAACGAAATCAAAGATTTGAGAGAGCAAATTGAACCATATTTTTGTTCACATTGGAAGAATTTTGAACCAAGTGGGGTGTATCATGTGACTGCATTTACTGTGAATAATAAGGAAAAGTTTACATATGTTGGGGTTCTAGGGGAAAAAGATGGCTTGAAACATGTTTACTTTGTAAAAGGGTACCATAAAAATGTTTTTCTCAATGCATACAAAGAAATAGAAGATCTTAAGAAAGTAGGCTATTTTGTAATCCCCTACAGTGACGAAAAAGATATGATTTGCTTGCCAAGAGGAGAAACCATTTGTGTAATTACCATTAATGGTATGACAAGCTATAATGGTCACACATTTCCAAAAATACAAACAATTGAATTTTCGTCCAATGTATGGAAAAACTTGGAAGACACTTCCTTTACACAGTCAGAAGTGGAGCAATTCAACAGTATTACAATGCTGGAAATTAAAGGGAAAGTAAAAGTAGGACAGTGCAAACGATTGGAAGAGTTAGCAGAAGGTACAGAGTTGGTAATTGTTGCAATTAAACAAGTATGGGCTAGAAATAAGAATCGGTATATTTTACAGTTTGAGAACCTAGAAGCATTGTATGTCTCGAATTATTGGTTGGAGGAAGAATTTGAGAGCTCTAACATAGATTTAAATTATAAAATTAGAATCAGGTTGGATGTCCTTAAGCATACCCCCAGTAGAAATAAGGAAAGAGTTGTTTTTTGTATTTAATATATTGCATTGTAAATTGAAAAATGTATTTTTATATGTTGTATTAATAAATGGAGAAATTATTGTGAATTTGTCTTTGGTGTTTTCCACAAACCCCTACAATCCTATCCTTATAAATAAGATTAACCTGAGACATATTTCTCTAAGTCACCTGTTGGATGTTGGCTTACTCCAATTAAGCATGAAGTAAGTCATAAGGGACAAAAATGGTACACCAAGTTAGCCCAAAGTGGCACTAAGTGGGAGTTGAGTGTGCACTACTGCACTGAGTGTAGCACTGAGTGTGCAGTAAGTGGGTACAGTGGCTCAGAAAAAGAGCTTAACAGTGGGTGTGAGCTCTTCTTGCAATAAGCTTGAGTGCTTACATATTAGAGCTGCAAGGGCTCACAGTGAGTGTCACCTTAGCTTGCAACTGGCTTGTGAGCTTGGATAATAGCAATAAAATTGTTGCATAATGTTGTGCAATTACACAGACATGTTTTTTCCTGCATAGATATGACTCATACCATTGGAATGCAGCAGTGACGTCATACATACTAGTTGAAACTGGTATATCAAAGGCCGGTGGGCGGGGCCAGTGATAGAAGTAGAAGTGGGGCTCTCTCACTTACTCTCTCTTTCTCTCTCTACCCTCTCTTTTTCGTTGAAACTGCCTTCGTTGAAAGCACAGCAAGGTGATTTTTTACCTATATGACATTCTGGCGCCATTTCAATGCCTAGTATATATATTATGTAAACATATATTATGTATCAGTATGGAGAAGGCTACAATAGCAAGAGAGTTGCACAGGTCAGCTCGTCGGAATTTCCCAACACGTATGGTAACTGTGAAGGGGCTAGATGATCTGTATCAGGCTGATCTAGTTGAGATGATACCGTATGCACGTCAGAACAAAGGATACAGGTACATTATTACAATTATCAATTGTCTGAGCAAGTATGCTTACGCTATTCCGATAAAGAACAAGTCAGCCGATGCAGTTGTCAAGGCAATGCATCCTATATTTGAGCAGAATCCAATGAAACACTTGCAAACTGACGATGGTAAAGAGTGGTTCAATTCAAAGTTTCAACAACTTGTGAAACACTATGACATCAATCACTATTCAACGTATTCAGATAAGAAGGCTTCAATAGTGGAACGTTTCAACAGAACACTTAAACATTTAATGTGGATCAAATTCACTGAGCGTGGAACCTATCGCTGGACAGATATTCTAACCTCACTTGTCAAAGAGTACAATGGAAGAATCCATAGGACAATAGGTATGCGACCGGTTGATGTTACAAAAGAGCATGAGACATTACTGCTCTCCAGACTTAGTGAACAACGTCAAGAGTATCAACAGAGCTTGTTGGAAAAATCTGAAAACCGGTTCTATCCAGGTGTTCACCAAACAGTCGATCCAGGTGATAAGGTTCGAATAAGCAAGTATAAAATGACATTCGACAAGGGCTACCTACCCAATTGGACAAATGAGCTGTTCACAGTAACACGTGTGCGACCTACAGTGCCTGTAACATACGAGTTGGAAGATTGCAGAGGACAGCGTGTGCAAGGAGGATTCTATGCAGAAGAGATTGTGAAAACCAAAGTACCCAGTGTTTTTGAAATTGCCAGAGTGCTGAGAAGGAAAGGTAATAAACTGTTGGTGCGCTGGAAAGGATACGATCGCAGTCACGACTCTTGGATTGATAGAGCAGATTTAGTGTGATGAAGCCGGTTGTGCAAAGGAGTCACAGGTTCAATATAATTGACTTTGATCAAGTGGTGAGAGGCTGTGGTCTGACCGACCCAGAAATGAATGCAAAGAAACGTCATGGGCCTTTGTTCCCCAACCATATGCGCTGCATTATATGTGGACCGTCAGGCTGTGGAAAAACCAATTTACTGTTCAACATGCTTTTTGATCTTAAAGGAATCTCATTTTCAAACATCTATCTCTACTCAAAAACTGCATTTCAACCAAAGTATCAGCTACTGCGCACCATTATGGAAGACCTTGGACCTAAACTGAGCTACACCGAGTGTGACACATGTGAAGAGATACCTGCACCGCATGAGTTGCCCGCCAACTCGATAATAATTTTCGACGATGTGATCTGTGAGCAACAGGAAGCCATCAGACGTTACTTTACCACTGGTCGACACAGTAACGTTGATGCATTTTATCTGGCACAGACTTATAGCCGTATACCAAAACAGTTGATACGTGACAATGCCAATTTTCTAATCATGTTTAAACAAGACGAACTGAATATGAAACATTTGTACAGAGATCATGTGGGATCCGACATGACCTTTGACGAATTCAGAAGAATATGCAATGACGTATGGTCATCATCTGCGCATGCATTCCTTGTAGTTGATCAGTCCTCAGACAAGAATAGAGGGCGCTACAGGAATGGCCTTGATACATTCTTAGTTGAAGCACAGCAGTGATTTCGCTCAGTCTAGCACTGAACGCCGAGTGAGACGGACGAGGAGATGAAGCAAACTGTGGAAGAGATTGCACCAACCATCATGGAGATTGTCAAGCTGAAGCGTAACATCAAGAGGAAGCATAGAGAGCTGACACTGGGCAGGGAATTGACAGAGGAGCAGCATGCAAAACATTTCAAGCCGCTTAGTGATCCACTTGCCAATATTGTTGAAACACTCAAATCTTCTAAACCACCGGCTCAACAACAGACACATCTAATGACTACACCATTTTTGGATGCACCCCGTATATTGCCTACACCGCCAACAACACCAGCCAGCAGCAGCACTCCCTATCCAGGAAGGATGAAGCATAGACTGCAATCACTGCCAGATATTAGAGAAGAGGAGTCACCAATCTTTGAAACATATGGAACAGGTGAAGGTGCAAGTCCAGCTGCAAGTACTTCGAGTGTTGCACGACAATTGTGGAAGCGTCAAGACATGGGTGATGACAATGATGATGATGAGGAAAACCTTAGTGTTGAGAAATTGCTCGATACTAGCAGTCATGTGGCACAACAAGCGTTGGCCCAATCTGATCTGGCTTCAAAACCAGTGGGGGAGTACATTATGCAATCAGTGCGCAAGGACTTTAACTTTGATGATGCATTTGGACCGAAAGTGATAGACAACTTGTACTATCTAGGCAGTAAGCTGCTTACCTTTGGACCTAAAGGTAACAAGATTGTGCTGTCTAATCCTGCAGATGGTAGGATTGAAAAGACTTTCAGAGCTACACCAGGCCTTTGTGAGCTGGTTTTCATGAAAATGCCTGACAAAGGAAAAGTGAAGGTAGACGACTTGAACACCTATAAACTGCTTTTGGACTTTACCAATGTGTACCGAGAAAACTACAGTCCAAATGGTAAGATTGCAAACTATAACAATATCAAGTACAAGAGGACAATCAAGGATCTGATAAGAGGAGGAGGAGAAGCAGTCAGTGGGAAAGGAGCCAAAGTTGCTGGAAGAGGACTGTTGGCACCTTTCAATATGGTTGCAAGTAATGGCAACAGGATTGAATATGTCTACTACAACGATCCCAACGAACTTGTGGACAGACTGAAGCTGTTGGATCAGTCTAAAGCAGTTGGCAACACTGGACATGAGAATGAAATCAACTCAATCTTGGA
This sequence comes from Conomelus anceps, assembly GCA_948455865.1. Taxonomy (NCBI): domain Eukaryota; kingdom Metazoa; phylum Arthropoda; class Insecta; order Hemiptera; family Delphacidae; genus Conomelus; species Conomelus anceps. The sequence goes on from CAOJWK010000383.1 coordinate 182,863, forward strand.
AGAGTTGGAGGAAGGCGGTTACATAGTTGGTAAGCCTGCACACACTATATAAGGCGGCAATGTTGCATTGATGGGCAGTAAGTCTCTCGAGAGCAGACATGAATTCTTTGGGAAACATCAATGCCCGTCATAGGCGTATGATCAATTTGGCAAATCCACGCAGCAATCATGATGCTGTGAATCTGATTACATGTAGAGATATGATGTCATTTCATTTGCCAAAGAGAAGAGATCCCGATACATTGCAAGTAATGACAAGCCTTAAGAATTCAATACTGACAGATATGCAAGAACCAATTCAAGCTACAGATGGAGTTAACAAACAGTATTTGGAGAAAAGGTTGGATGAGCATTCAAAGGCTGTGGTTGAAAAGTGTCTCACTGTCATGTTGGATGTTACTACGTCAAGAGAAAACCTCAATTTGAGTAAAGAACAATTGAAGGATAAAATGTTAAAGCTTATGGGAATCTCCAAGCCGTCTAAGGGTATAAAATGAGATGACAAGGCCGCTGATCGACATAAGATGGCTGTATGCAGAGGTAGACGGAGGTACCGAGGAAGAGGAGTACTTTCAGCAATCACAAACGCAGCGGGTACAATAGTCAACAAAGCGATAGACATACTGCCCGTAGAACTTCATCTTCCCGGCTACCAGTACTGTGGACCAGGTACAAAGCTTGAAAAACGATTGGCAAGAGGTGATCCAGGAATCAACAAACTTGACCAGGCCTGCAAGCAGCACGACATTGCCTATTCGAGGAATAGCGATACAAGGAACAGAGCAGCAGCAGACAGAGATTTGGCTGAACGGGCTTGGAGTGTGGCAACATCTTCAGACGCTGGATTGGCAGAAAGAGCTGCAGCATTAGCGGTGACCAACATCATGAAGGCCAAGGCAAAGTTTGGAGGAGGAGCGAAGAGGAGAGCTGCACAGAGCAGGAGGAGGAAGAGAACTACAGCGGCTTCCAGGAAAAGGAGTGGTAGAGGTCTGTACCTGAGACGTCAGAAGACGGGAAACGGGGTGCGTCGCCGTCAATGTGGCGGCAGAAGATGATTGTTGCTCTACCCGACCGAGCGCTAACAGATGCCGACCTCTACAAGTACGCCTGCCGTCTCAAGCTGAAGAAATTTCGAGGAGTTTTCATGCGAGATGCTCTACCAACCAATGGACCACTGGATCAAGAGTGTGGCATCATCAACCTGGACCAAAGTGATGGAGCTGGCACACATTGGGTGTGCTATGTGAAGAAGAAGGATGGCATCGTTCGCTACTTTGACGGATTTGGCAATTTGAGACCACCGCAGGAGTTTATCGACTACATGCACAGAGGATCGAGTCCAGCAGCAAGGATCGAGTACAACTACGACCAGAAGCAAGAGGATCTCTACTCTCATATATGCGGACATTTATGTTTAAAGTTTTTGCTTGATGAAAATAAATAACAATGTACAACAATTGTCTTTTCATTTCTCCCACCCACATAGTATAAAGGTTCTAGTCTATACTCTTATCAAGTCATTGTGTAATAGTACACTGAGCAGTCAAGACCATGATGCTCTGTTTTGGAGATAATACATCTGTGCTGAAAAGTGAATTTTACCCGCCACTTGATACAAGCAATGGCGAATGGGAAATTGGACTCATCAGCTTTACTAGCTGCAACTCTATACCAAATGTTGAGAATGGCTACAACAATGCACTACATTTCCTGGCTCCAAAAGTGGACCAGAAGGACGACTATGCAATGACTCATGAGGAAGTTACAGGTAAAGTGTTTGCTCAGCAGTTGTTTAGTGATACTGCTAACCAGGGTACTCAAAGGAAGCCTAGAGCTGCCCAGGCTGGAGGAGAAAAAGCTCCAGTATTGGTTTGGCAAAAGGTAGTATTGCCAGAAGGTAGTTTTGAATTTCAAACAATTGCCAACCTGCTGGAGGCAAGGATGAAGAAACGTGGAGTCAAGTTTCAGATGGCTGTGGACCCATCGACCTTGAAATGTTTAGTATTATGCGACGCCATGTTGGACTTTAGACAACCTGATTCAATAGGAAAGCTGCTGGGATTCGACCAAGTTGTAGAAGCTAAAGTCGAGACTAGAGGTATCACGACAGTGCAAATCAGTCGTCCCAATGTGCTGCGTATAAAGTGTAACATTGTGAGTGGATCCTACTCAAATGGAGTCAAGGATCACGTGATCTATGAGTTTTACCCAGATGTTGATCCAGGGTATAAAATGAGTGTGACTGTACAAAATGTCATCTATTTACCGGTAGACACCAAGCAGATTGGTAGCATTACATTGGAGATTGTTGATGAGAACGGACGTCTGGTGGACTTTAGAGAGGAACCGATAAACATAACCTTACATTTGCGACAACAACCCAAGTGATGGTGCTATTATTTGGCAAGTGGAATCAAGGATTGGATGTGGAAGCAGCAATGTCCCCCATGGAGGTGGTAGAACAAAAGTCTATTAATAGGGCACCATTTGTGAAAGACGTCATTCGACCATTGGACTCTGTGGTGTTAACATCGAGCAGCATCAAATATCTGCAGAAGAAAGGCTATCAAGTTGTAAGAGGAGGAAGACGACGACAACACTGAAAAATGGGAGTTTTGGATGTGACAAGGGCTGGCCCTTCAGCGGAGAACAGCATCACTGGCTATGAATATCATTCTCATGCACCGTATACTACAGGCTTTGGTGCCAACGATGAGATTCGGATAGCAATTCAGCAGCAGGACATCTATACACTGCCATCGGAGAGCTATCTGCACATGGAGTACAAGGTGACCAATGCATCAAATGCAACCTTGGGAGGCTCACCTTGTGTTTCTGGATTCTTTGCCCACCTGTTTTCGGAAATACGCTACGAGATCAATGGAGTTGTAGTGGACAGCATACGTAGCCCTGGCATTGCCAGCCTGATGAAGAATGCCATGACCTTTGAGCGGGAAGAACAGCTCAAGATGGATGGAGCCGGCTACAGATATGATGCCCAGGCAGGGTTTGGCACGTTTGATGCCAATGGTGCCAACACAACCATCATGAATGTGCCACTTAGATACCTGTTGGGCTTTGCTGAGGACTATAGGCAGATTATGCTGAATGTGAAACAGGAGCTGGTGCTGAGACGCAGTGCTGACACTTCAGACTGTTTGAATACAGCAGGCAAGGTCACAATTGAGAAACTGGTGTGGAGGATGCCCTATGTAGAGGTGTCTGATGAAGCTAAATTGCATCTGCTGAGACTGGTGCAAAAGAACACGCCCATCTCAATGCCATTCAGACATTGGGAACTGTACGAGTATCCATCTTTGCCACAGACCACAAAACATACGTGGACTGTCAAGTCGACTACTCAGCTGGAGAAGCCAAGATACATTGTGATTGGACTGCAGACTGGACGAAGAGGAGCGGCTACTGTGAATAGCTCATACTTTGACATGTGCAAAATGAAAGACATTCGAGTGTTTTTGAACAACAAGTACTATCCGTATGAAAGCATCAATGGTGATGACAACCAAGTGTACAATATGTATGCAGCATTCAATGGAGTCTACAATCGTGATGACGCTCGAGCAAGCAACCCACTTTTTGAGAAACAGGCTGTGCGGGATGGTAAGATGTTACTGTTTCCCATTGACTGTTCACGTCAAAACGAATCGCTCAAGACGGGAAGCATTGACATCAGAGTTGAGTTTGAAGCAAGTGACAACATTCCAGGAAAAACACATGCCTATTGTCTGCTGATACACGAAGTGGTTAAGGAGTATCAGCCAATGACTGGTCTTGTTCAATCGGCCTAGAGAGAGAGCGGTGGAGGATATAAAGGCGATCAGCAAGCAGCAGTATGCTCATAGTTGCAAGAAGCGTCGAGTGAAGCAGTCATCATGTCCAGGAGAGTTCTACGCTTTTTGGATGAGGAGGAGGGGGAGTTGCCACCCAGCGATGGAGAGGATGTTGTGGGCTGCTGCCCAGGCTACTACACTCAACATGAGACATCGTTGATGAAGGACGCTTCTACAAGTACAACCGACCTCAACCAGGCTTCCACTGATGATGACGATGAAGATGGCATCACACCAAGCAGGGCTACAGAACTTTTTGGACCAATACCAATCTACTTGATGGACTTTCAAGGCTTTGAGGGATTGAATAACCAGTTTATTGTCAAGGAGATGGCAATATTGGAACGTGACGATGAACATCATGTGTTGACTCACCACTACTTTTTCAAGTCACCATACCCGGACATTTTGCTGAAAACAAGCGGCCTGGTTGAAAGCAATCAATTACAAAGAGCTAAACATGGACTGAGATGGTCGGGCAATGGAGCCGGCCAAACACACCTCTCATATTCGGCCTTGAAGCAAATTGTATGTGACACAGTTGGAAGATGGCTGCACGAGAACAGTGAATCGGGACGGCCAGTCAAGATCTTGGTATATGGATATGAGAAGATTTGTCTGCTGGAAACGCTACTGCAGCTGAACAAAAAGGAAAATGTGGAGTACGTGGACCTGAGTTCGCCCTACCTATTCCATGAGACGCCCAACTTGGAGGTGCTGATGAAGACTACTACAGTCTACTGCCCAGAACATTACCTGCTCGACTTCTTGGAGACTGTGAAGATGAAGCTGGCTGGTGACAATGGAGGACGAGGACGCTTGGATGTACCGCCATTTTGTGCGCTCAATGTAGTAAACATCCTGCACAATTGGATCATGCAAGCATTACAAAGAGATAGATATTTTTGTCGAAGTTTATTTTTGTCAATAAAGAATGAAATGTGAATATTGCGTCATCATTTACCCCACCACCTCTAGTATTTAAGAGCCTGCTGCTGCTCAGTATAGTTTAGTTTAACACCTACAGTCAAGATGATCTCAAGGATTTTGAGCTCAAGGGCAGCCGAGACACGCTTGAAGGCGGCAGTCATGGATCTAGAAGCTGAGCTACTGCGGCGGCAAGACAGCTTGAGCATGGACAATTTTCAACTTGAATCTGGGCATGCAGAGTCATGTGACGTCAGCTCTGAGAATATTCATATCCTTGAATGTGATTGTACTCGTCTCAGGAGACTACGCTATGCTGTCATCGATGCAGTACCTAGTCAAGGGTTTATACAATGGGTCAGAGACAAAGACGACTTCCCAGGTGAAAGATTTTGTCCAGGTCCACAATCTGCAAACTTCAACCGTACTAGTGTCAATTCGTTCCTGAAAGATATCTACATGGGCATTGCATCGTATAAGGAGGATAAGAAGCAACGGTCTCCAGCATCATATGTGGATAGACTGCCATTCATGGTGACAGCCTGTTTTGATAATCATTGGAGAGTGCCATTAGACACAATATACAAGTTAAAGAATAGCTTGGTAGCCATAATGGACTTGCGTTCAGTGCCTGGATGGAGGAACAAGGATGTTAAGCTGGAGATTGATTTCAACGACAGCGATGAGACTTGGTGGTGTGACTTTGAGTGCGGTGACCAGAGTCTATCTTTGGTTGGCAGAAGAAGGATTACATTTGCCGGCTTTGACTACAACTCTATGGATGGACGTGTCAGATGCATTAGGATTGAGGATGGTCAATCAGGCGATCCTGCTCTACTGGTATCAATTCGTAAAGCTGAGCAACATTATAGATTATGGCCGCCAGGTGATGTGACCGATGGCGTGGGCCGTGTAAAGGAATCTCTTAATAGGTCGGCAGAGACCTATGGTGTTACCAGAGACTTTGAAAGGGGCAATATTGTAGCCAATTTCTATGTATTGTTTCATACTTGAGATTGTTTAATAAATAATGTATTGTAAGAGTATATACTTTTCTTTTCAACCTTTTTTCTTTGAAGCAACAGTGCACTAGGTGAACACTTGGTGTAAACTTTTAAGCCTAAGTGAGCACTAGGTGAACACTTGGTGAACACTTAGTGATCACTTGGTGTACACTTTTAGGCCTAAGTGAGCACTAGGTGAACACTTAGTGAACACTGGTGATCACTAGGTGAGCACTAGGTGAACACTAGGTGAACACTTGGTGTACACTTGTAGGCATAAGTGGACACTGAAACTATGGTAGGGGAAAATGAATAACAAATCAGTTGCAGATGTCACACTTTTATTTTTTTCATTCTTTAATCAATTGGATTCTATGGGTTCTCCCAGCAGGATGGCACATGAATTTATATGATTTCATGTCGACGGTTCCTACAGCAGGGACGAATTTGAAGGTGGTCCTGCAGTACGACTCTGGAAGTATAACCCATATGTGTATGTTGTCGGAATCCAGTGTGACTGCCACCTTTTCACCATATTTTGTGGTGACTCTCTCTGCGCTGATCATTTGGTACGTGTGCCCTGGCTCGAGATCTTTCATGGATACGAGGTCTAGCGGCTTTTGGGATGCAATTGTGTTGTAGATGGCGTCAGCGGCATCATTAGTGGATGACATCTGAAAATGAACAGGTATTAGCATAATCTTACAGTCAGCATTGTGGGTCAGCCATTCATGTGGATGAGATTTCATGCAGTAGATGAATGAGATTTCATGCAGTAGATGAATGAGATTTCATGCATTAGATGAATGAGATTTCATGCAGTAGATGATATCATGGTTAGCCATTTGAGGTTAGATTTCATGCAATGGATGAATGATAACATGGTTAGGCATTAGATTTCATGCAATAGCTATGGAGGTTAGATGATCTAGCAAGAGACAAATACTTACTGTTATTGAGTCTTTAGCAGGATTCACTGTAGAAGCTAGCAGTCGTTTGCTGAGATACTATGGATCTACAAGCCAGAGGTCCTCTATATATACTTGGTAACCGGATCTCCCCAAGGTCAACTGTGCTCCCACCTATTTCTTGTACAGCCATAAATTAGTTGCATACGTTTTTTCCTGGATGGCGCCAAGGTCAGTAATGCTGTACACAGACATGTTTTTTCCTGCTTCATTGGTATGGCGCCAAAGGCAAGTGATTACGTAATGCATAATGTTGTGCAATTACTTGTTTTCCTGCTTCATTGGTATGGCGCCAATGGCAAGTGATTACGTAATGCATAATGTTGCGCAATTACTTGTTTTCCTGCATTGGAATGACGTCATACAAAATGTCAAGGCCGGTAGGCTAGTGAGGCGGGGTATGGTCATCTGGCATCGGCTGGCCTTGTTCATCTGAAACAGATAGTGCATTTCCATTAGTAAGCTGGTCACATAATTGCTCCACTCCCCACATGCCCCTCCCCATATGCCCCATGTATGACTAAGTCCTATTTTCAAAGTAATATTGTATGACTAAGGTTAGAGATCATTCCTTATAGTCCAGCAAACTTCCCACATGCCCCTCCCCATATGCCCCATGTATGACTAAGTCCTATTTTCAAAGTAATATTGTATGACTAAGTCTAGAGATCATTCCTTATAGTCCAGCAAACTTCCCACATGCCCCTCCCCATATGCCCCATGTAAAACTAAATCCCAAGATTTTTTGACAATTTTTCTAAGTCCTACGATTTTCGGAAATTTTTCCAAGTCCTAAGATTTTTTGAAGATTTTTTCAAGTCCTACGATTTTTTCGGAAATTTTTCTAAGTCCCACGATTTTTCGGAAATTTTTCCAAGTCCTGAGATTTTTTGAAAATTTTTTCAAGTCCTGAGATTTTTCGAAAATTTTTCCAAGTCCCAAGATTTTTTGAAAATTTTTTCAAGTCCCAAGATTTTTTGAAAATTTTTCCAAGTCCCAAGATTTTTCGGAAATTTTTCCAAGTCCCAAGATTTTTGAAAATTTTTTCTAAGTCCCCAAGATTTTTCGGAAATTTTTTCTAAGTCCTAAGATTTTTTGAAAATTTTTCTAAGTCCTGAGATTTTTCTAAGTCCTACGATTTTTCGGAAATTTTTCTAAGTCCCGAGATGTTACAAAAATTTTCTAAGTCCTGAGATGTTTCAAAATTTTTCTAAGTCCCGAGATGTTACAAAAATTTTCTAAGTCCTGAGATGTTGCAAAATTTTTCTAAGTCCTGAGATGATGCAAAATTTTTCTAAGTCCTGAGATGATGCAAAATTTTTCTAAGTCCTAACATTTTTCTAAGTCCTAAAATGTTTCAAAAATTTACTAAGTCCTGAGATGTTACAAGCACTTGTACTTACATTTTAATCACTACTGAAGATCTGGGTGAAGTCACAACAGAAGGTCTGGGCTATAGTATAAGCACTCGTCCGCGTTCACTGAGACACTATGACCCTACCAGCAACTGATCCCCCATATATACTCATGCCAGGTCCCCACCCATGGTCCCCTGACCTTGGCCGATCGGTCGGAATTTTTTCGGAATTTTTTTCTAATTTTTTTTCTTAATATTTTTTTTTTTTTTTTTTTTTTTTTTTTTTTTTTTTTTTAATTTTTTTTTTTTTTTTTTAATTTTTTTTTTTTTTTTTTTTTTTTAATTTTTTTTTTTTTTTTTTTTTTTTTTTAATTTTTTTTTTTTTTTTTTTTTTTTTTTGGGGGGGGGGGGTGGGGGGGGGGTGAGGGGGGTTGTCCCAAAGGTCTCCAAACATACCTACTAGAGTACTGTCCCCTCTCACAAACCGTTGTTAATAGGCAGGTGCACTAACTCTAATTACACTCGTGCAGGTGTACTTTTTTCATGTCAACAGCACTCATGCAGGTGAACTTTTCAGGTCATTACCTTTGGTGCGCACATGGTCTTTTATTTCTGAATGAACGAGAATTCAACCTATAGTGGCCGAAAGCTATCGGCTCATACCGCTTCAACTCCATTTCGTGCTGTCATTATTGGACCTAACAAAACTGGTTCCAGCCTGCACAACGTTCGTAAGGACAGCACAAAACCGTGACGCTATCGTCCCTTCTTTTCATCAGTTCTTCTATGTACGTCCATTCTCTAATCCAGCCTACATCTCGCTTTTCTTTTCTATTCTATGTTTCGCTCCACCGGTAGCTGTCCGCTGGCTAGATACGCTAGTCATCTTTATCTCTTCTACCCATTTGTTTGTTGTATGTTTGCGTACGGAACTTCTATTCTGGTCAACGCGGCAACAGCGGTGACTCTTCTACGTACGCCCATTCTCCACTCCAGCCCACGTGTGTGAGAGTACTGTCCCCTCTCACTCTACTGTTAAAAATAGGCAGGTGCACTAACTCTAATTATTTGGATGTTTCTCATACGGGTTCCTTGAATTCATCCTCTTTCTGTAATCATCTTTTACAAATTCTACAGGTAATCCATGCTGTTTAATTTCGTCCCAGTTATAGTGATATCCTGCTTCAATATAATTTCCAGCCATCACCCAACAAAAATATTGTATTCGTTCATCAATGTATGTTGCAACTGCAGAGTTTTCGGTAATAGGTTTCATAATTTCGTTTATAAACAATTTCAACCTCTCCTCAAGCTTTTTCTGTCGAGATTAAACTACTCTTTTCTATAGTATCCTCCACCTTTTTCTGAGTTTTCCTCATCTCATTATTGAGAACAGATTTAGAGACAAAAGTATCATTTATATTATTGTTTAATTTAGTCAGCTCTGTGTTAATGCCTCCTTTGAGACAAATTATTGTTGAATCCCTTCTAGAATGTTAGCTTTAATGGTGTCTGCCATCTGATTAAACGGTCCTCGAAGATTTTCTTATTGATAAGATCACTGCCTATTGTTGCAAATATTCTCCTCTCAAATTCGCCAAGTTTTGTATCCAGATATTTTTTGTTCAACGAATCTTCTGTTGTATATGCCTTATTCACATTATCAAAAATTTGACTACCTAGTTGTTCCAACCTCGTATCCAAGTATATCTTATCTACTTTATTTACCAATTCCTTTGTACCTATTTTCCCAATGCTTTCACTAATACTGTTTGAAAGTGACTGTAATCTTTCATTCAAATAAACTCATCACTTTATTCGATGAAATCGCAGAGATATTCTTAACTTCTGCCGAAAGCCTATCCAAATAAGATTTGTAGAGAGTGCACTATCGCCCTAAAGATTTTTCTACACTTTCAACAATTTTGCAGATACTGCTCTGTCAGTATCCTCTGAACGTTTCTGTAACCTAGCGTCCAAGTATGTTTTATCAACCTTGTTTGAACTAATATTTTTCTTGAGCTCAATTGAAAGGTTACGCAATTGAAATCCAAGTATGATCTTACCGACTCATCTATTTCATGTTCGTCTATCAATTTATTAACAGATTCAACTATTTTCCTAGTTATGTCTTCTAAACGGGGTACACTATCATAAATCTTCGAACTCAGTTCCGATAATTTCAATTTGAAATATTGTTTGTCGAATTGTGCTCCCTGTGTGGCTATTGGAGAAGGCGCGTGGTGAATGCGTCCAAATCTATGAACGCTCATCTTTCACTGAAGCAGTTTTCGCAATTTACCTTATCAACTTTGCCTCCCTCAATTCACTTAAAATCAAAGAGATCTCCACTCCGTGAGCACTATTACCCGCTTGTTTTGATGCATATAGCAGTGCAAGACGTTGTACTAGCTGGTTAGGATCATCCCAAAATAAATAATGTCTATTATGTGTTTTATTTCTTACGAAATTCAGTAACCCTTTCCACGCTTTGAACGAGTTTTTGGCGGGAACAATTGTTTGAATAATTTGAGATTTAGCCCCGGAATTTCTCTTAACATACCAAGTTTGTTTAAGTGGGCCCCCGTCAGCAGCTGTAATATTTTCTTATATTTCACTAAATCTTTTGCAACATAAAGATTTGAGTTGGGTCTTGTATTGAGAAGTAAATCTAATAACCCGTGAGTTATTCTAAATCTAAATCTATCTCCAACATTGAAAAAAGTACTATCAAAACCGACTTTCTTATCACCCATATAATGGTAATCCCCTTTATGGTTGTACCGAACTGCCGTAAGGAATTGAGTTGTCCAATTTCTCTGCATGAAAAGCGTTTAAATAACCATCTATCAATTCTTCTGTTCATGTGAGATGAGCAGATTTACTGCTTCTATTCAATGTTGCATTCAAGTCTACCGACTTACTGCTTGCAGAGCTATCATGTCCTTCTTCCGGTGCGGGTCTCTCAGCTGCAGCCTCCTCCTCCTCCTCCTCCTCCCTCCTCCTCCTCCTCCTCCTCATCCTTTTCTACCGGTTCTTCCTTCTGTTCGTACTTGGCTTCCCTTTTCAATTTGTGTAATTTATCTAACGCAGATATGTTACTAGTAGGGGTTATTAGCCGATTGAGCCTACCCAATCAGAAGACAGGGGGCGTGGCCACCCCCCTTCCCCCCTCCCCCTGCCTCAGACATTTTGTAAAACACCCACCCCTTCCCCCTGTCGCAGTCAGCCATTTGTTTTTAAGTGTCACATACCCCCTTCCCTATGTGCCCCCACTTTATTCCAATAGATTAAGGGGGACCCCCCGCAAGCACCAATGAGAGAGGACCTATCCCCCCTGACCCCACCTCTACACAGAAGGTTCCCAATAAATATAGAACATACAGCTTTATATCTATATATACTGGTAATTGCTCCTACCCATCGTTTTGTTCCATGCTGCGTTAAATATTTATAGATTTTGATTATATAGTTCTAATAAAACGTTCGACTATTGCAGCCTTTTTCTCACTAAAAACATGGTAATGTTTAATATTATACCTATCCAATAATGCTTTTTACTTTTGTATTAAAAAATTCGGTACCTTGGTCTGTCTGAAAAAAATGCCTTTATAGGTCGGCACCTATAAATACCACACAACAATTTGCATTCGTTCAGTTTGATTAAGACAACGAAGCAGTGAACATGGATAATTCCAAGGTTTTTAATGTCCCCATGCTCTGTGGGATAAAGTGAAACCTACCAGTGAGAGGTTCGGTTTGTGGCTTCTAACAGAAAACCTGTGCAATGACAACCTTGTTACAGATATTGGACAAATTGATTATACTGCTGGAGAAGAACTGTTGGTGTGCTGATTCAAATCTTGTGCCTATTACAGAGACCTTTTGTGACAATATAATGCTTGTGAAAATTTGTGCTTGGAGGACTGTGAGGAAATGGATAAGAGACGGTTTATTCTAAAAAAAGAAATATGTGGTGCATTCAATTTATACTTGAGAGGAAAATTCTCCAAAATGGTGTCAGCTAAACACGGAGTTAAAGCAAAGTTACCATACTTATTGGACAGTGAAGTGATATGTCTAAAAAATTCTGCAAGTGCTTGACGAAGACAACTATAAAGAAGTGAAACAAAAGTACCAGAATCCAGTGGGGATACCCTACAAAGTGGAGCTTGCCGATGTTTCCCATCGCCACATTAATGGAGGAGTTCCAAAGTTATTGGAGCAGCTTAGAGGAACATTTCTATCTTCTGGACTTGGACATAACACAGGACTTTTGCTGGAATATTTAACAAGAGTGGGATGTGTGACTTTTTAACTACAAATCTTGTTTTTGCTTCCAAGGAGAGTATAAGGAAGACTATAATGTGATTGTAGATAATGATAAAACTGTTGGGATTGATTGCTTGACATGGGTTAATAATAATGTAAGAGTGAAAATTTATAATAAGTTTATTTGTCAAAATGACAAGCCCTGGTGTAAATAAGCAGCTGGGTAACCATATTGTAGACTTTATTGCCTGTCCAGATACAAGATTACAGGAAACCTTTACCTCTGATTTAGCTAGAATGCACGGCATTACACGTTTGAAGCAACAATTTATAACTACAGCATAGGAAATAGCACCAACTCTAAGAAATTCGATCCTATCGAGATAGTTTGTCACTCTTAAATGACAGTAAAATTATTTTGAAAATGCTCCAATAATATTCTGTATCCTTGTCTAAGATGTGGTCCATACTGGCAGATAGTTTAAAGAATAGCTGTTGCTTGGTTTATAACAATCTTTTACAATATGTTTACTGGGGGAATAGCAACACCAAGAAATTGACTGGAGTACAATAAAGCTGCCCACCAATCCACAGCATCGAAATAAAATAATATCCTATGTCATTTCTGCATTTAGCTTTAATTTACTACCCATTAATTATGTGG
>CAOJWK010000383.1:196105-361351 GCA_948455865.1 Conomelus anceps
CCAATTCTTCCTCCAACCAATAATTCGAGACATACAATGCTTCTAGGTTCTCAAACTGTAATATATACCGATTCTTATTTCTAGCCCATACTTGTTTAATTGCAACAATGACCAACTCTGTACCTTCTGCTAACTCTTCCAATCGTTTTGCACTGTCCTACTTTTACTTTCCCTTTAATTTCCAGCATTGTAATGCTGTTGAATTGCTCCACTTCTGACTGTGTAAAGGAAGTGTCTTCCAAGTTTTTCCATACATTGGATGAAAATTTGATTGATTCTATTTTTGGAAATGTGTGACCATTATAGCTTGTCATACCATTAACAGTAATTACACAAATGGTTTCTCCTCTTGGCAAGCAAATCATATCTTTTCGTCATTGTAGGGGATTACAAAATAGCCTACTTTCTTAAGATCTTCTATTTCTTTGTATGCATTGAGAAAAACATTTTTATGGTACCCTTTTACAAAGTAAACCTGTTTTAAGCCATCTTTTTCCCCTAGAACCCCAACATATGTAAACTTTTCCTTATTATTCACAGCAAATGCTGTCACATGATACACCCCACTTGGTTCAAAATTCTTCCAATGTGAATAAAAATATGGTTCAAGCTGCTCTCTCAAATCTTTGATTTCGTTCTCATATTCTACTAGCTGTTTATGCTGTTTCTTTATGGACTCTGTAGCTTCTAAAAACTCAACTTTCCTACGTTTAAGATTAATTTCATCCAGCTCTAGCTTACGCTTCTTAGCAGATAGCACTGTGATTGGAGACAAGGGATCTATTTCTTTAACAGGATAGGGAGCAAGCTTGGAGGTTATGTTTGTTCTTTTTCTTAAGACTTGTGGTATTAGATTACTAGTTTTCACAAGACCTAGCTCATCTAGGTTAACCTCTTTGGTAATGGTAGAGAAAGTGGTTGTTGACTTGGAGAAATATGTCTCACCACTCTTAATATAACACTTTTGTGTGAAACTAATGTTATCCCTGTTGTCTGTATCCTCGCGAATTTCCACATAATTAATGGGTAGTAAATTAAAGCTAAATGCAGAAATGACATAGGATATTATTTTATTTCGATGCTGTGGATTGGTGGGCAGCTTTACTTGTACTCCAGTCAATTTCTTGGTGTTGCTATTCCCCCAGTAAACATATTGTAAAAGATTGTTATAAACCAAGCAACAGCTATTCTTTAAACTATCTGCCAGTTTGGACCACATCTTAGACAAGGATACAGAATATATTGGAGCATTTTCAAAATAATTTTTACTGTCATTTAAGAGTGACAAACTATCTCGAATAGGATCGAATTTCTTAGAGTTGGTGCTATTTCCTATGCTGTAGTTATAAATTGTTGCTTCCAAACGTGTAATGCCGTGCATTCTAGCTAAATCAGAGGTAAAGGTTTCCTGTAATCTTGTATCTGGACAGGCAATAAAGTCTACAATATGGTTACCCAGCTGCTTATTTACACCAGGGCTTGTCATTTGACAAATAAACTTATTATAAATTTTCACTCTTACATTATTATTAACCCATGTCAAGCAATCAATCCCAACAGTTTTATCATTATCTACAATCACATTATAGTCTTCCTTATACTCTCCTTGGAAGCAAAAACAATGATTTGTAGTTAAAAAGTCACACATCCCACTCTTGTTAAATATTCCAGCAAAGTCCTGTGTTATGTCCAAGTCCAGAAGATAGAAATGTTCCTTCCTAAGCTGCTCCAATAACAACTTTGGTAACTCCTCCATTAATGTGGCGATGGGAACTCGGCAAGCTCCACTTTGTAGGTATCCCCACTGGATTCTGGTACTTTTGTTTCACTTCTTTATAGTTGTCTTCGTCAAGCACTTGCAGAATTTTTTTTAGACATATCACTTCCACTGTCCAATAAGTATGGTAACTTTGCTTTAACTCCGTGTTTAGCTGACACCATTTTGGAGAATTTTCCTCTCAAGTATAAATTGAATGCACCACATATTTCTTTTTTTAGAATAAACCGTCTCTTATCCATTTCCTCACAGTCCTCCAAAGCACAAATTTCACAAGCATTATATTGTCACAAAAAGGTCTCTGTAATAGGCACAAGATTTGAATCAGCACACACCAACAGTTCTTCTCCAGCAGTATAATCAATTTGTCCAATATCTGTAACAAGGTTGTCATTGCACAGGTTTTCTGTTAGAAGCCACAAACCGAACCTCTCACTGGTAGGTTTCACTTATTCCCACAGAGCATGGGGACATTAAAAACCTTGGAATTATCCATGTTCACTGCTTCGTTGTCTTAATCAAACTGAACGAATGCAAATTATTGTGTGGTATTTATAGGTGCCGACCTATAAAGGCATTTTTTTCAGACAGACCAAGGTACCGAATTTTTTAATACAAAAGTAAAAGCATTATTGGATAGGTATAATATTAAACATTACCATGTTTTAGTGAGAAAAAGGCTGCAATAGTCGAACGTTTTATTAGAACTATTAAATCAAAAATCTATAAATATTTAACGCAGCATGGAACAAAACGATGGGTAGGAGCATTACCAGTATATATAGATATAAAGCTGTATGTTCTATATTTATTGGGAACCTTCTGTGAGAGGTGGGGTCAGGGGGGATAGGTCCTCTCTCATTGGTGCTTGCGGGGGGTCCCCCTTTAATCTATTGGGAATAAAGTGGGGGCACATAGGGAAGGGGGTATGTGACCTTAAAAACAAAATGTCTGACTGCGACAGGGGGAAGGGGTGGGTGTTTACAAAATGTCTGAGCAGGGGGAGGGGGGAAGGGGGGTGGCCACGCCCCCCTGTCTTCTGATTGGGTAGGCTCAATCGGCTAATAACCCCTACTGTTACTCTGTTTAAGTTCAACTAGAGGTTGAATTAGTGGCTCCAGCCTTTTACGATTAAATTCCTCACTCTGAGTTTGTAAACTTAATAAATTCTTGTGTTTATCAATAATAGTCTTTCTCAATTTTTTTATTCTATCTATTAAGCTTCTCCCCTCAGCAGTAGGACTATGCTTCTTATTTTTCTTCATTTGTAATGCACCTACAATGTTCAAACGTTGAATGAGTAAATATCTGCAAAACACAATGCCTACCTCACAGGAGGCTTCAAGAATGTATCAAGTTGCACTCTGTATCTTCCATTTTCAGCCTTATATTCGGTAAAAATTGAGAGAAATTTGTGTGGCCCATTTGACCAGACTTTGTTACACATTTTTCTGAAATCTGCAAAAGTCATATCTTCTCCTACAAAATCTCTAAAGATTAATTTCAAATTCAGCTGATCTATTCTAAAAATAATTAAAACGTTGCAATTATCTCTTATATGATGCTTCGTAATTGCACCATAACTCTAAATCAAATAGGCGGTGTCAACATCGCGATGTCTCGCCATTGTAAAGTAATTACGAATTTGAGGCACATGTGACAGCTGAAGATCGTCAAAAATAATGAGACTATTCTTTGATCTCTTATTTGGGTGTGGGATCAGATCAATATTGTCTGACATATGAAAACCAATACATTTTATGTTTGAAAAAACCTTTTTCAAAAATTCGTATTTATCTTGATAAAGCGACTTGCTAAACAAGTATAAATGATTAAATTTTAACCCATTTTCATTGAAAATCAAATTAAATGAAGTATTGGTTTTACCGCTATTAGATCATCCTATCAAGATAATCCTCGCATTATGAGGTAGTGAACTATCGTTTTTACTCTTGGCATGTGATGATGATTTACCTGGGATAAGTTCATCAAAATTTACAATAGGAATTTTGACTCCTTCCGCCATACTGCTATGGAGGCTAAAAGATAACTAAATGAAAAGACAGTTCAATAACACTCATATTTATTGACACAACAATATGCAACAATATTAACATCGGTTTTTCATTGACACAGCAATATGTACACCAGTTTTTTACACCGGTTACATTTATTGACACAGCAATATGTACACCTGTTTTTACATACTTACAATTATTTACCAAGTAGGAGTTGTTTATAATACATACCAAGTAGGTGGTGTTCACCCAAGTAAATGATTCTTATCTATCCAACTTGGTTCAGAGAATCCTAACCATTTGACCAATATTTTATCTTTATTTTTCCTTATAATCCTCTCTACTAAATAAACTTTCTGCTCCTCCTCATCCAGCTTTGTTCTTTTCATTTCTTCTTCATGAAATCTTCCCGAAATTAGTTCTCCATTTAAATTGCGCAATATGTAAGTAGGAGGTTTAGTCGGATAGACGGAATGAATTATGAATAATTCAGCACTCCAATTAATATTGTAAGATTTATCGAAAATTTGTTTGTACTTGCTAATGCATACAACATCCCCCAATTTAAATTTTGGCTTTATTTGTTTCGATTTCAAGTGAAGGTTCGCGCTCGCAGCCTTATTAAGTGCAGCGATTATTTGTTTCCAGTGTCTTGCACGTACGTCAAACGGTCGCATTTGAATAGACCTATGAAATGTGTTATTGTAGTCTTTTACAATAGTAGGCAGCGCATCTACCCACCGCTTTGTGCCGTATTGAGTTAAATATTTATATATTTTCGATTTAATTGTTCTGATGAAACGCTCGCAAATAGCAGCTTTCTTCTCGGTAAAAACATGGTAATGTTTAATATTATATTTGTCCAACAATGCCTTTACCTTTGTATTGAAAAATTCCCGACCCTAATCTGTTTGAAAAAATTTAATATTTTTATTTTTACGAATAATTGGTTCAAGTGCTTAATACACAGAGTCTTTGTATGTATCGGCACACAATAACCATATTTCGAAAAACAGTTAATCACAGCCAAAATGAAATTATAGTTCGAATTATGCTTCACTAATGAGCTCATGTCCAATAAATCTGACTGGAAAAGATCTCTCTCATTCTTTAATTCATATTTCCTCCTTCTTATATTTACTCATGGTACAGAGTGTAGTTCTTCTGCCAATCTCCCGTGCAGTTCCATTTTTTATAATCTACCTACCTGCTTTCAACTATAGTGCATGCATTCTGCAGCTCATCTAATCAGAGCATATGCTTCTTGCCCGCATAAAACCGTTGCTAGTCTTGTACCTATTTTTAATCCATCAACCACTTTAGTCGGCAGCTGTGCATTGAACAGGTCGGATCTACATAGCAATGTTCCTGCTCCTTCTTCTAATTCTCCTTCCTGAACTCCTTCTTCTTAATCTTCTCCGCTAACTCCTCCTGCTCATCCTTCTACTTGTCATTCTCTCCTTCTTCTTCTTCTGCTTCTTCCTCCTCCTCGGGAATACTGTAATGCCCCCAACCCAAAGTTGAAACAGAATCCGGGAGAATAAATCTCTTATCATCATACCATGATAAGGCTGTTTTCGCACAGTTTACTTGGTAAATCTTGTGCAAATAACTTCTTATCATGTTGAACCGCTCGTAATGTGTGGTTCTTTCAAATAAACACTTCTTGTACAAATCAAATGATAAGCACCTATCCTTAACATTTGAAATAAAAGACCTTAATTAGTTGTCCAATGTAAGGCTTTATTTACGTGAATGAATACATAGTTTGTTATTTCTATTAGTCAGTCAATATTTTACATATCAGTTGTACAGCTGATCTTTTTATATATCAATCTTCCCCCCCAGAATCATATTCTTCAATATTATTGGAAGAGAGTGATTTGGGAGCTAGATGACGCAAAGAAATGGCACTTTCTCTTCCATCTTGATGCTTTATGCGGGCATATTCTGGGTACGCTTCTATCAATTGTACCTCTTCAACTTTTGGATCGTACTTACTGCTTCGAACAAACTTTTTCAACCAAACTGGTCCAGGTGATGAGAGCCACGATGGAAGTGATGATCCATAGGTTGAGCGACGTGGATGAAGAAACATTCTCTCATGTGGAGTTGTGTTGGTTGTTGTGCAAAGAAGTGATCGTACGGAATGAAGTGAATCCTGTAAAACGTCTTCCCAGTTAGATAGAGGTAGGTTACGAGTTCTGAGAGCTAGGTTGATTGTATTCCATATAATGTGGTTATATTTTTCAACTTGACCATTACCAGTATGGGCTGGAATTACTCATAGTTACTCCTTTCATTGTCAAAAAGTTTCTCACATCTGATGAAATAAATGAACTTCCTCTATCAGAATGAACAAAACAAGGAAGACCAAAAAGGGCAAATAAAGATGAAAGGTGTTTTATGACTGTAGTGGAATTGATATTGGCACATGGGAAGGCGAATGGAAATCGTGAATACTCATCTACGATGGTGAGAATGTACTTATTTCTTGTTTTTGAAGGAAGTGGTCCTTTGAAATCAATACTAATTCTCTCAAATGGTCTTGTAGATTTGATCAACTGTCCTTTGAATTTATAGAAACGTGGTTTGAGCTCTAAGCAAATTGAGCAGCGATTGCATACATTTTACATACATTTTGCAGATTGCATACATTTTTAGGGTAAGTTCTTGCTCCTTACCCAGTGATAGAGGCGAGTTACTCCTGGGTGGCACAAATCATTATGATACTTGATTAACAATTCATTATCTTTCCTGCAGTTTACAACTGCACATACTCTGGACAAGGTGTCTGCTGGAATGTTATCTTTTCCTTTCCTATAAATTATATCGTACTTGTATTGTGATAACTCTAAATGCCACCTCATTATTTTTTCGTTTTTGATTTTACTTGTCTGAGATGAGCTGAACATGAAAGCTACACTTCTTTGATCGGTTACCAAGTTGAAACTTCTGGATATAAGGAAATGATGCCATTTTCTTATTGACTCTATTATAGTGTAAGCTTCTTTTTCCACTGAGGAATGTCTTCTTTTGGAAGGTGATAAGGTCCGGGAGAAAAAGGCAACAGGTCTTCCTTCTTGAGATAAGATACCTGAAATAGAAACAGCAGAGGCATCCGTTTCTATTGTGAGCGTTGAAGAGTTGTCTATGTGCTTGAGAGCAGTTGATGCAATTTCAGATTTGAGTTTGCCAATATTTTCAATCAGTTCTTTACTTAATGGAAATTTGTTGAAGTGGGTGAAGTGGGTGAATAAGTTCTGAAAAGTTCCTGATATACTTTGAATAATGCGCAAACATTCCAATTAATCGTTTCAATTTTGCAGTATTTGTTGGAATACTGAATTCCATCAAGGGTTTTATATGATCTGGATCAGGTTTGATAGCATTATTTTTGATTAAATATCCTAAATATGTCATTGAGGTTTCTGAGAATTTGCATTTTTCTTTGTTGACAGTTAAGGAATACTTTTCAGCCAACTTTATGAATTTTTGTAAATTGAGATCATGTTCTTCCTTATCTTTACCGCATATTATAACATCATCTGGAAAAGCAAAAGTGTCATGTAGGTCTTCGAGGTCAATTAATTGATCTATAACTCTTTGAAAGCAAGCTACTCCATTTGTTACACCGAATGGAATTCTACAGAACTGATATAACTTTCCTTTTGCTTCAAATGCTGTGTATGGTTTATCCTCTTATTGTATGGGAATCTGATGATAGGCACTTTTAAGGTCAATAGTGCTGAAAAATGAATAACTAGATACTTTATTGATCAATTCGTAAATATTTGGAAGTGGATATGCGTCCAGGAATGTGAATTTATTAATGGTTTGAGAATAATCGATTACCATTCTTTTTTTATGTCTACCATCATTAACAACAAATGCTTGTGCTCTCCATGGTGAATGGCTGGGTTCAATAATTCCTCCCAATAATAAATTGTCGACACTTTTATTTATGAATGCTGAATCATCATTACTAATTCGTCTCAATTTTGTTGCTATAGGTTTTATTTCAGGTGATAGATTACCAAATAACGAAACGGGTTCGATTTTGGCTTGTATCAAGTTGCAAATGCTTAGCGGTGCTTTGCTTCCACCAAACGAAATGGTGATGGAAGAATGTTTTCTTAATATGTCATGACCGATGATTATGTCAGTACAAAGTTCAGGTAATACCATTAGTGAAATGTTCTGATAGGTTTCTTCAAATACACAAACACATGCTACAACACATTTTCTTATTTGTGATGTTTGGTTATTAGAGGCTAATACAATTTTGCCTTTACACGAATAAAATGGAAATTTATTTTGTGCAGCGAAATTTTCATTAATGAAACTTCCTGAGCTTCCGGTATCGACTAGAACTTCTGCTTTTACATTGTTAACAGTGATATTTACAACTGAACTAGAAAGGGATGGTAGCATACTGGTAGTTGCTAAATAGGATGTGTTTAGTATCTGCGTTTTTCCTTCAGAAATTTTAGCAGATTTACACACTTTAGAAAAGTGTCCTTTCTTCTCGCATTTAAAGCATGTTACATTTTTAGCAGGGCACTCATTTCTAGAATGTATGTTATTTTCGCAAAAATAGCATTTCTTTTGTGCTGAAATGATAGCTAAGTTTTCTTCATGTGCTGTTTCCTTATTTTGTACGACAGAATTGACATTGACTCTTATGTTTTCATCGTTTTCATATCCTTGAGCATTCATTTGTGCTGATTCTAGTATTCGAGCTTGCTCTAATGCATTTTGCAGTGAAAGAGTGGAGTTTTCTAATAGACGTTGTCTAATTGATGTTGAGGTTATACCAGAGATAAAGCTATCTAGTATATGAGTTTCTTTGTTCTCAGCTGACGATACGCTTTCGAAATTAGATTTTAAACTGAGCTTTTGTAATTCTTGGAAGTATTGGTCAATAGTTTCATTAATTTCTTGCTTTCTATTGGCTAATCGGTACCTAGCATAGACTTCATTTTGCTTCTTATCAAAATTAGATTTCAATATAGTGATAGCTTCCTCATATGTTTTGCATTCAGAAATGAGTTCGAATATTGAGGGAGAGACAAAATTGGTTAATACAAAAAGCTTCTCATTACCTTCCACTTGTGTTGAAATGAAGAAATTTTCCAGAGTTTTATACCAATGCTTCCATTCTTTCTGCGATTCTGAGTCACTTGGGCTAATTGCGAGCTTTGATGGTTTTAGTACGTTTTGCATATTCATATTTTCCTTTTGAGAGTCTTGTTTCTTGTAGTCGTCTTGATGCTTCTTTCTAGCTCTAGACATTACAATATGTTCTAGAGATTCACGTAAATAAATTGAAATAAAAGACCTTAATTAGTTGTCCAATGTAAGGCTTTATTTACGTGAATGAATACATAGTTTGTTATTTCTATTAGTCAGTCAATATTTTACATATCAGTTGTACAGCTGATCTTTTCATATATCAACATTCCTTTTCACTCCTTTCGCTGTGTTCTTTGTAATAACAGTTGCATCATCCATATATTTGAAGGAATACAGCTTGGGACGCAAACCAGCAAAATGTGTTATGATCTTTGAATTTTCCGACCACTTTCTTATTTTTTAAAGAGTAACACATGTGTGACAGAGGATAATCACTTGTGTCAAACCAATCTAGGTTATTCTTAATGTCGGAAAAGACGTCCTCTGTTCTTATATGGTACAAAACAGAATCTGTATCACTCATGAGCAGCTTCACACATTCAACAGGGTACATTTTTAAAATCTTGTTGTAATGAAAGTCAAACATGAGGTGTTTGCTCAAATCTGAAATAGTGAAGCCAGCAAAAATTGTTTTTTTCAGGGAGATTTCAGGTTTTCTCAGAAAAACTCCAATGACATCCTTGTTATAAATATGCCAGCGCTTGCACAGAGGTTTTGAAATTAGCTTGTCTAATCTCCTTTCATCTGTGACAAGCTCTACCTGACAGTGGGTCCAGTCGGATTGTAAAGATTTTCCAAAAATAAGGTTACTCATTGCCTTAAAATTTTGAATTTCAAATGTATTTCTCGCGTTCCTCCTACATTCTGTATTGAAATCAATGTAAGGCTTAAGCCAGCAAGATTAAGTGAACTTTACGATGCGATGAATGTGTTTAAGACGCATTCCTAGTTGTACATACAGTTTTAGGTTTCTATAGTGTAAAACGTATTTTTCCCTATCGTACAGTGTAGCCAATAGTTTCGTAGTAGATTTTTGCCCTTCATGTTTCTGGTAGTCAGACAACAGGTGAATCGGTGGTTGCTCTTCGTCGGAGCAAGTGGGAAATGATTGTGTCTGTCGTGTGACGTTTTGGGATATTGGAGATCACACTCAAGAATCTACCCATACTCTGAATCATCAGCCAAGTTGAAAAAGTCAACTTGTCTGATTTCATCCTCAGATAGAAATTAGAAATTTCCATCAGGCAGAGGTTCACACATTGCATAGCCATATAAATTATTCGCATCGAGATAGAGTATAAAGCTCGTCGGTTTGCTTGTATCAAAATCTGCTCCCATATAAGGGTTGTTAGCCTCAGCATACCGATGGGGTATTACAGCTAAACCACCTCTCACATTTTGCTCGACCATCAAGTAGATATCAATATCTGTTATCAAGCCGAGTTCAACTTTTGTGAAATGCAGCATGCAATTCCACAAATAATGCGCAAGACTTAAAAATGAGTCACATCCAAACCGTATTTCTCAAACATTGATGACCTCATGTCCTCAAAAACATCACACAAAAGGGGTGTATCACAGAGTAGATACAA
This sequence comes from Conomelus anceps, assembly GCA_948455865.1. Lineage (NCBI taxonomy): Eukaryota > Metazoa > Arthropoda > Insecta > Hemiptera > Delphacidae > Conomelus > Conomelus anceps. The sequence continues at coordinate 206,689 of CAOJWK010000383.1, forward strand.
ATTATGATAATCTTCCAAATTCTTTATCTTGAATGTTTGCCAAACATTCTGTGCATGCGCGTACTCCCTTTCTTCTAAAGGCAAATCCGACAAATCATTGTGAAAACTTTCGATTGGGGGAAGGGAGGTTTCTTCAAATTTCTGTGGAGAGTCAATATATGTGTAGAGGTATACTCCTTTTTTAATAAGCAGTTGTCATTGTTCAGCGGTTTTAAACACTGCAAACATAGATTTGAATTTTAACTCTACCTGTTGTCCTTCTGACAAATTTTTCACCAAACTGTCCAATGAAGCGTTCATGAATTTTAGGCTATCCAAAAACTTGATTTTTCCCACCATGATTGAGAAAAACTTCTCTGCCGAAGGAGCAATGCAGCGTATTGTTTTTTTACACTTGCCTAATGCCTGCACAATATGATGGCAATCATACCCCCCAAAGTTGTGCATATAACAGGGTATGAAATCAGGTGATTTCCCATTCAAATTGCATGATTGGTGCACAGCGCAAATATATGCTCCTGTTTCATGTGCATGATGCCTACACTTGACATCATTTTGTTTGAAACCTTTTCCACATAGACCGCATTTTTCTGCACTATCGAATTCTCTCTTCTGCTCTTCACTCAATTCAAACATTGGGATTTCACTCTTCATATCCCGATAGAGCAGTTCTCCCACACTCGTTATTTCGTCTAGAAATTTCTCAATGATCTTTTCACCAATATGTTGAGAACGATAGATGATTAGTCCGTGGCAAATTTCCCCCTCTATGTTCACCACTACAAAACAATATCCACAGGGAATGTGACGGGTTGTCTTTTTTGTAAAGCTACTTGTGATGGGTACAGCGTCGGCTTCTTCTTCTACTTCTCCTACTTCCCCACTCTTTATTGGTACAATAAACGATTCAAAATCGGAATAAATCGTGTATTTCGTTTTCAATGTTGCAGTATAATTTGTAAATTTGAGAGTTTCCCCTTCTTTGGGAAGCGTTGTTCTTTGTGGAGAGAATTTTGAACAATGCTCTCTGTGCTTCTCCAAGTTCGCCTTTCCATCTACGTTTAACAATTTCTTTGTTGTGAAACGATGGAAACAGAATTCACATATATGTACCTGTCCATGCGATTTTGTAAGATGACTCAAGAGCCAAGACAACCCGTTTTTCCCATTTGCGGTGTTGATGAGGCAAAAATGAGATTTTCGGGGATAAGTTTCGCTTGTTAGCAACAAAAGATTAATTTTGTGTTTACGGTTTCTGTAAGTGCTACACTTGTAAGGTTAAAATACGTTTTTATCATATGCAATTACATTTATGGATAACTTATATCAGGATTGAAAGCTTCAAATTTCTTAATATCTTGCAAACTGGAAGGAAAGTTGAGTCCGTTTGTGTTAACCATATGAGCAAACTTACTCAGATAATCTACAGTCTTGTTATCACATCGGTAATGAAAAAAAGATAAAATTGCCCACAGTAAACATTTCTCATCACTAGAGTTTCGTACGTTTATAATACATTTATTTTTCTTAATAAAATCGGGGGTTTCTACATATGTGGATGAGGAACCACGAATCATGGTATGCCTAATTATGTTGAGATCCAACGATTGGATCTTTTTTATAACCCACCCACTCCCAAACCTCACAAACTGCTCAAAAGAAGATAAAATTTTTACAATAGCATTTCCAAAAAAATTGTTCAAATCGTCAGAATTTGAAGCACACTGCTCAATTTGTGCAGAATAGCTATGGAAGTTCACGATAGCTGATACTTGTTCGTTCTCTTCAGGCAACAACACTATTTTATGCATTAGAACATTTAAAACAATAAAGCACTTCACATTCCCGTTGAACCGCTGCGACTCATCGACGATAAGCTGCAGCACCTCCTCCCTGCTTGATTCCAGCGTAGATTTGATGTCGCGTTCCTCCTCCAGATACGTGAATCCGTATCTAGCTGCGCTCCTGTTCAAACCTTGAATCTTCTCCGTTGTATGAGCCATTGTGAAATCGTTCTGCTCTCTCTCTCCTGGTTGTCCTCTCTCTTCAACACTCCTAGTGCAACTGGTGCTCAATCTAAGATGAATCAAAGAGATTATTGGATAAATGGAGAAATATCAAACAAATGCCGATATATCAACAAGTTGAAGAAGCATGGTAAACAAAGACATTGACAAATAAATATCGAACTCTGCTAATATATCGATATTGATAAGAAGAAGGAGAAGAAGGAGATGGAGAAGAAGTAAGAGGAGTAAAAGAAGTAAGAGGAGTAGAAGAAGGAGGGGGAGGAGTAGGAGTAGTAAAAGTACAAATACAATATACTTACATTTTGACTCTCAGTACAGAGACAGCATTCACACCTTCAACAGCTGCTGATAACACCTATCTGCTTTTTACCGTAACTGAAACATACAAAAACAACAATGGATCAATCACATGTAATGACTTATGAACTTCAAAGATTAAGATCTTATGGTGATTGGAGAAATTATTTGTTACGTCCTGAGTTACTAGCCGCAGAAGGGTTCTACTACACAGGTGAGGATGACACCGTATGCCGTGCATTCTGTCACGTCTACATCGAGAATTGGAAGTGTAGTGATATTCCCTCAGTCCAACACAAACGGTATAGTCCCAATTGTATGTTTGTAAATAACAAATCAGATAACACTAGTATTGCCGATGATAAAAGGGATCCAATGAATTCCTACAACGAACGTTTAAATACATTTTCCTCAGATCCAAACACTGTATTGCAGGAAATGGCACCAGAGTTGGCTAAAAGAGGCTTTTTTCGACACAAGTATGGTTATCTACAGTGCATATACTGTAGAGTTATAGTTACAGCCGAGAAACTGTAGCATATGAACAATTGCCATATATCTTAAAACAGTAGTAGGTAAAAATACTTACATTGTAAATAGTGATGTGTGTAGCATCGGCGGTTGGTGATTCATTCCTCTCTCCTACAGCTTCCTAAAACACATACGTCACGCGGTTATTAACAATCAGTTTATTCCATATCTGGTCGATACTAAATGCGTAGAGATTATTGCCTGACAAAATTAACTTCTTAAGTCTGTAAGACGAATTGTTAGCACAGTTTTCTTGGAACTTGTTCCGCGACGGACAGCGATTAACTAACGCTAACAAAACTTTTTTTTCTACACTATGTTTACAGTTCAACACCAATGAAACTAAACGCTCACATTCAACAGTTATTTTTCCCCCTCTTGTTACGTTCAATGACACAAGTGCTGAGCAGGTGATTGACTTTTAATCAAGTTCATTGCACTATTATTCCACACATGCACTCATTGTTCGATCACCCGCATTTAGTATGTAAGTAATCAATTTGAAACTTCTATTTCTCATCACGTCCGATGACCCACCTGTCGAGCAGGTGTTTGGTAAAGTGTATTGTGATGTTATTCCACAGATGCACTCATTTTTCGATTACCTGTATTGTGTGTATGCAAGAAATCAATTTGATACCCGCATGTATGTTGCAACATTGATGCAACTCAAGCTGCTATCATGATTATTAACGTACTTCTTTGTTAAATGGTTGAAATAATTTGCACCTTTTCCTACTACTTTGCAAATACACACGTGCATCATACGTTATTAACGGACATTGCTACTATAAAAGGGGTTATTTTAACTAAACATCACACTCTCACAACGGACTTCAAGCCGAAGACATCACACTTCTGCAAGTGCATCCTCCTCTACTCTTACAATGGACTTTAAGCCGAAGACATCTCACGCTTCTGCATCCTCCTCCACACCCAGAGCGGCTGCAACCTCCGCAGCCAGAGCGCTTCCTACTTCCAGACCGTTTGCTACCTTCACACCTCTCCGTCCTATGGTGCAGCAGCAGCTAAGGCAGCAGCATCCTGATGCTTCCGACGAGGATAGGGAGGCTGCTCCATCAATTAACAACTCCGCCATCTTTGGAGGGAAGCACACCGCTGCTCTAGAGCTGTCGGAGATGTTGCCGCCTCCCAAACGACTGGCGGGGCAGAGCGAGGGGTGGAGAGACGCTGTCAGCGGAATAAATAATAATAATAATAATAATTATTAAAAATAATTTATTATAGCGGAATAAATGAGGTTAGTTGATTTCATATTTTTCCTTTGTGTAGACTAGAATGTCTGCTCACACAGATTTGAAGTGCTATCATGTGATGGAAATTGTGGAAGAATTACTATTATCAGCTCAAACATTGACTTGTAAAAATTTTTTTGATTAATTTCATCCAAAATTATTATAGTATTATTCTAAAATTTAATAACCGGGTGAGACTCAGATGTGGTTTTGTTAGACACATTGTTCATTGTTGGATGAATTGCAAGACAATTTTTAAAAAAATATTCGATTAATGTTGTATTTTAATGTGCAATTATTTTTAACTTGATAGTATTATTCTAAAATTTAATAGCATGTGTGGCTCAGATGCTGTTTTGTTAGGCACACTGTTCATTGTTTGATAAATTGCAAGGACAATTTTTATAAATATTCTAAAATTTAAATAATCATTAATTTTATCCGAAATTATTACAGTACTATTCTAAAATTTGGACTTTATTGTGGGCTTCATCACGTGACTTTGCTTGTGGAGTTTTATCTAACTTGTTCAGTTTATACTATGACGTCATACCCATTCTGATATTGTAGTAAATAATGTGATTATGTTGTTAAACATTTCTTTTTAAATTTACAGATCCAGAGGATAAGGGTGCGGAAGGATCTCCAAGCTCCGCCACCTCAGGAGGGTGCAGAAGCTGTGCAGAGACAGTGGGAGGAGGAGGACTCTTCAGCTGTACCGCTACAATGGGAGATGGACAGCGGCTCTGCTGATTACTACGTGGAGAAATTTAACAATACCAGTGCAAGTGAGAAAAAGTGTGTTCCCACATCCTCCCTGTTGGAGGGTGTGGTGTACCCCATTGTGCGCGCACGACTGGTGAACACTCGCTATGGGCGAAAAATTATATTGAAAATAAAAGATAAAAGACAGTGAAGGAATTGAGATGGAGATTTTTCTCCCAGCACGATTTGTAAACATAATTGATGAGGACAACATAGGTAATTTCAATGCGACTTGTAATTGTTTAGCTATTTTCGTCAAACACATCAGCCCACGCTGGACTGATGTGAAGTTGGTCAAATGGGTAGACAATGTCAAGTCGGATTAAAACGTGTGTGTGTGTTTTTGACTGTTTTCAATGTGTTTTGTATTGTGCATGATTTAAATAAATGTACATATTTGAAAATGTTTTATTCATTGAAAATGCTTACCTTGTAGTAGTAGTTGTACGCTTTCAAACTGGTGATTGAAGTTGATAAAGTATAACACATTCAAACTGATAATTAAACTTTCTGAAGCTCCACTTTTTGTTGATGGGTGAATGCACTTACAAATTGGAATGCGGGTTAGCTATAAAACGATGTTGGCGCATGCGCCCAGCAGGTTGTTATCCTCCAACAAGTGGTGAAGCTTTGAACAATTTTTATCAGTTTGATTACATCTCTAAAGACAGCACAAAAAAGAGAAGGTAGCAGGTTTGACTTATTTTTACCAGTATGTTTAAAACAGTTGAAGGAAGCACAAGAATATGGATTGCTCTCTACAACAAAACACCGCATGTCAAACTAAATTCGTTTGGAAAACGATTTTATTACTCATTTTTATAATATGCTGTTTTAATACTCTATTACTTTTCTATGTTGGATTGAATAAATGTAATCCTCAAACTAAACAATTAGTTCAAACTAAACAATTGGAGCGAAATGCTACAAATATGGAACAGGCAGAGTGGTTTTTCAATGAGTTGGTAAAATCGAACGAATCAAGAAATCGTACTTTATTCTCTATAAAGACATGTGTTGATTCTGCTTTCAATAACAAAACACCCGCTTCTTTTGGAATAGGGTAGATACATTGGTATAAATACATGGTAGAGGAACGTGAAACAATTTGCAATTTCTACAATTATTATAGCGTTCTGGCGAATTGTGTTAATTTAACATTTGCCGACAAGAGATCAAATTTCCTTTTGATCAAAACACATCAACTTTGTAGTAACATATAAAGCTCAGTTTGTAGCTGTCCTTTGGTGTGGAAGGATGGTTTTAAAGAAGAAGAACAGACGTGCTACTGTTTCAAAGAGCCGCGTGAAAGGTGAAGGTATTTTATCAAAAATCAAAAATGTGGCTTCATCAATAATTAATAAAGGTATTGATTTGATGCCTGTGGAAGGGCATTTTCCCGCCTATAATTTCTGCGGTGTTGGGACAAAGCTGGCTAAAAGATTATCTTGAGGAGATAAAGGAATAAATCGACTTGATGAAGCATGCAAATCTCACGACATTTCTTATGCACAGTCGAGTGATAACAAGATGCGGGCGGAGGCTGATAAGCGCTTAGCAAATAGAGCATGGGAAATATTTAAAGATTCAAATACAGGGCTTTCTGAGAAAGCATATTCTTATTTGGTTACAAACATAATGAGAGCAAAGTCTGCCCTTGGGGGAGGTTTAGGGAAGGGGAGGAGGAAGAAGAAGAATGTAAGAGGAGTTAGAAAAACACATAATGATAATATCAGGAAAAAAGCTATTAATCGATTGAAGAACCATATTAGTGGTCGTGGTTTTTATCTGAAACCCTACCCAAGTGGGGGGAGAATATTAGTGCCTCCAACTCAACCACAGCAATACGGCATATCGCTATTTCCTAAAGTTAAAAAGAAGCGAGGAGGAAAAAAGCAGAGGAAAAGTCAGAGAAAAACACGGAGATGAATAGAATTAATATTCACGGTCCATTGCCAAATCATGAGCTGTTAAAATGGGCGAAATTATTACATATAGCACTTCGAGGAATATTTATGATTGACACACTTCCCAATAGAATTCGAAGAAATGAGGCTGCAATTGTTAATTTAGACAAACAGTCTGGGATGGGGACACATTGGGTAGCATACATTAAAAGAGGAAAAAATGTGTACTATTCCGATCCTATAGGTAACCTTCAACCTCCTAATCAAATCACGAATTATTGGAAAAAAGAAGATAATGTAAAAATATTTTATAATAACAATCAGTTGCAGCCGGTGAACACAGACATTTGTGGACATCTTGTAATTCTGTTTCTTGCTAACCAGTTGTAATTTCGCACTAGTGTAGGAAACATTAGCCAAAGAGTAAAAATGGCTGTTATCACACTAACCTCAAAAACTAGTAATCTATGCAAGAATTTATATCATGTTTTAGAATTAGATAAAAATCGTCAATGGGAATTGGGTTTAGTGAACTTTTGGGGTTATAATTCTATTCCAAATATTATTGTAGGGAGAAATTCCAGTTTTAAATATGGAGATGAGCTGGTACAGCTTGATACAGGGTCTCACGAAATTGATAATTGCTGATTATAAACTTGTAAGCAACGCAGTGGATTATCTTTTTGATGAAACGAGTTGGCAGGGCAACAAGTTGCAAAGTCGAGGCTTGTGCGAATTACGTCTACAATTAAAGGTTTACTTTTGAAAAACATATTTGATAAAAACACCTACCATTTGGCAGGGTTTGATAGGGAAGGGTACAGTTTGACGAATAATAAATTTGTATTTTGTGTACCTCTCAAACTGTTGTTGCCATTTTTTGAAGATTTTCAACAAATAATTTTGAAATTGAAACAGGAACTTGTATTATTAAGATCAGCATCTGATGTCAATTGCATCGAGTCTGCTGCAGGGACAAGTGTGTCAATATCAATTGAAAAATTACAATGGAAAATTCCCTATGTTCATTTGGAAGATCACGTGAGGTTAAAATTTATGAAGATGCTCGATTCTGATTGTCCTTTAAAACTTTCATTTAGAAGATGGGAGATTCATGAATTGCCAAACATGACAAAGTCTAGAATTCATTCTTGGGCAATAAAAACAGCGTCTCATGTGGACACACCTCACTATGTGATTCTAGCATTTCAAACAAATCGAAAAAATAGCATCAGTAAATCAATGGGAGATTTCGATTCGTGCAGTTTGTATAATGTTAAACTATTTCTCAACAGTCAATATTATCCCCATGATAATCCACTAGGGAATAAAGAAATTATGTATTGTATGTTTTTAGATTCCGCACCTAGCTACTACAATCGAGCTGTAAACGCAGAGCATGGAAATGATATTGATTTTAAAACATTTTGCGACAAATCGCCAATTATTGTAATCAACTGTTCACACCAATCTGAACATTTGAAAAGTTCGACAAATATTAGGTTAGACATGGAATTTAACAAAGATGTCCTTGATGCAACTTCGGCATATTGAATCCTCATTAGCGACAGTATTGTAGAGTACACATCTTTAACCTAAATAGTTAGAGAAGTACAATAAATTACCACTAGAGTGTGTTTTTTATAAAAAGGTATGTTATACTGATTTATTGTCAGTAGCGTGGAGACAGGAGGTGGTGCAACATCAGTGATTACTTCTTCGGTGACAAGGCTTCGAGAGATGGAAAACACAGTTGATGCAGCAGCAGTTGATTTGGAGGTTAGTAAGGAGGGTAAAACTCGCACGGTCGGAATACAGTGCAACTTGGAAAGGAGGAGAAAAAGAAGCCATTTGCTACTGTAGATCTTCACTGGTTCAAGGATGATGATAATCAAATTATTGTGAAGGAATTTGCGCTTGTTGATCAGCATAATAATTATGCTATTCTTCACTTCAAACCACCATATCCAAAATCTAATTTAGGTTGAAGAATGTTTTGTGAGGCTGGTTGGTTAGATCGGCATTACCATCGGATTTTATGGGAACAGGGGAATTTGATTATTCTAATACGTTGATGAGTGAGTATCTCAAACCATATGATTGTATTTTTACAAAGGGGAAAGAGAAGGCAGATTTTTTGAGAAAGGCGCATCATAGTGTTCAATGCATACCGGAATATTTTGTGAAACCTGATTTCACAAAGTTTAAAGATACATGGTGTTTTGAGGCTTGTAAAATACACAAAAATGTAGAAGGTGGGAGATGCGCTCTAATAAGTGCGCAACATTATTCTCAGCTACTATTATCGGGAGTTCCCCCATTGGAAGAGTTGGACTATACTTGCGAAAGTAATTGAATGCAAAGCATGAAAAATTGTACACATTATAGTAGAATGACCAAGAGAAGTTATGCGAGACAAGGCTTTTACTTTGATGGGAAAAATATACTTTGCATATATTGTGGTTATGAGTTGGATTTACAAAAAGTGAGAATCTGTAGCTTGGGTGTTGGTGAAAAATCTAAACCAATTAATTTTTCGGTTTTAGTTCCTCTCTATAAATAGAGGTGCACGACACAGTAAATGTTTACTCACTGAAAATGGATCCTGACAACTGGATGGAAGCTGATAAGCAATTGGTGGATAGATTACGTGAGTGTATGGAATGGTTCGATTTGTGTGAGGAGGGTATTAAAAAATCAACGAGTGAAACCATCAAATTTACAACAGAGGTGAAGAAAATTTTTCTGTCCAGTGTGAATGTGAGCGATATTAGACACTATTTGTGTCATTATAGGCCATACCATCTCGATGTGAATAAGTTGATTCAAATAGAGGATGAAGCAACAAAATGCACATATAAAAGTGGTGGGGGAAATTGTACAGAGACCTAGTGCAATCGATAAACCGAAATCATTTGGAAACATGAGCTCCAACAAGTTTGACGTAAAAAGCTTCAATGCACTAGCCACCACGGTAATACCTCTACAGCCTGTTCCTCTGCATTTGAGAGGAGAGGAGTTATACGTTGGGGAAACAGTATTTGATAGTGAAAATCGGATTCACATCACACTGTTCGATTATGATAGTGAGGGAGATGAATATTGTACCATCTTACTGCCGAAAGAGTATCAGGCAGTGTTGAATCCCAACAACCTATCCAACTTCAACAGGAGAATGCTGTTTATGAAATGTGGGAGTGGAGAATTGAATCTATGGGAGTGGTGGTAATGAACAGTATAGTGCTAGGCCTATCATGAATAAATCTAGCTAGATTTGACAGTTGTTAACTCTAGTTATATTCAGTTGAGATGGGGAATCACTTAAAACACAATGCCCGCAATCTTGTACAGCAAGTAGTTTAATGTGAATTTGCACCTAACAAATTGCTAAGTACGAATTCATATTAGCTCACTGTTGGGTGGAAAGCAAGTTCATTTAGTTATTGTTTAGCTACTGTAGAGAAAGGATCTTTGAGAGATGCACTGCTATAGTTTTTCAAAATTTAAAAAATTGGCTCGCCTATTGATGGGTATATCTACACTCGAATTTGATATAATAGCCAAAAATATTAAGTATTCAACTGAAGGAGAGAAATCAGATATAACAAAAACAGAAAATCCTCACTACCCAATATTATCAGAAATCTATGATATGTTGGATATTATAATTTGTGGTTCAGGCCATTTGCATTATGGCTGTTGTAACGATTCCCCCATACAAATTATTGCAGATACAAACAAACTTTGGGAGGCTCCATATGATTTAGCAGATAAAAAATGCAAAAAGAATTTGACTGTTGGCACGAGCTACTCACAAACAACTTTGTAATAAACAGACATGTTTATTCATGCAAAGGTTAATGACCTGAAAAAGTACACCTGCATGAGTGTAATTAGAGTTAGTGCACCTGCCTATTTTTAACGGTTTTTTAGAGTGAGAGGGGACAGTACTCCGTGCACATGTAAATAGAGATGATGCTGGTACACCTGTTACTGGAGGGTGGGGGGTGGGGGGTCTATAACTTACATACACCTATAAAGAGAGATGGAGCTTGCTTGCAGTGTGAGTGAGATGTAACTAGATAGGGGTACATAGATACAAATATAAATATAGATAAATAGATGACAAAAATTATATATTTCTGGAGAAAGAGTGACATGGAGGCATAGGCAAATATGCAGAGTGAGTGAGAGCGAAAAAGATAGGGGTACATATATAGATACAGAAAAAATATAGATATATAGATGACATACATATTTTTGGAGGAAGAGTGAGATGGAGGCATAGGCAAATATGCAGAGTGAGTGAGAGCGAAAATTCGGACTGGGGGAAGGATGTGCACTCTTCTCTGATTGGCCCTTGCGGAGGGCCCCCGTCTTTTTAACCTAGGAGAGGGGGGTGGAGACCTTAAAAAACAAAATGGCGGACTTGATGGGGGGAAGGGGTGGGCGTTTACAAAATGGCCGACCATTGGAGGGGGGAAGGGGTGGGAGGAGCCAAAATGGCGGACCATGCAGGCGTGAGGGGGGGAAGGGGGTAAAAGGGGCGGGGAAAATGCAGAACTCCTGAATAAGCCCTACTGTAGACAGCTCATTACATCTTATGTACTGGTAAACCTCGGGTATGGTCTTCATGCCTTCTATTTCAACATACATTTTGAAATAAGAACACTCATTCACGGATTCTTCATTAACATCCTCCAAATAACACTTCATCAACTTTGTTGCAGCCTTTGCTATAGATTCATTTGAAGATTCTTTGGATAACAGAAGTGACAAGATTCAAAGCGGTCTGATAATATTTTATAAGATTTTTTTTGTCTACTTGAGTTCGATTTCAATGAATCAATGATTTTTATATACACTTTAATTCTGAGAGCTGAATTTCCATCAATTTCGACTTCATTCTCATTTCTTTCATCAGCAAATATTTTGCATTTTCTAATTCTTGAATAAGTGGGAGTTTCACATCCAAGAAGAGCAATGGTGGATTGTTCATAATTGTCAAACTCATATATTTTTCCTTTGATGAATGTTTCTAAACTGTGCATTTTTTTTAACTGCTGAAAGGTGCATGGTCTGCTTTTATAAGTTTTCGATACATTTATCAACTCTTTAAAGGATGTCATTCCATAGTATGCATAAAAACGTAGTTTCAAAACTTTGAAACTATTTTTCAAGAGCTTGTGCTTCCAATCGAGCTCCAGGTTTTGCAATGGAATCATCATACAAGACTTTCAGCGATTTTTTGATTTCTTCATACCCTTTCACTACAGCTTTCAGGGCATCTGCTCAAGCTGACCACCTGGTATCAGACAGAGACTTAACTACAAGAGTATGGTTTTTGTCCAAGTGCTTTTCTGAAACTTCCCACCTGTGGGTTTCCACAAAGAAAAAATTGTACAACTCTTGTATAAGAGAGAAGAATTCTACCACTTCAGTACAGCATTCAGCAGCAGCAGAACCAACAAGGTTCAATGAATGCCCCACACAGGGAATAATTTGGCTAGGGGGTTATGCTGCTTAATCCTACTTCAGAACATTTCAAAAAATTGGAAATTTGGCGCCCCTAAATATTTGGCGCCCCCAAATATTTTGCGCCCTGGGCAATAGCCCAGTCAGCCCATTTATAAAGTGGGGCCTGCCAAGTGGCAGTCTCCTTCAAGTAAGCCTGTAGCCATGTAGCAAGGCATAGTGTGGATGTGCCAGTTTGGTTGTAGGAAATGCACTGTTCCTATACAGTATCTGTGATATCACCCAACCTGACCTATCCTAACCCAACCTAACCTGACCTAGCCTAACCCAACCTGCCCCCCTCAGGAAACTCAGGTTTTCTAGAGTATTGACTAGGTGAAGAGGGAAGAACTCAATATTGTAAATGCAATTTGAGGTAGATGGCGACTCCTCCTCCCCTCTTGACTGTCTGATAATTTCTAATTCAATTATATCCAGCCATTATCCAGCTTCAGAATTCATTATATCAGGTATAAGCCATGACTCACTCACTAGGATTGCATCAAAGAGAAGGAAAGAAAATAATCGTTGGAAGTCATTGAGATGTGCACATAGAGATTGTGCATTAACATGTGAAACTTTAAACAATTTTTCATAACCAGAAACTGAATTGCACAATGCCTGATGAGTGGAGGGTGGAGCGAGCTCACTGCTACCGGCCTTTGTGCTGAAAGAGAGGATGGAGAGAGAGAGTGAACCCCTCTTACTTCCATGACGTGACCCCACCCACCAGCCTTCCTCTTTCTTGTTGAAACTACTTCCTAGAAAGCAATGCTAGTTGATTTCTCACCTATATGAATGTTTCATTTTGGCACAAACAGTCAATGGGGAACTGTATCATCCTGCCATCTGTCAACTGAAATGATGACCATCTGATGACTCAATTGTGTGAAATGTTAAATGGAGGGTCTCCATCACCTGAAAGCTATCTATGGATTAGTCAACATACAGAGCAGACAGGATAAAAGTATGAGGAGAGATCAAGGAGCATCATTACACCACCATATGTCAACTAAGATGGACATAAAATATTGGAAGCAAAAAGTAGAAGACGTTTCTCCAACCATCATGGAGATTGCCCAGCTGCAACATGACATCAACAGGAAGCATAAGGAGCTTACACTGGGCAGATCATTGGAAGAAGAGGAGCACTTCAAACGTTTAAAACCAATTACCAATTAACTCAAGAACATTAAAAGCATTATCATAAAGCAATGTATCCCAGTATCAGCACCTAAACTCATGTGCCCTCTTTCATCTTTGAGTCATGAACCTCCCACACCACCATCACCTCACCAATTCAAGTTGAGTCTACAAAAAAAAAAAACGTATGGCACAACAACAAACAACAACAGCTGCCACCCAGTATACCACACCTATTGCAGAAGACAAAGAAGAAATCATGGAAGCATTTGTAACAGCAGAAAGTGAATTGCCTGTGGAAAGCACTTCAAGAGTGGGACAGAAAAGCAGGAAAGATAGAAGTCAGTTTTCAGATGATGACAATGATGAGGATGATTAAGAGGCAAGAGGAGCAAGGTGAAGAAGATCCAGCTGATGATGATGACAATGATCATGATGAGGAGCAAGGTGGAGAAGACCCAGTCAATGAAGATGATGAGTATGATGATGATGAGGACATTGAGATGTTGTTGAATACTACACAGGAAGAATTTGATGGAAGCTTTGCCCAATTCAAGCTGTCTGAGACAAGTGTGAGGGAATATGTCAATGGATCACTGGACAACAGAGATGGGAGCTTTGATGAGGTGTTTGGACCAAGAGTTATCCATAACAAATATTATCTCAACAACAAGCTGCTGATCTTCGGACCTCATGGAGACAAGATTGTATTGACTGACCAAGATTATGACACTGCTAAAAGGACCTTTAATGCCACACCTGGAGTTTGTGAGTTGATTTTCAAGAAACGACCTAACCTCAATAAAGTGAAGTCTGCCAACAAAGAAACCTACAGGAATGTGTTGAACTTAACCAGTGTCTACAGGTTTAACAAGAGTCCTGATGGTGGAATTGTGTAGTATAATATCCCTAAGTAGATAGAGAGATAGATAGATAGATTTTATTGTCAATTGTCACAAGGCTTTTGCCTATTGTAACATACAGTTTACAAATTATTTGATTTTACAAAATAATAAATAAATACAAAGTATTGGGAATAATAGTTACAGAATATATAATTACAGAATAAAGATAATAATTACAAAACATTTGAAGAATATTTACCATCCAGATACCTAGATTCAGTAACACATTACAAAACTGAATTATAAGATAAATTATGCATTTTCATGTGAAATAATAAATATAAAAATGAGATTAAAATAACTTTCCCTGAAAATCCCAATACACCTGAGACTCCAAACAATAGATGTTACCAATAGTGGCCTAAAATGGAATTCCCATAACTGATCGACTGTCGTAGCATTAACCGCATGTATATATAGTTAAGTAGGAATAGATATGTAGAACTAACCATGTAATATAGATATAGAGTTAACATTACTAAAATATAGGTATGTTGGAATGCTGCATGCTAACTAACTATTAACCACTAACAATGAATCTACTAAAAAAAAGCACTCATCAACTGAAATAAAAATCAAAATGGGAAGAATGCTGCATACCGAGTGATGCTACAAAGGCGAGGAACAAGAGGCTTAATGGAGGAGTATAAGCGAAAGAGGAAACTGAAGAAAAGACTGCATAGAAGAAAGAAAAGGCTATTTGAGACCAGTCAAATGCAAGAGCTGGAGGATTTACATGAGAGAAGTAAGGTAAGACCCTTCTATGAGAAACTCAACTGGTTCAGAAAGGGTTTTAAGCCAAGGGTGCACATGTGTGTATCAAAAGAGGGAGAGCTCATAACTGACAGAGATGGAATCCTTAGAAGATGGGTAGAGCACTTTGACATGAAGCTGAATGGTGATATGGCAGAGCTTGGAAATGATAATGTTTATGGTGATGCAGCTCAAGAAGGTGAGATAGAGATGGAGCCTATCACATTACAGGAAGTTGAAGTTGCACTTAAAAAGTTGAAAAATAACAAAGCCTCAGGTTATGATGAAATACCAGCTGAACTACTGAAGTGTGGAGGCAATCAGCTCAAGAAGCATCTGTTCAAGTGTTTGAAGGAAGTGTGGGACCTAGAGGTATTACCAGATGATTGGAAAAAGAGCATAATTTGTCCAATTCATAAAAAAGGCTCACAGCTCCAATGTGAGAATTACTGGGGCATATCTCTCTTGAATGTTGCTTATAAAATCTTGTCAATCATCTTGTTTAGTCGACTAGAGCCTTTTGTTGCCAACATGATTGGGCATTACCAGGGTGGTTTCTGCAGAGGTAAGGGTACCATTGACCAGATATTCACTCTACGACAAGCAATAGAGAAGTTTGAAGAGTTTGATATTGATCTGCATCTGCTTTCCATCGACTTTGAGGCTGCATAAGATATCATAAAAAGAGATGAGCTCTATAAGGCCATGACTGAAATGGGAGTGCCAAAGAAGCTGATAAGAATGTTTAAAGTGACCATGGATGGTACTGAAAGCCTGATAAAAATACAAGGTGACTTGTCAACTCCTTTTTCTACAAGGCGTGGTGTTTGACAGGGAGATGCTTTGGCTTGTCTTATGTTCAATATGGCTTTGGAGTCAGTTATAAGGAGAATGCGGCTAAATGCAAATGGCAATATATATGATAGAACACTCCAGTTGCTGGCATATGCCAATGACATCATACTCTTTGGTTGATCACAAAGATATATTGGTGAGGCACTGTTGAATTTGAGCGAGGCAGCAGCAGGCATTGGGCTGAGGATCAATGAAGGTAAATCTAAATATATGATAGTCTGTGCTTCACAGTTCAGAAGAGCACGTCCTGGTCAAACCATCAATATTGGTCAGTTCAGGTTTGAAGCAGTAAATAAGTTTGTTTACCTGGGCTCAATGGTTGATGATGAGAATAATGTTGATTGCGAAGTGGGGAGGAGGATTATGTTAGCCAATAGAGCATATTATGCTTTGCAATGCAAGTTTAGATCTCGCATCCTCTCCTGTCATACCAAGTTATTGATGTACAAGACCTTGATAATTCCCATTCTTATTTATGGTTTAGAGATAGTGCCACTAACTAAAGAGTAGTTACATTTTGCCGCTTCTGGCGCACAAAGCTGGTGCATGACCTTGACCCTGACCTTAACCTTGACAAAAAAAAAATGATCGAGGGTTTGGCGGTGGGAGGTACTGGCTAGAGTATATAAGCTAGGTGTTCTGTTGGAGTTATCATACACTGCTCTCTCACACCAGACAGCCAACTACTGTGCTCGTGCTCCAGTCTTGTGCTTCTTGTGCTCCTTGTGCCTACCAGTCTTGTGCTCCTTGGGCCTACCAGTCTTGTGCTCCAGTCTTGTGCTCCAGATTCATCAACTTTCAAAGTAAGTACTCTTTGCAATTAATGCATCCTAATGCTTGCACTCATAAATGCTTTTCCACTTACAACTGCTAATGCATAGTGTTCAGGCAACTTGGAATTTGTTAATGCATATTGTTAAAGAAACTATCTTCTAATGCATATTGTTTCATTCCAGGAAACCTGCAACTATCTTACAATTTTATTTGACAATGTTTAATGCATATTGTTTCATTCCAGCTTACCATGTCCCTTAACAAGAGAAGATGCTGCCAGCAGACTCAGGAAAAGTGTGACGACTTCGTTGTGCTGGAGGAGGTGTTCAACAACAATCTTCGAACCCTGTTCTTCAACAATCAGTGTTCTACAAGCCCTCAAAAGGATTTCCAGTCCTTCCTTGACAACTTGGAGGAGAAGATCAACAGCGCCCTGACAGCAGAAATCCAGGAGCATGGTGCAATCAAATTCAATTTGGTGCTGGAGGCAACTTATCACAAGTGCTTCCTTGATCCGAACAATGAGGAGGTGGAGGAGGTGCAGGACATCGCTTTCAAAACACCAAACTATGCAGTGTTCACCATTGGCACGCTACCTCATCAGGTGGAGATGGCTTGTCAGAAGATGCTGGAAGAGGAGGCTATGTTCGAAGGGAAATCCAGTGGATGGACACTGCTACAGATTGATGGACTACTCATAAGGATCAGCAAGCATATTCCCCTTAGAGGCTCTTCATACATCATTACCCCGCCTAAGCTAGCTGCAAGGAAAGCCATCATCAATCCAAGGAACAATGACCAACAATGTTTCATGTGGGCGATCCTCGCTAAGCATGTCCAAGGAAAAGATCCCCAAAGAGTCAACCACCGATACTTCAATCTTCAGGAGAAATACAACTTTAAAGGCATCACTTTCCCGACAACTATAAACCAGATCGATAGGTTCAAGAAGGATAACCCTACAGTCTCTGTCAATGTGTATGCAGTCGACTCTGATAATAACATCTTCCCCAGACGAGTCACCGATACCATGTAGGCGTTGGCCCGATGCGATTTTAAGGACAACTAGAATTTCTTCCCGTTTCCCGATTTGGGTGTTGGCCCGTCGCAGTTGTCCTTTGTGAAAGTCACACACACATAATGATGGCCGGTGTTTAGTACCGGCTTTGAAGAAGGACGAATTTTAAGTATATAAAGCGCTAAATTTCAATTGCCAAATTACCAGTTCTCATCCTGTGAACCGCGCGCGCGCGCAACACGGTTTCAAGCAACCCAACTTCTGCTGCATCCAACTGCTGTCATGACAACTCAACCTCAGGTATGTTTTGCAATATTTTTTCTTGTGAAATATTATTTAAAAAATCTCAACACTAAACTTTAAAACATACGTCATTAGTAATGATATCTTCTTCTTTCGAGTTTTTTCCCTTCTTTGAATGTACACTTACCTAGAATGGCAGCTATGATGATGATGATGGCGGCAGCATGGTGGTATTTGCAAACACTGACTGAAGTAATTGGTGAAAATCGTGTGCTTACCCGGCTATTTATAGAGAAAATTTCCAAACCGGGTTACAAAAAAAATAAAACATTTGATTTTCATGTGCATGTTTGAAGATGTTGTAAGATCAACAGCAAATGTGATTAAGATAGTTTGCATCTTTACGTGCATAGCATATTGGCTTTCAATTCTAATTCTTCTTTATCTGAATTATTCCGAATTAGTTAATCAAAAATGTTTTACACCAAATTTGCAAAACGTCTTAAATTTCAATCAAAGTGCTGTACTATTTGAAAAGGAAACTATGAATTCTAGCTTCAATCATGATACACCATCTTCCAAAAAGGAAGATACAAGTTATCAACTACTTGACAAAGATAATACCGAATCAGATTGGTTTTCTAAACACTTATTAGATTTGGAGAGAACTAAAAATAAAACACTTTTCTTTATTAATGCCTGTGTTCGATCAGGTTTAAATAATAATATACCAAAATCGTTTGATTATCAACTTGAAAGTTGGTATTTGACTTTACTCT
Source organism: Conomelus anceps (assembly GCA_948455865.1). Lineage (NCBI taxonomy): Eukaryota > Metazoa > Arthropoda > Insecta > Hemiptera > Delphacidae > Conomelus > Conomelus anceps. The sequence goes on from CAOJWK010000383.1 coordinate 225,459, forward strand.
CACCTTACTCGCACGTATGTAATTTTTACAATTCTTATCAAATTCTTAACAATTGTGCAAGTCAAACAGAAGAAGATGTGTCTGTCCTTTCTGCTTTCACAGATTCACATCAAATAAAAGCGCTAATATTGATGGGGAGTGAAATTTGAAACAACATATAGAGTTGTGTAGTAAGTTTGGCGAACAGAGAACGCGTCTCCCCGAGCCGGGGAAAAATATTTTGAAGTTTACAAATTATTCTTTTACTCTTAAAACAAAGTACGTAATCTACAGTGACTTTGAATCTTTTATTATTCCAATAAACAATGAATTTGAAGGCGGCAATGATGATGATGATGATGATGATAATGATGGTAGACAATCAAGAAAATCCTATACAGATAAAACGGCTAGACATGTGCCCTGTAGTTACGGTTATATCGTTTTAAATGAAAATGGGGAGATATGTGTGGGTCCACGTTTATACAGAGCAAAGTTTTTAGGGGAGAATATTATTGCACGGTTTCTGCAGGAGATAACCAAACTCGGCGACAGGCTTTACGATGATTTAATGTTAGAAGTACCAATGTATTGCTTAAGTGAAAAAGAACAGTATGAGTTTGATACGGCTGTGAATTGTTCCTTGTGTAACAAACCGTTTGCTGCTAGAGATTTTAAATGTAGACATCATGATCACCACAGCGGCAGATATCTTTCTGCAACACACATGAGCTGCAATTTAAACTGTAAGGTGCCTGCCTATGTTCCGTGTGTTATGCATAATTTTCGTGGGTATGATTCCCATTTTGTTGTACAGTCTTTGGCTTACAATAAACGCAAACTGCGCTGTATCGCTAACTCATCAGAGAAGTTTCTTACAATAACTGTAGGACACGTTAAATTTATTGACAGTTTACAATTTCTAAACACGTCTCTTGAGAATTTAGTAAAAAATCTGGCGGATTGTGATGATTATAGAACAAAATTCAAATGCTTATGTACACATTTTAAAAATGAAGTACATCAAAAACTGTTCTTAAGAAAAGGTGTGTATTGTTATCAGTACATAGATAGTCCCGAAAAGTTTAATGAAACCGCTCTTCCGCCTATAAATGAGTTTTATAATAGTCTATCGGAAAAGGATTTGGATGAAAATGATTACAAACATGCCTTGGAAGTGTGGAATGTATGTTCAATGAAAAATCTAGGAGATTTTCATGACAACTATTTGATAAGAGACATCCTCTGCCTGTCGGATGTCTTCGAAGACTTACGATTGATTTTTTTCAAACATTATGGATTGGACATATCTCAGTTTCTCTCTTTAGCACACTATAGTTTTCAAGCAATGCTTTTTAAAACTAAAGTTGAACTACAATTGATTACAGACCCGTGTATGCATCTTCTAATTGAATCCGCAATCCGCGGGGGTGTTAGTGTAATACCTAATAGATACAGTCTAGCAAATAACCCATACATGAGTACAGCATATGATAGCAATAAACCTACTTCTTTTATTGTTTACCTTGACGCGAACGCCTTATACGCATTTACAATGTGTAATTACCTACCTTACGGCGATTTTAGATGGTTAACACCGTCAGAAGTTTCCTCACTTGACATTTCAACCATTGCAGATGACGCGCCTGTTGGTTTTATTTTGGAGGTTGATTTGGATTATCCAGAACATCTCCACGATAAACACAATGATTTTCCGTTAGCGCCATTAAAGCAAAAACCTCCGATGGAATTATTTTCCGACTATCAGCATGCAGATGATGGGAGGAAACAGATTGTAACAACTAAATTGTTAACAACGTTAGCCGGTAGAAAGAAATATGTCTTACATTACCGTAATTTAAAGCTATATCTAAGTCTAGGTATGAAATTAACAAGAATTCATCGTGTTATAAGTTTTAGCCAATCTGCTTGGTTGAAACCATACATTGATTTCAACAATCAATTATGTCAAAACTCAAAAAATAGCTTTGAATCCTTGCAGTACAAGAATCTTTCGAACAGCACGTATGGTAAATTAATCAAATGTGTGCATAACAGGTTTAATATGAGGCTGGTGACAGATGAAAAAACTTTGGATCGGTTAATTTCTCGCCCACAAGTCAAACGTTGGAAAATCTTTAATCCTAATGTCGTAGGTGTTGAAATGAAGAAAATTGATATCCTTTTAGATCGACCGATTTATTGCGGTTTCACAGTGCTCGATTTATCCAAGGTTGTCATGTATAACTTTCATTATAATATATTTCTAAATATGTATGACTTTAGGAAAGTTAAAATTCTTATGTCAGATACGGACAGTTTTCTTTATTATGTAGAAACAGAGGATTTTTATGAGGATATGAGGAGGCAAGCATATCTGTTTGATACAAGTGAATATCCTCGAAACCATAGGTGTTTCAGCTTACTTAATCATAAGAAACTAGGTTGCTTCAAAGATGAACTCAAGTCAAGAATCATAACAAAATTCATCGGATTACGACCAAAATTATATTCGTTTGAGTTTCTCAATGAAAATAATGAAATTCAAAATAAAAATGTAGCTAAAGGCATAACAAGATACATTATTGATTCAAAACTGAGATTTTCAATGTATGAAAAATGCTTATTTGAACGATGTGTTCATTACGAATCATCAAATTTGATACGTTCCTATTTACACCATATATTTCAGGTTCAAGTGGGTAGAATTTGTATTAGTCCGCTGGATGATAAGAGTTTTTTACTTCCATGTCGAATTAAAACTTTAGCGTGGTTTCATAAAGACATACCTAATTTCAATGGAGAGGAGGAGGAGGAGGAGGAGGAGGAGGAGGAGGAGGAGGGAAGCGCGGGTGAAGGTAGAACTTGAGGCTGATATCGTCATCAGGAAGTATTGGATAGGTCAGGTTTTGTTAGATGAGTGAAAGCACAGTTGAGTTACAGACGTGTTGTGGAAGGTCAGTTTTTGCATTTCGCGTTAGCCGGCTTGTTGCAGCAAAGGTGAAGGACTCGAACGTGTTTTGCGCTATAGCGTGCATAAAAATCCGGCTGCATATATTATTTATTACAGCATAATGGTGGATGCGAGTCAACATTGAACTAAATTTTACACTCTTCCTTATTCCGAGTGCATGGTTATTACAAAATGAATACTGTTCGTCAACGTTTAGCTAAGGAATTACACTTGAGTGCACGTAAAAACTCTAAAAGACGGAGTTATGTTTTAAAGGGAATTTTGGACATGTTGCAGGCAGATTTAATTGAAATGACTCAGTTTACTAAAATAAACTCTAACTACAGATTTATTCTATCGGTTATTAACGCGTTTTCGAAATACGTGTACGCCGTTCCTCTCAAATCGAAATCTGGTCATGAGGTGAGCATAGCCTTAAAACCAATTTTTGAGAAAAATCGTGGTGTACGTTTGCTGTGCACAGACCAAGGGTCGGAATTCTTCAATTCGCATGTGAAGGTGTTATTAAAGAAATATAACATACACCATTACCATGTCTACTCAGACAAAAAGGCTGCTATTATTGAACGATTTAATCGAACATTAAAGTCAAAAATCTACAGACATTTCACCGAAACCGGGAATTATAGGTGGATAGATATGTTAGACAAGATTGTAAGCCAGTATAATGACACCGTTCATTCAACGATTAAGTTAAAACCTGCTGAAGTTACACTAAAACATGAACAAAAAATTATTGCCGAGTTAAATAGACAGAAATTATGTAACCTGAAAAAGAACAAAATTAGACCTAAATTTCGTCTAGGCGAAGTAGTGCGCATTTCGAAGCATAGAAATATTTTCGATAAATCTTATCACATCAACTGGAGCATAGAATTGTTTAAAATTGTTTCCGTATACCCGTCAGATCCACCAACATATCAATTGAAGGATTTCAACAATGAACTTATATTGGGGAGGTTTTATGAACAAGAATTAAAGAGAACTGAGTTGGACGAGAATGATATGAATGTTTATTTAGTTAAGAAGGTACTGAAACGTAGAGGACGAAAGGTGTTAGTACAATGGGTCGGATTCAAACATCCTAGTTGGATTAATAAGACGGATCTTCTTGTTGATTAATAATACGTATGTATTTTTTCAGATTATGCCATCATCGCCACCGTTCAAATTTGAACCTCACAATTGTAAATTGACAAGGCTTTTAGAAAAACTTGTAGATGAGTTAAAATGTTGTTGTACCGATTCAAATTTTACTTTGAATGATTATTTATTATTTTTAAGTGGGAAATGTGAGACAATACAACAATTTGGACATTTAAGCTTTTGTTATCTATCAAAAATAGATTTTGATAGGTTGAAACGTGAGGGAAAAAGATTACCAGACGTTGTTGATACATGTCCTTGTACTAGATTGGGTATGATGGAGAGTGAAATACGTAGGTATGTTAGTGAACATGAAACTTTAAACTCTTTTGGAAAGGATATTATTGACACTATGTTAGAGAGGTGTGGTTTAGAAGCCGAGTTAAAACGTGATTAAGTTTAAGTTGCTAGATAAGAACATTTTCTTTCAATTAATGATTTATAAGTTTATTATATTATGTGTTACCATTCAAATTATTGGAACCTCATATAGTTGTGTAAATTGACAGAGCTTAAATTTATATTTGTTTGGTTTCAGAATCATGGGTGTGGTTAAAAATATACTACTTATAGATGTTGTTTTTGTGATATTCTTATTAGTCATACTAATATGCTAGTTAATTACGGTAGGAATGGTATGAGCTTTGATGAATTTCGATGGTTTATAACACCGAAGAAGAGTGCAGCAAAGGAAAGAGAAATGCATTTGAGTGTTTGTTTTACTGGTAGCGATACGTTGAGCGATAGGATATGTAGGAAAATTTCGTACCAGATTCCAGAGGAATGCTATTGTAATTCATTGTCTTCCTCTTTGTATTCTGTTAGAGAGTTTATCAAAGAAAGAGCAAAATCAGGTGTAGATGTAGATAGGCTATTTATGGAAGCAATGATTGAATGTGCAAAGCGAGCTAATCTCATGTAGTTTGAAACATTATGTATATCTTAGCAGTATGAGTTAGTTTGTTGAATGTTGAATTATTGTTAAAGAAAATAAATAAGTGTAATAATTTTTAAGTTAGTATATATAGCTTTTGGACATGTTGTATTATTGTTGTTTGAGAGAATATAGTGCGACATCTTGCATTGGGAATAATTGGTTGTTTTATTGTGTGAAAAAACCCATGTTTTATCTTTTAGTTGTAGTTATGACGTGTGTAGGAACGCACACACACACACTGTTAACAATGATTGAAAATAAGGTATCAAAGAAAGATGATGTTAAACCTGAAATACCTATTTTAAATTTCGACGAATTGATTATCAGTACAAAGAAGACATCAGGTGAAAACAATAAGCATGGCGATCTTTTTCCGCATAATGTACGCGGCTTGATTATTGGGTCTTCAAATTGTGGAAAAACGAATATTTTGTTGAATCTAATTTTCAATAGAAGGACTTTACACTTTCGTAGCTTACATGTATATAGTAAATCGTTATATCAACCAAAGTATGTATTCTTGGAAAAGATTTTCTCCACGCTAAAGTTTATAAAGTTTTTTATGTCAGATGATATTTCTAGCATCCCGAACCCGAATGATTTAGAAAGACATTCTTTAGTAATCTTTGATGATTTACAACTGCAAAGAGTTCCACAGATCAAAGATTATTACAGTATGGGACGACATAAAGAAATTGATGTGCTGTTTCTGAACCAATCGTATGCAAGTATTCAGAAGCACATAATTAGAGAGAACAGTAATATAATTTTGGTCTTTAGAGTAGATATATTATCTTTGAAACTCATATATAGGGATTTCGCTGAGAGCGATATGATATTTAATACTTTTAAAAATATGTGTTCCGAGGTTTGGACAAAAGGTGAAGGTCATAACTTTGTAACAATCTGCACGGAATGTAAATCAACCGATGGTAGGTACAGATTGAATTTAGACGTATTTTTAGACCCGAACCAGTTCAAATAGACTAGTATATAACAAACGCGATTTGGTGGTTAGTTGTTGAACAGCATTCTTATTGAGTGTTTGCAATTATGAAAGGTGTAAGAGAACGGTAGGACAGAGGAGAGGGAAGGAAAAGGTGAGAATAAAACGGCGTGGAAGGGAAATAAAATCGAGAACAAGTGTGAACGCTAGTAGAGATCTTTTAACGAATAAAATTCACGATTTGAGGAAATCCATTGTTGAAAAATTTAATACTTTACGCGGAGTACAGTCTGAAACAGAGACAAATTTGAAAAATAGGTTGGCACCAATTATAAACCCGCTCCAGGAATTGAAGGAATCTTCACTTAAAATTGAAAAACAAATCAAAGCTGAGAAAGGTAGTGAAAAGGATTTCTATATAAAAAAAGGGGAATCGACAGCTGAAGAGGAGGAGGAGGAGGAGGAGGAGGAGGAATTGACAGATAATGAGTCTGTTTATTTCGACGAAGGTGAAGAAAAAGTTGACAAAAAGTCGGATTCATCTGCTGTTTTAAGTAAATCATTTTCGCTTAAGAAAAACCCGGTACAAGTTTTGCTTGATTCTTATTTAGACAGTTTTCACACATTAAAGAAAAAAGGTGTATCATATGGAATTCAATATAATTTGGAAAATGGTACATACTTTATGGGAAATAAGGTACCGATTGAGTTTGTAGATAAATACATTATTGTTAGAGGTAAAAAATTTAAAATAACAACTGGTTTGTTAGAATTACTTTTTGAATCACAACCGAATGACGACGAATGTAGCACACTCGACTTTCGAAATTATAGAAAAATTTTAATTGAAACAGGGGCGCATTTGAATAAAGATGGATATGTAAAGAGAACTAGTGGAATTAAATCACGGTTAATTCAAAGAATGTTTCCATCAAGAACTACTTCGGCTGCAAGACAGCGTGTAGGTAAAGGTTTGCATTTTTTGAGAAATACAAGTCAACACAGATCTTATATTTTCTATGATAATCCAAATGAGTTAGTTAGCCGGTTAGTATTACTTTCATCTTCCAGAAAAGCTGGTAACCAATCACATTCGATCGAAATAAATTCAATTTTGGAAGAACTGAGGGAATCCAACATTATTGCGTAATAACCTAGACTAGGCGTAGGCGAGAAGCAGGTGCACCAATAGCACAGTAGGTTGAAGGAGTAGGAACTAGTCTGCCGGGCGACCTACGAATAGCGTGGAAAGGGGACAGGTCGAGAACATGATGTGGATTGCGAGCCTTGAGAGCTGCGACACGAAGCGTTCTGTCGGGCAAGCAGAATGCGAATTAGCGCACAAAGGAGACAGGCCGAAAACATGCTGTGGGTTGCGGCGTGGGGGGTTACAGACAAGTGGAAAGGAAACTGGGCGACAGCAGCCGGTATCATGCTAGCATTTGACGTTGAGTGGGGAAGGCTATTCAGAAGACCGAATAACATTCAGATCGGCAAGTCAGTTCTACGGCAGCTGCCGCTTGACACGGAGCAGGTTCTGTGTTCTTTTTTCTTCTCAACATAAATTGCATTGATACGCCGGTCGGGCTCTTTGTTCTGCAAACAAAATATGACTCAAGGCTTCGCTCTTATTTTCTTTGTTTTGTTTTTTTAAACTTGATTCTTGTCTCCTGCTGGAGATGGAAACAATTCAAAATGGCTGTTTTAAACAAGGTTATTCATTTTTTTCTCTCCTAACCTTATCCCCCCACCTAAAAAAAAAAGAAAAATTCATGCAGTACAGGTTTGGGCAAAGCCTAAAAAAAGAGAAAAAGTGGAAACAATTCAAAATGGCTGTTTTCATGTAGTACAGGTTTGGGTGATGCCTACATAAAGAAAATGGCTGTTTTAAACAAGGTTATTCATTTTTTATCTCCTAACCTTATCCCCCCACCTAAAAAAAAAAGAAAAATTCATGCAGTACAGGTTTGGGCAAAGCCTAAAAAAAGAGAAAAAGTGGAAACAATTCAAAATGGCTGTTTTCATGTAGTACAGGTTTGGGTGACGCCTACATAAAGAAAATGGCTGTTTTAAACAAGGTTATTTATTTTTTCTCTCCTAAACTTATCCCCCCACCTAAAAAAAAAGTGGAAACAATTCAAAATGGCTGTTTTCATGTAGTACAGGTTTGGGTGACGCCTACATAAAGAAAATGGCTGTTTTAAACAAGGTTATTTATTTTTTATCTCCTAAACTTATCCCCCCACCTAAAAAAAGTGGAAACAATTCAAAATGGCTGTTTTCATGTAGTACAGGTTTGGGCAAAGCCTAAAAAAAAAGGAAAAAGACCGTGGGCGCACACGCCATTTTCCTTTGGACAGGGGCAGGGGGGGCTTGAAGGGGGATAGGTCCAGGGGGCTTGAGGGGGGGTAAACGGATCCCCCACTCCAACATGTGCAGCCATTGGCGTGCCTCAAAAATTTACAAAATGGCCGACTCCCCCCTACAGGGGCGTGGTCTTCTCCCATTGGCCAGGGGGGCGTGGCCTTAGGGGGGGTGGCCTTGAAATGCAGGCCTGTGATTGGTTAGGCCGTTCCTGCAATAACACACTACTGGTAGAGCAGATGCAAACGGATCATTGTTTGACAAGTGCAATGTGAAAGACATTCAAGTGTTTCTGAACAACAAGTACTATCCTTATGAAAGCATTGATGGTGATGACAACCATGTCTACAATATGTATACAGCTTTCAATGGAGTCTACAACCATGGAGATTTTCGAGCAAGCAACCCACTGTTTGAGAAGTCTGCTCTGGCAGAAGGAAGAATGATGCTGTTTCCAATTGACTGTTCACGTCAAAATGAAACACTCAAGACTGGCAGCATTGATGTCAGAGTGGAATTTGAAATGACTGATAACATTCCTGCAAATACATTTGCCTACTGTCTGATGATACATGAAGTGGTCAAAGAGTATCAACCAATGACAGGCACAGTTCAAATTGCCTGATAGCTCGACTATAAAAAGGCGGTGGATGAGGTGCAGAGACATCACAACAGTGTGAACATCGCAGCATGAATCTTGAGGACAGCATCGACATCATCATGAATCTTATCAACTTTGAAGAGGAGGAGGATATCAGCAGCAGCAGCAGCAGCAGCAATGAGAGATGGCATGACTCTGTGGAAGGTTTTGGACCATACTTCATGATAGACTTTCAAGGATTCACAGGATGGAATGGCGAATTTGTTGTCAAGGAAATGGCGATTCTTGAACATGCTATAGAATCACGCATGGTAACCAAGCACTCTTTCTTCAGAGCTCCCTACTCTGACTCTATACTGGCTACTAGTGAACGTATGGAGAATGATTCACATAGTGCTAAACATGGTCTGAGATGGACGGACAATAATGATTTGGGGGAATACTACTCCAACCTAAGACCAATTGTGAGAAGAGCGCTAGAAAAATGGCGGAGGATTGTAGGACTGGCTCACACAATCTATGTCTATGGATATGACAAATTGAGCACGCTTCACAAACTGATGGAGCCCCAAGATGATGACGAGGAGAATCTAGCTGACAACTTTACTGTGATTGATCTATCATCTCCATTTGAGCAACAGGATCTTCCCAACCTGGAGAAACAAGTGATGTCTTCCAACAACAACTACATCTGTGCGGAACATTGCTATCTCATCATGGCAGAAGACTACAGAGCAAATCTGATCACTGAAGAATCAAGGAAATATTACTATTGTGCACTCAATGTTGTACACTTGCTATATCATCATATTTTGCAAACCATGTCTAAAGATAAAAATCGTGTTTGTCAATGCATGTTAATAAAGGAATAATTCAATAGATTGCGTAATCATTGACTTACCCCCCACCAATACTACTATGTTAGCTATATAAAGGATGCTGTTGGCTTGAGAGCACAGTGCAAGATGGATATCAATAAGTATAGGAACAAGTTACGTTTGAAAGCGGCCGTTATGGAGCTGGAAGTTGAGCTGGAGCAGCGGGGCATCATGTCACTGGATGACTTTCAACTCGAGTCTGGACATGCAGATTCGTGCACTGGTGCCAGTCTACATGATGTGTGTGATTGCATCCATCTTAGAAGGCTACGATATGCAATTATTGATGCAGTACAAGGCCGTGGCACTGTGGAATACTTTAGAGATCTACAAGAATGTACTACTAGATTGGAAGCAGCAATACCTGTCAACAGTTATAATGTTAACAGGTTCTTGAAGAACATCTTCATAGGAATCATGTGGAAAAATGGAATGGGCATGAGTGTCCCGCAGCAGCCAGCACAACTTCCATTCAAAATCTGGATGATGTTTGACAATGAAAAGGTGTCACTAACTTCAGTGTACAGGCTAAAGCATAGCATGGCAGCTGTACTAGATCTTGGACAAGTGCAAGACTGGCGATACAAGGATGTCAAGATTGTCATCAACCTTCCTGAAACTCTTCAAAAGTACTGGTGTCAATTTTAGTATGGCAGCAAGGTGCTAAGTGCAATTGGCAGTAATGAAATAGTATTTGCCGGCTTCTCTCGCAGTATGGAAGATCAGCATGTAAGGAGGTTCCGCATTGCAGATGGCTGCTCAGAAGCTGTTAAATCTCAAACTACACTCGCAACATTGTATTACGTTATTTTCAATCTGTTCTATTTTCTTGAATCAATCTTCGTATTTTTGAATTTGCCGCTCTCCAATTCATGACGTCGAACCTTGCACTGCCTTCAAACAACTGATTTCATTTAAATTAATTAATCATTCAATTTACTCTCCTTTTGCTATGTTTTATTTAATCTTTAATTACGTTCATTTTCTGTTCCATTCTTTCACTCTTGTTGTGAAATTATTAGTCAATTTGTCTTTATGGTGCCACGCCTTAATAAGTTGGTATGACTCAACTAACTTTTGTACAACGCTTCCTTCCCTCTAGCCAGTTCTTGTTTGGACCCGGAAAATGTAGCTTGGACATTTTTCGCTTCTTCAATTTTTCTTCTTCATCGGCCCTCATCTTCATCTTTATTCTTTGCTATCAACTTTAAACCAAACCTCGGTATTTATGAACATTTACAGTGCGTCAAACCTTTCAATTTCATCAAATTTCACGAACTTTAACTAAACTTATTATCTAACCTCTGCGACCAGACCACGCTGCTTCAACTTTTCAAATATTTAAATTCACATGATTCGATTTTCAATTCATCTACAATTCGTTTAATTATTTTAAATAATCAGTGAATACTATCCAACGACAGTTAGCAATTTTCTTCAAGACATTTTTTAAACACTTTTCGACCAGTACTTCTCACATGGGTGATTCCAACTTCTGCATCGCGGCTTGGGCCATTTCGTTTCTGCATCATTTCGCTGTCCATTATATTTGAGGGCCTCCTTCTTCTTACTCGGCTTGCCGCTGCTCAGGCTCTGCTGGGACCGTTCAAGCAAGACACTCGCCAATTCCGCTTCACCAAAGTTGAGTATTATTATCATCTTTACAACTTTAGTGTTTGCCTACGGGGCCTGGCATTATTACGATCTTGCAATTACCATTTGGCAATCGAGCCTACCACAACTTTATCTTTCTATCTTGGCAACCGAGCCATAATTACATTTTTTGTCATTCCACTTTGGCAATCGAGCCTACTACTATTTTGTCTTACTATTCTGGCAATCGAGCCTATCACAATTTTGTCATAACTTGGCGATCGAGCCTTTATTACAATCTTACAACTACTTTGGCAATCAAGCCTATTACAATTTTGTCATATCTTGGCAACCGAGCCATAATTACATTTTTTGTCATACTACTTTGGCAATCGAGCCTACCAATTTTGTCTTACTACTTTGGCAATCAAGCCTATTACAATTTTGTCATAACTTGGCGATCGAGCCTTTATTACATTTTTGTAGTCATACTATTTTGGCAATCGAGCCTCTTTAGTTTTAAGTTGACATATCACTATTTTATCATACCTGGCGACCGAGCCTATTACAATTTTGTCATATCTTGGCGATCGAGCCTTTATTGCAATCTTGCAACTACCATTTGGCAATCAAGCCTACCACAACTTTGTCTTACTACTTTGGCAATCGAGCCTATTACAATTTTGTCATATCTTGGCGATCGAGCCTTTATTACAATCCTGCAATTACCATTTGGCGATCGAGCCTATTACAATTTGTCATAACTTGGCGATCAAGCCTTTATTACATTTTTGTAATCATCATTTTGGCAACCGAGCCTACCAACTTTGTCATACTATTTTGGCGAACGAGCCTCTTAGTGTTAAGTTGACTTTATTACATTTTCTACCATTTAGCGATCACGATTTTGTCCTATTATTTCAGCATACAGCTGACACTATTATCTTGTCATTACTTGGCATACAAGCCATTTATTATCAATCTAAATATCAATCATTACAGTGTCTCAATTCTTGTTATGTACAATTTTAACAAGTATTTAATTTCAATAATTCAACTGTTTATTTTTTGCAATATAATTATTTAGCAAATTACTGCATTCATTCTTGATTAATCTCTTTTTGGTTAATCTTAATTAAAAACGACAGCAAGGCATCTACTATTTTCATTCATTTAATATTTGCAATTCACATGTTACATTTTCATCAATTGACATTTTTATTTTAATTTTGTTATTGTATTCTGGCAAACAGGCCAAATTCCAACTCACATTACTACCATTTGTCAATGAGTATTTATGAATAATTAATACATGTTTAATTATTCATCCTTTGCCTTTTCAACTTTGATTTACATTTTCAATGCATTCTTTAGCATTATCATAATTTGATTATTACAATATTTTCAATACCTACTTATTGTGGCCTATGTGCCTATCATTGTACTGCAATTTGGGTTTAATTCAATTAATTAAATCTAAATTAATTGTCACCTGGTCTATACCTTATTTCAACCTCCTTACTCTTTCTAGCTACATACATTTCAATATTATTTTTGGACTCATTCTTATTTTAGATTGAGACCTGGTCCTCCGGTTTTTATTTTATTTTTTTTTATCCAACTTATGGTGTAATTAGCGTTGTGATTGGAAATCTTGGTAATTCTCATTTACCCCCTCCAACAACCACAGTCCACTGCTCGTTCCTTTCACGGAGTTGATACACCAGAAGCTTTTCTCATCTCTATCTTTACAACAGTTCAACGTCATTGCTCTAGAGGCTTGGATACAGTTGATGGTGTATGCAGTGTGATTGAAGAGACATCAACTCCAACCACAGACTATTGTCAGGGTGAACTGTTCACTCATCTTTATATTTTATTTCATAATGCTTAGAATAAACTTGTAATGTCATACAACTGGTTGTCATTCACCTACTCTCCTTAGAATACTCATAGGGAGAGAGAGCAAGAGTTCCACTTCTAGCACAGACATGTTTTTTCCTGCATAGATAGCATTGGAATGCAGCAGCAGTGACATACTAGTTAAAACTGGTATATCAAGGCCAGTGGGCGGAGTCAGTGATGGAAGTGGAACTCTCTCTCTCTACCCTCTCTTTTTCGTTGAAACTGCCTTTGTTAAAAGCAATGTAAGGCAATTTCTTACCTATATGAACGCTTGCACTAGTGCACTAGTGAGTGCACTAGTGAGTTATCTAGTGAGTGCACTAGTGCAAGTGTTCACCTCATGTGCATCATCTTATAGACTAAAGGTATTGGGGAATGGAAGAAAAAAATCACAATTGCAGAATAAAAAAGCATTTATTAGTCAATAAACATGTTCACTATAAATGTATTGCCTACAGGAGTGACACTCATTTTGAATGTGGTCAAATCTAAAGGACCGTTTTCCACAGTTTTCAATGTGAGCCAACTATATGCGTCTGGTAGTATAACATTGGTGACTGCATTGTCCATCATGATGTTTACGCTGACTTTTGTTCCAAATTTAGTCAATGTTGACTCCGCTGACAGCATTTGATACTTCATTCCCGGTGTCAGATCCTTCATCGATATGTAGTTGGGACCGGGCTTATGGCTTATAATTGAATTGTAGAATTCCAGCACAGTATTGTTGAGAGCTCCTCGCGGCTTGCTGAGGATGGCTTCTGCAGTGTTTGGAGCTTGAGCTGCGGTGGTGCTATTGATCATTTCTTGTGCAAAGGCGTTCATCTGCAATAAAGCAATAGCATAGATTATTCCCAACACTCCAAGAGAGCTGCCAGTGTTGAGGGTCCACAGTTTGCTTCCTCCTCCTCAGTGTAAGGTGGTGGTGGCGTATTTGATGGTTGAATGCAGTACACATCTCCTATGTCAATGAGAAGATCATTGATATCCTGACCTCTGTCCAATGGTAGCAGCCCTGTCCACCATTTATGATCTCTGAAAACTTGAGGTTTGTTGGGCCAACTATTCACAATGAAATTGTCCAAATGCATCAATCTAAATGTTAGTAATACACATTTACAGTTCCACACCTCACCCTGCTTAACTGGATTGTATGTATATGTACATGGGGGAATATGTAAACTTCTGACGGGTAGATAGAAACCGTGACCGCGGTTTGGTCCATGCCCAATTTTTCTAGCATTATGCAATGCTCGACGGTACGAGCTGACTGGTAATGACATGGTTTTCAAGAGGTTGCAGACATACTCCAAGTCCTCTCTGATTGTGACGGCATCAGCACGCTGTTGACCGTTCATTCTGCAAAACAAGACATGAATTAATCTTCGAACATCTCACTTGTAACATTATAGCAGACCTCAACTGCATATCTCTTTAGGGCAGACTCAATCGTTTCCCACCTCATGGACTCAGAAAGTCCAATATGCATCTGAAGGTAACAATCTTCTGCCATTCCCAACCGCATCATGTGACCTAACATATCGTATATCTCCAAACACCTGCAATCAGGCTTTACATTCAATGGTGCTTGTGCCCGCCTTTTTAAACATGAGGGTAAATGATACTTCTTGAAATCATCACTGATGTAACCATGAACTGGCCACCATGTGACTATGTGTAAGATCACTTTGCCAATGTCATCGCCAGTGAGTTTTTCAGCTTTGAACAGTGAGATTATATCAGTGAAATCCATGCGCTTGCAAACAATGTACAATGTCCTCCTAAAAAGTCTTGGAGTAGTCTCCATGAACAGCTCCTTACAGTGTATGATATCATGGCGTATAGGATGTGGCAGTGTGTTGATATCGGCACCAAGGTTTCCTTGCAAGCTCATAGAGTGATCTGGGATTCCTGTAAAAAAGAGTGAACAGATTAATAATCTTCTTCTTCTTCTAAGAATTCATCACTGCTGGTAGTGATATAGCTGACACTTTCATCCTCTGAATATATGTCAATTTCTTCACAGGCTCCTATTTTTCTCATTAATCTACCTAGCCCTACAATATGCTCATCATCCTCATCAGGTCCTTGCAGTCCTAGAGTATGAAGAATATATCCGTCCTGCACATAAGCTAAACGCCACATGTGTGCTACTATATCATATATCTCAATGCATCGACATTCCACTATATCATTTAATGCTGCCCGTGCTCGCCTATCAAGACATGTTGACACATGCTGCTTCTTGTAGAGATTGTGAGTTACAGTGAAAAGTGGTAGACTATCTCCAAATACATAGCTCACGACTTCACCGAAGTCACTCCTGCTAAACTTTTCAGCTTGAATTAGTGCAATTAGATCAATGAGGTCCATGCGTTTGCAAAATGCTAAAAATTTCATGGCTTTGGGTAGTATTGGATGCATATCAAAATGATTGAAAAGGAGTAGGAATTCTTCACGTAGAGTCTGTGGTAGAATGCTGAAATCTGCACCCCGATATACAGCATCAATGCTAGCTGACATTGCGATCTTGCGGAGGGGGCTAGGGCTGCTACTCATCTAGAAAAAAGATGCAACAAATTATATATGTTAAAATAGAGCGACTTCTTCACAAGGGTGGAGGTGGCGACTTCTTCGCAGGGGTGGAGTCAAGGTGGCAACTTCTTCACAAGAATGGAGGTAGCAACTTCTTTGCTGCATGGATGAGTTAGCGACTTCTTCGCTACATCTTATGGATTTGTGCGAAGAATCCATTGTATGGGTTCATCGCAGCTATCACAAGTGATGGCCGTTTCTGTGCATCTATCGCACATCATGTGGAAGCATGGGAGGAGCACCCTATTCACATGATAGTTTGCACACCTCCCACAGCTTGCAAATGACATGTCAGCATCAGCATCCCAACGGTCATCCTCCATTCTCCATCCCACCCGGTGCACCTGCAAGCGAGCCTGCACCAAGCGCAGAATGTCCAACTCCTCCTCCAATGCACAGTTCAATAAGTTGACTGGAGGGGCCGGAGCTGGTTCTGGTGCTGGAGCTGATGCTGGGGCTGGTGCTGGAGCTGGGGCTGGTGCTGGGGCTGGAGCTGGGGCTGGTGCTGGGGCTGGTGCTGCCTTCTGGCGCACCACTTCCTGCAGCGATGCCTCCAGCTCAGGAATGTAGGCTTCCAGCGGAGGATTTGTCAAGTAGTCATCGAAGTGGGGACGACGTCGCCTGGCTGGATGTCTTCTTGAGCGTCGGCCTGACGTCGTCTGCAACACTGACTTGCCGAGCAATTTGCCACTGCTGAGCTGCACGCCACTGCTGCTGCCCAGACTGTAGAGTCAAAATGATGTTTAGAGTATCATTCAGCCCCTGCAGTGAGTTGACATTTGCTCGGCGTCCTCCACGGCTACCACGCCTCCTGCTGCCTCCACGGGAAATCATCTTTGGAACAGAAAAAAGAATAACATGTTATGCATATGTGTGTAACAACAAGAATAATAAAGTTCAATAAATATATTTTCTTTGAACTCACATTGAATTGATGCAGGTGAAACGGTTGGAGACTGAAGTTGGCAGACCTGGAAAAAATATGCATTGTTAGTCACAAGTGAATTTTTCAATCATTAGTTTTACAAGTTGGCAATCATTAGAATGGGCAAAGTGAGCTGGAATAAAACAATATGCATTAGACAAAATAGAATTTTAGGTTAGTTTCCTGGAATGAAACAATTTACATTGTAAGGAAGTTTTCTGAAATGAAACAATCATTAGTTTTACAAGTGCAAGCGATCATGCATAAATAGGTTAGTTTTCAATACTCACTTTGAAAGAGGGCTGGAGTAACAGGTCTGTTATCTTCAATTGAACAGGCAAAGTAACCTGGAATGGAACAATATGCATTAGACATCGCCAAATGTAAGAAAGTTTCCTGAAATGGAACAGTATGCATTAGACATTGATAGTTTCCTGAACAAAATACATTGTCAAATGTAAGATAGTTTCCTGAAAAGAAACAGTATGCATTAGATAGTGGAAAACAGTATTAATTGCAAAGAGTACTTACTTTGAAAGTTGATGAAGCTGGAGCACAAGACTGGTAGGCACAAGAAGCACAAGACTGGAGCACAAGACTGGTAGGCACAAGGAGCACAAGACTGGTAGGCACAAGGAGCACAAGAAGCACAAGACTGGAGCACGAGCACAGTAGTTGGCTGTCTGGTGTGAGAGAGCAGTGTATGATAACTCCTAGCTATGATAACAGAACACCTAGCTTATATACTCTAGCCAGTACCTCCCACCGCCAAACCCTCGACCCCGAGGGTATATACTATCTTTCAATTCAGGTATTATCATTCAGGTATAAATAAATGAATAGAGATTTTTAAGCTATGTGATTATACATATTGAGTAAAAATCTTAATAACTACTTATCCATATACAGTATTTGAAATTATTAAATTGGATTCAGTCTTACTTGAAAAAGGTGATCACCAGAAATTTCTGTTTTTTTATTGTAACAAACTGAATAATATTTTTGAAGCTATGAATCAATTTTAAATATAATGTATGTCAGTTTTATTGTAGTGACTGACTTGGAATCTCGTTTCAATCATTGAAATTGTTATGATCAATTATTCATTTGTATAAATAATAATGCTCTCTTATGTTACTAACTTCATATTTAAAAAAAAAAAAAAAAAAAAAAACATTTCCATGTATTTAAACTCACATATGTATTGCTATATAATTATTTTGTAATATGTGGATGAATAGGGATAGAGTCAAAGATATTATTATTGTTTTTTTATTTTTTATTTATTCATGATTAATTCGATGAGAAATCTATGTATTAATTCTTAATTGATCATATCTAATTCTTATAGATATTTTTCAGAGATGTTCTTTTGATTTTATTAATTGTTAATAATTTTTGCTACTGCAAATCGTTATTGAAATTAATTAAATGTTTTAAATAATAATCATGGAAGACATAATTTGAAATATTGTAAATGAAATTCAAAACACACAAATACAAACAGAACAATGATTAAACAGTAATTTTAAATTAACATTCAAATTCTATCCACCATTATTTGTAAGCTGGACCTGACTGTGGGCGAGGCAAGGCAGTGGCGGTAGAGGGAGGTATGGGTGGCAGATTACTACATAAGAGGGAGCAACCCTTGACTCTGTCTCTCTTTTGAATCGTGAGTGAGTAGTGACAAGAAGGTGAGGTGACAGCAGAGGCATTTCAATATCTCATAGGGAGTTGACTGGTAAATACTATATCATAATTGATATTTTATTATATTATTTTCTACTTATTACAAATTTTTCTGCTCTTTCTTCTAGTTTTATTTATTTACCTTATTTGATTTATTTTTGTGAGACAGTGTAATTACTGGTTTGTGTTCAAGTGGACAAGAGCAGTTCTGAGCCTTTGCTAGCTTCTCCCAATTTGAATACAAAACAGTGTCATTACTGATAGTTTTTGGTTGCTGACACAGGTCGTTGCCAGTAACTGATCACTTAGGCTCAAGGCTTATTTTGTAGGCTATTATATTTATATATGTGCTATAGTTTTATAATTATTCTTTTATCAATCTGAGAGATTGATTGGCGCCGGGCAAAACATAAAAAAAGTATATATAGAGTAGGGAAATTAGAGACTCACCCAGTGCACATGAATAATAACAGTGATAGGAGAGGTAGGGAGTTCAAACTGCAGTAGCTTGTTGTAGAGTTTCCTATAAAAAAAACGAGGTTTTTGTTTGAATAAGCTACTATTGTGACTCAACGAGTGATAATCTTCTCGGCTTCTTGTATTATAATCGTGTATGTAAAGATTTTAGTTGATATCATTGGTTTTTACATATAAAGTAGCTTCATACACATATAAGCAGGGTACAGTTAGGAGACCAAGTCTCTTGAAGAACGGCCTACATGAATCTAATCTATTTACTCTTTCTATACACCTAACCACTTTCTTTTGGATCTCAAACCCCCTATCAAGATTTTGTTTTGATAAATTATCCAATACTAAGATAGCAAACCTAATATGTGATGGTAAGATCCCATGGTAAGCTATAATGAGTAACTTTTTGTCATTCAATCCAGAAAGCTGATGCAGGTCAAATACCCCAGATGAAGCTTTTCAATATATTTTCTCAATGTATGAAGTCCAGGTCAATCATCTATCCAACAAAACTCCTAGAAATTCAATATTTTCTTCCTGGTCTAGTTGATTATTGTTCACAAATACATTTATTCTTTTCTATCTTCATTTGAATCATGTTGGTTTTTGAATTGAAGGTACTGGCATTTGTTACTATTTATTGATAATTTCTAATTATTTAAAAATTGGACAACGGACTGCACACCTATATTCGTTTTTTCAAAAGGATCTTAGAAATTACTCTACACTAACCTCCATCTCTCCATTATTGATGGCGTCTATGAAGTTGTGAGGTTGTTTGCCTTCCACTGTGCAGCCAACGGACTGGCATGTTCCAAGAATTTCTTCTACTGCTCCTCCAATTCTCCTCGACATGGATTGTGGCCTCGTTGTCTTGATAATGTTAACTACTTCATCAAAAGGAAGATTTGAGCTCTGCTTCACATTCTAGACTTTTTTCCAATCACTGGGTTGTTTTTTCAAGGCTTTGATAATTAGAGAGGCAGCTGATGGAGCAATTAAGATTGCTGCCCGTCTGTTTTGAATTGTTAATTGAACAGTGATTTTCAGGCCTTCCCAATCAGCAGTAGCTTTTGCAATGTCATCCCCAACTTTCTTGGGAAACAACCCAAGAGGACCGATTTTTGGAGCCAATGGAGATGTAGCTCCAACTTCTCCTCCAATGCATTTCAAATAAACAAACTTCACTTCATTAGGATCGAATTTGGTAGGCATTTTAAAATAAAGAAAATGTACTACAAAATGCAGAAGAACAGTTTACACTAAAAAAGAACAGCAATGGAGCAATATATGGGCACTTATTTCTTAATTATCCAGAATGCAATTGCTGAAAATGAGTGATGTTTTTTCTGCAAATAAGAGGGCTCTACCACTAATCAACTCTTTAGGTAAATGGATGACATATAAGAAAAAAGCAATGGACCCAGTATTAACTCTGAGGCACTCCAGCTTGGACCTCCAATTTATTAGATTTATTCTTTATCATACTATTCTCAACCACTATAGTTAGTTCTACACATTGTTTTCTCCCAAGAAGATATGATTCAAAAAACTTTCAGTTCAAACCCATTCAAGCCTACATTTTGCAGTATTTCCAATGAATTTCTATGATTCACACAATCGAATGCCTTTGATAGATCTGAGAAGATTGCAGAAGCTTTATTATCTGAATCTATTTTATCTATTGGTTTTTCAACTAGAGAAACTATGGCTGTCTTTGTTGATCTCCCTTTCTGGAAGCCATGCTGTTCATCACAGATAAAATTAGCTTCTTGGAGATGCAGAAGTATTTAGAACTACTTGTTCAAAAACTTTATTTATTACATTTAAAATACTTATGGGCCTATAGTTTTCCACCATTTGAAGATTGGCAAGATCTTCTCCTCTTTCAAATTATTTAGACAAATTCCTTGTTCTAATGAATGATTGATCAGATGGACCAAAGGGTCTAACAAAGGACATAAAAGGAGATGATATAACAGGAGAAATAAGACAAGATGACAAAAGCAATAAACAATATTAGATGGCAGGACTGCCTGATGAATAACTCCTATGAAGAATGTAACACAATATAGTTTCAATGGATGTCGAATAGTAAACAGTATATATTTCAGCAGCAACATAAGCCAAGGAGCTTCATAACACCATCATACATCAACTCAGATGAGACATAAATAAGAAGAAAAATAAGAATACTACTTGTTTAAAGAATGTTGCCAGAACAGGGGTAGTAGAGAAGTATAAGGGGAAAGGAGTGCTTTCAGCAATCACAATTCCTGCCAACACTATAGTCAGTAAAGCAATATACATACTGCCTGTTGGACTTCATCTACCTGGCAACCAGTACTGTGGACCAGGAAGCAATTGGCAAGAGGTGATCCAACTGTCAATGGACTTGATCAAGCCTGTAAGGAGCATGACATTGCCTACTCAACAGATGGTGATACTGATAGCAGAACAGCAGCAGACTAGATCTTGGCTGAATGAGCTTGGAGCAGAGTTATATCTCCAGATGCAGATGTCTTGAAAAAGGCTGCAGCACTAGCAGTGACCAACATCATGAAGACCAAAGCAAAGTTTGGTGGAGAAGTGCAAAGGAAGAGAGAAGGACTGGCGCCAACACCACTGTCAAGAGCAATAGAGCTGAAGCATCGAAGAAGTCGGCTGGATCAATGAAGAAGAGAAAAACATCAGCAACTAAGTGTCGAGGCTTGTACCTAAGATGACAGCAGCAGAAGACAGGAAATGGAGTTTGTTTCCATCAGGTGGCATCAGCAGAAGATGATTGGTCTGCCTGACCAAGCTCTGACAAATGTAGACCTCTACAAGTTTGCCTGTCGTTTGAGGCTGAGATGGTTCTGAGGAGTGTTTATGCAAGATGCCCTACCCACTGAAGGACCACTGAAGAGAGAGTGTGGCATCATCAACCTGGACAACAGTGATGGATGTGCTATGTCAAGAAGGATGGCAACATCCACTACTTTGATGGCTTTGGCAACCTGAGACCACCACAAGAGTTTACAGTCTACATGCAAATTGGATTTAAATAAATAAATATATTTATTTCCACGAAGCTCATATCTATGAACACTTCACAAAATACAGAAATAAACAAATCATTTATGATAGTTGCAAAGTTAGATCATTATAAAATCATAAATATTTAGATTATGATTGAATTAAATTATTTCATGTGAAAATTAAAAATAAAATAAAAATACATCTGAGGGTTAAATTAACCCTGAATTGAAGCAGCCACACAATTTAATTAGAGTTTTAGGAAAGAAAACAAGAGTCTGAATGGCAAGTGCTAAAAGTATACATATCAACTTTATCATTAGATATTACAGAGGTTGGAAAATATAAAATAGCATCACACTCTTTCAGGGCCGGCTCATGGGCTGGGCAGCCCAGGGCAACATATCTAGGGGGGCGACCAAATGCCAAAGCAACAAAAAATTGTATTTTCTGACTTACTAATTCAATATATTGTATACAACTTTCTTGTGTAAATTTATTCTTATACACTTTTAAAAAAGTTGAAAGTTTTGCAAAAACACTCTGAATGTATCATGATGTCCATTAACCTCTCAATGTAGGATTAAAACGATCAGCTGATCCATTAAAAATGTCCTAGAAACTTTGGCTGAAAACATTAAGTTTTAACAGTCATCAGTTGATGAAATTTTCAATGACTATTCTAGATACTGGACATTAGAATAGTGCCAACTCTACCAGTGAGTGCAGCTTCTGGAGAAAGAAGTTTTTCAAAGCTTAAAACTACTTGAGATCCAGCATGTCCCAATAACGTCTAGTAGGACTCTCTCTCATGTCTATTGAATATGATGTGTTACAAAAAATTGACATGAATACTTTCATCAAAGATTTTGTGGAAAAAAGCTTGTAAAACTTCATTTCAAGTTCCATAGCTATTATCTATGTATTGATTCAACATTTTTATATCACTGTTCCTAGTTTAAAGTCTGTTTTTGAATAATATAAGCCTATGTTGAACTATTCAGATCTTTTCAAATGTTGATTTCCTGGAAATTTCATCTATTGGAATTGATTTAAAAAATAACTTTCATGTGTTGTTGATCATTTCCTGGAAAAATCATCCCCTTCAGAGTGAGGGGTGCCAAAAGTGAGGCATCTCAAAACATTCTATTTTGGAAATTTTTGATTTTCTTATGAGTAATTTGAACTTCTACTGATAGGATGCTGATATTGAAGCCGAGTTTGAAACAGAAAACCAGAAGAATTCCAAGTTTTTGTTATGGGTGGTTCTTGGGGGAAGGTTAAAAATTTGGAATTTTCAAATTTTTATCTATGAGAATAATTGATTGAGGATAAAAAATGATTTTTAAAATGTTGCACTCTCTTGTTTATGGGAGAAAAGGACTTCCTCCCAAAAAAATCATCCTGTTCAGAGTGAGGGGTACCAAATTTGAGTCATCTTGAAAAAATGCAATTTTGAAATTTTCCGACTCTTCTGTTTATGAGAAATTTAATCTTTTTCTGATAGAATTCTGATATTGAAATGAAGGTTACAACAGAAAACCACAGAAAGTCCAAGTTTTTGATAGGGGTGGTTGTTGGGGGATGTTGAAAAATCTGGTATTTTCAAATGTTGATTTATTGGAAATTTTATTCATGTGAATTGATTAAGAATTGAAAAAATAATCCTAAAGTGTCCATAGAGGTCTTTTGAAAAAAGCACCCCTCTCTGGGTCAAGGGTGCCCAAAGTAACACATCTTAAAATAATGCAATTTTGAAACATTTTGACTTTTTTGTTTATGAGAAGTTAAAACTTGTTCTGATTGGATGGTAATATCAAAACCAATGTTAAACAAAAAACTAAAAGAATTCCAAGTTTCAAAATGGTAGAAATAGGCTGATGTTGAAAGTCCATGGAAACGGTTGTTTGTTCATAAGGGGTAGTTTCTATGGGGGGATGTTCAAGAATTTGATCTTTTCAAATGCAGATTGTTTGAGGATTCCATTTACAGGAATTGATTAGGGATGAAAAAATAATTTTTAAGTATTGTTGATCATTTTCTGATAAAATCATCCCCTCCAGTGTGAGAGGTGTCCAAAATAAAACATATCTTGAAAAAATGTAATTTTGAAAATTTTGAACTTTTTTGTTCATCATAAATTGTCATATTTTCTAACTGTAAGCTGATATTAAGAATAGGCCAAAACTGGAAAAGCGTGGCAATTTCTGTTTTTTTGATAAGTTTGGTTTTTGGGGATGTTTAAAAATTTGGTCGTTTCAATTGTTGATTTTTTGAACATTTCATTAATGAGTATCAATTGAAAATAAAAAATATTCCAAGTGTTCATGAACTTTTTTTGAAAAAAAAAAATCATCCTTTTGTGAGTATTGAGGAGTGCCTGGAGCGGAAAATATTAGGAAAATTCCATTTTGAACATTTTTGTTCATGATAAATTCTTACATTTCCCAATTGTAAGCTGATATTAACAGACTGAAACCAGAAAAGAATGACAATATTTTGTTTTCAGATAAGAGTAGTTTCTGGGGGTTGTTTGAATATTTGGTATTTTCAAATGTTGATTTTTCTGAAATTTCATTCATGAGAATTGATTAAGAGAAAAAGAAAACTTGAAGATGTGGATGAACGTTTATTGAAAAAATCATCCCTTTGAGAGTGAGGGGTGCCCAAAGTGAGGCATCTTGAAGAAATTCTATTTTTGAAATTCTTGACTTGTTTATGAGGAATTTGAACTTTTTCTTATCAGATGCTACTAGTGAAACCAAGATTAAAATAGATGACCCCTGGAATTTTAATTCATTCAGAATCGCCTCAGTATTCTACATGTTTGAATCACTTATACCTGTATTAAGAGATTTTTGAAGATTCTTGACAACCAGTTGATAATATCATCTGTTGAAGAAATTACAAATGTCTACACTATCATCAATATATTTGTTATTTTCGTTAATTATTCTGGGGACACTAGTATAAGCATCTACATGAGCTACTTGGCTATTTTTGTTCAATACATCCCACACTGCTGTGTTGAAGTACACACACTGTAATTCAGAATTTCTGCTGTTCTCTTACATTTGGCTTCTCCCACTTCTTTAATATAGCTTTTTTTTAAAGCTTTGTAATTATCTTTACTTAACATATTTCAAGATAATTTGAATTATTCATCATTATGCATCTTCAACCACATTTCTTCCTGCAAGGATATCATCAGTTATCCTCTCTTCAATTTTTTCTAGTTTTTTTACAGGGAATTTTTCAACTGGACAACTCATAATAATATGAAACCTTAGAATATTATTGAAACTATCATATTTGTTATTTGAACTATTGCTATTGCAGACCTTCTTCAGTTTTCTTATAGCAGATTCTGCTTCAAACAATCAATATTTCCTTGTTATAAAGTTGAATTTATTTTATTACTCTACTCTTTTTAATCGATTTATGGCCTTGCAGCCCTACCTCTAAGATTTGATAGTCATGATCTGATAATTCCAAGCCACCTAATCTTGTTCCAGAGTAATCTATATTGGTACGGATGTTATCAATTATTGTTTGTGAAGTTTTTGTGACTATTGTATATTCATGAACTTCTTTTTCCAAGTTATTCATGTATATAATAACCCTTGAATTTTCTGTCATTTCATTCTGTGTTGCAAAGTCTGGATTGAAATTTCCCGCTAAAATAATGTTTTAAAAACGAGTATTAGTAATCTCTAAAAGCCTATTGATAAGTTTGCAAGAAGTGTTCCATTCCCCATTTGGTGACCTGTAAATACCTAACACTGCTCCTTTGAATTTATTGTCGAGTTTTACTCTTGAGCCAGTAACTTCTAAATCCATTTCCACAGCAAATTTCTTTACATACCGGTACTCTAAATTAAATCTTTACATTTTTTTAGCATTCTTAATGAAGATTCTTACTCTCCCACTTCTTTGAGATATCCTGCAATACAATGCTTTCAATGAATAGTTTGGAATATTGAGTTGTGACAATTCATCTTCTTTTGAACCATGCTCTTTGAACAAAACTGTATCAGGAGCCTCTTCTTTGAAAAATACTTCGATTCGTGTAACATTTGATATGTGTAAGCAATGCTTCTAACCTTTTTTCATCATTTTCTTTCCATTCCATGTCGTTATGCATGTGTGCTGTGTGAGTGTGTGTGGTTTTTTTTTTGGGGTGTGTGGGGTTTGGGTTTGGGTTTTTCACGTCTCGGTTAGGATTATAGTCTACATTACACTGAGCATAGTCTTATCCATAGTGTGTTTAAGCATACATTTTCTTCTATAAGTATCTCATAAATAATAATCATAGTATGTGTTTTTGTCATTTGTTGTACCTTGTCATTGTAAAGCAATATCTTTATTTATCATCTGTATAGGCTGATCACTTTATTAGCTCTTCCTCGCACACAGGCCTTGGCCCATGCAATGAATAATCTCATATATTTCTCACTGTTAAGTGTATCATGACTATGTGGTGTATGAAATAAATATTATTCTTATTCTTATTCTATCTATTTTGTTACACAGTGAGTACTTCCCTATCATCCCTTATTACTTTATTGTTGCTTTTGCATATTGAAGTAGATCTACTCAATCTATTAGAATCTTGGGAGCCTATCAGATTGTTATAAGAGTTCCTTCCACTAATGCTTTTCTGATTTTTCAAACGATTAACGTCTTTTAATAGAATATGAATTTATCATTTTAAACTAGTCTTTCTTCTCAGTTTTGAGCCACTTTACCAAAAAAGGTTTGTTAGATGATTGTTCAGGGGACTTATTGACAGTAGATTTCAAACGACTCTCAATCAGCTCAATCAGCTCTGCCAGCCTATTACAAAATATCACTTTGCCAGATTGATTAATAAGATGTAGACCATGGTTAGTGAAATGTTATTATTTCAGCCATTCATTAAGAAAACAAATCCCCAATTGCTTAGAACTCTTTTTTTTAGGCTGTTGATTGTATTATAAGTTGATTTATTTGTTGACTAAATGGTTTTATTGACCTCTCACCTATCAAACCAATACAGAATTGTACTTATCATTACATTAATTTTTTGACTGAGTGGCACGATCTCTTTGATTTTTTCCATTTATTACAGAAAGATGTTCGAGACTAGGTTCTTTTATATTGTTTGAGCCAGATAATTACATTAAGTATATTGTACTATTCGAAAATCGTTTTTACCAAAATCTTTTGTTAGTTCCTCAGCTGACTCTACGATTGCGTTTATAGGGGCACTTGACTTGAAAAAAACTCTGAACTTCATATTCTTGTTTTAATCTTTTATCCAGTAGTTCAGATCACTGCAGTCTCGTCCATGACTGGATGTCAAGAGCAGTACTCTACCTTACCTGTTGTTATTTGCCCTGACTTCAGTTTTCGTTGCTGATTGCAAAACCTGACTATAAGTTTTAGTTTGACCATTTTGTATTTTTTTCCCCATTTGATTTGGGTTCTACTTTTTTTATATTGACTAGAGGTTCAGATCTTACATTAGCTATTTTTCATTCGAATAATTCAATTTTCACCAACATTGACCTACATTGACTCATAAGATTTAAAGTTATGCTTTTATGGTCTTCTTGCTGTCCTTTTACAATAACCTCCAGATATTTCATTTGATTCACCAACCCTATCCAATCTCCCTCAGAATTTTTTAGTGATGATTCTAATTTTGTTTCCAATTTGATCACTTAATAGTTTATCAACCTATTCTTCTACATCTACAGTAGCTTTAAGAGCTGTTGGTGATTTTTTTATTGATATTTGAGATTGCGTAGTTACACCTGAGTTTTAGTTGACCAATTAGATTTGGATGACTTGTTTGGACTCATTCTTCTAGCTAAAAATTTTTTTGAATTGATTCCAGTGAAATGTTCAATGTATTACTACTCAACTCATTATAATTGTCAACTTGAGACAATTTGATTACAAGAACATTATTTATCAATATTGGTACACATAACCTTGAAAACAGAATTTGACTTTTTATCAAGATACTTTGAATTATAATAGACAAATTTATAATTAAAATGATTAAGATATGAAAAACTAATAATAATAAACAAGAATACAACTTATCTATTTGGATTAATATTCTATTCTTTTTCTTCAAGATTTGCAGAGCCTGTTCTGACAATGTGTGCACAGTATTACTGCTACCTTGATCTTAGAGTAACAAAGGAAGTGTTTGAATATTGCAGAAAGAAATCTGCAGTGGAGTCAGGCATTACATCATTGGCATGTATATCACAGACCCTGTGGCGAGGTGCAGGCGGTGCAGCCCCCTTCTGAACGCGATGTTCATGCTGAAAATCCATGATAACGGTTTTTTGATTATGAGGGGTTGAAAAAATTCGAAATTTCCGTATATTTGGTTTTTATAATTTTTTACGATTAGGATTAATTGAGCAATGGAAATTAAGTAGAAAGTGTTGATGAACATTTTTCAAAAAAAATCATCCCCTTCAGAGTTAGGGGTGCCCAAATAGAGGCATTTTGAAATTTTTTGACTTTTTTGTTAATGAGAAATTTGAATTTTTTCTGAATTTCTTCTCCAATATTTAAATCAAGCATAAAACAGAGACCCCAAAAAATCCACGTTTTTTCTATAGGGGTAATTTTTGGGGATGTTGAAAATTTAGTTCTTTTAAAATATTGATTTTTTGAAAACTCAATACATGAGAATTAATTGAAAATAAAAAAAAATAACTTGAAAGTGTTCATGAATGCTTTTTCAAAAATTATTCCTTTTTGGGTATGGGGTGCTCGAAGTGTAACATCTAAAAATAATGCAATTTTGAAAAATTAAAAATTTTTTGTTCATAGGAAATTTGATCTTTTTCTGGTTACTATTAAACCCAATGTTAGAACAGAAACCATGGAAGTTCATAGTTATTTGATAGGGGTGGTTTTGGAAGAATAATGAGTATTTTGAACTCCAACTATTTCAATTTTGCAAATTCTATCAATGAGAATCAACTATATATGGAAGAATTGAATCAAAAGTATAATCCATGGAAATTTTTTGAAAAAATTCCCCTTTTGAGTGAGCTAAAGAGGGAAGTATTTGAAAAATGGATTCTGAAAATGTTTGGCTCTCTTATTTATTGAAATTCAAGTCCTTTTCTTATTAATGGCTGACATTAAAAACAGGGTGAAACTGGAAAAGCATTGAAATCTTCCTTTTTTTTATTATGGTGGCATTTAGGGTGAGATGGAAATTTTTGAATTCTCAAATGTTGATGACTTGCGAATCTTATTGATGAAAATTGATTAAACATGGAAAATTAAGTCAAAAGCGTTTGTGAACATTTTTCAAAAAAAATCTTCCCCTTCAGAAATCAATCTCAGAACTAGAGATATGCAGAAAGTCAAACAAAAAATTTGTTTGAAAATTGCACAAATAAATCTGTAGTGGAGTCAGGCATTCCATCACCGGCATGTATATCACATACCCAGTGGCATGGTGCAGGGTGTGCAACCTAGATTTGTTGAAAAACCAACCAATTCAAACCCTTGTGCATCTTTGTTGTATGATTGCACCACATTCTTGATAGTTTAAGTGATAATTTTCCAATAATAATAATGAACATTTGTTGACTAAGTTAATTTTTATTCAATTGAATGACAATAAATTAGTTGTTACAAATAACTCAGTATTGAAAAATATTTTTATCCCTGTTCCAATAGAAATGTATGCTTAAATTCAGAGGTGGCTGGAATATTAAACATACAAACAATCAGACTTTATGTATTGTTATGGGTTCTATGTCTAAAATAATGCTGGCAACACTTAAATTTATCACTCGCACTTTATTAACACAAATAATTCACAACTCACACTGTTCAGTAATTTCTTACACAAAAATAAGCAATCGGAAACAGATGAAACGATATTGTTCAACTGATAATGAGTTTTCAATAAACTGAACGAAAATCAATCACTAAATGTCAAAAGGCTGATCCAATATTAAATAATAACTACAATAAACTGTCCAATAATATTCGAAAAGAATCGTCAAGGAAGAACAATTAACTTACATAGCACAAGTAATAGGTAAAAGAATAATCACTATTGAACTGTCAAGAGAATTATCACTACAGACAGTAGTAAAGGTTCCTTAGATGGTTTGTAATAGCGCCAACGAGATTGTACTGTCTGTATCAACGGAAACTGTCACTACTGCCACTTATCAATGTAGAACAATAACTGAACTACTTAACTGTCACACTTGTTTATCACGACATCTCAAATAAGACTGAACTCATTTACAAGAGACTTCCTCTATTTATATAAAATTCCATAATTGAGATATTTCTCGAATTTTCTGTCAACTTCTAAATAAATAAATCAAGGAAACTGGAACTTTCTACTATATTCGATAAGACTCCATTAATTTCTAATCAAACAAATAGAACATTCTACTAATTACCAAGTAAACACTATAAAAGTGTCAAAAGCAGTGTAATTAATTGCTTAAAAGTAGACATTTACATAGCAGATAACGCCAAGAACCAATGTTTCTTCTTTCTTTCAATTCTCTCCAATTTCATATCCACTACACTATTCAAAAATTAATAGTCAAAGGTAGGCCATAATTTCAAGCTTGAAATATATTATAAAATCTTACTTGTATAATTTTGAAGCGCTATGTTGCTGGTGAGCAATACCTTGATTGGTTCATTGAGACTCCTGTTTACCATTACCAATAAATCAACCATTTCACTAAGGACTTGAAATAGGAGGTAATGATGGGGTAAAAAAATATTATTAACAGGAGCTAGCACACTTAATTTTTTGAGGACACAACCCTGCAATTAAGCATAGAGGTTGAAATGCTGCAGTAGCATCAATATATATATATAACATAGAAATATATCATAATATAGGTCAAATAATTTTTCATAGTTATTTTCAATATTCCATTTATTTATCGATATTTTATTAATTTATTGAATAAATGTGTTATTTTAAAACCCTTATATATAGTCTATTATAATTATATACCTCTAGATTTGTTGAGAAACCAACCAATTCAATCACTCGTTCATCTTTGAATTGAATTGAATTTTATTTCCACACAACATATTACAATCATAATGAGAATACAATTAAAATATAAAGAAATATATTTCCCCACATGGACTACAGATCCGTGTGTGAGGAAAGAATTCTTATCTATTAATGTAAGAGATAATTTTAATATATTACACAATGAGTTATCAATAAAATTTAGAAAATATACAAAATGTTTTTTTTAATTACAAATGAAAAAAAAGAAGAAAATTTAGTAATTTTGAATAATTAAAAATTCCATACCAGAAGAACTGAAGGTGACTAGTCTAGCAATGATCAATCTACCATAAGTAAATACAGTAATTGGCAGATTCTCAAAACACCCAGGCAGTGACAGCTTTTGAATAATGCTCAGGAATCAAGTGTAGGGTGAGTGAATCAGTGCCTCAGCAGCCTCACGGCCTACCTCAAACAGCCAATCGACCACCCTTCTTTTATATACATAGACACTGCACCTCCCCGCATCCAGGATTGACTTTGGAAGGTTGCGATATAATATGTGCACAAGATGAAATGGGTTATTATTTAATGAACTTAAGGTTGATCTAGGTGTGTCAAAGCCAAGATTGAGTCTGTGTCTAGTCGGATAATTGTGCTGTACTTCAGTGAAAATTTCTGTTTTGTAGTTTTTGGCAAAAGTAAGGAGTGTTTTCACGTAAATTTGCCTAACATCAAGAACGCGAAAAACCGAGAAAAGCTGTTCTGTAGGAAATCTGATAGGTTTGTTCAAAATGATCTTAATTAGTGTTCTCTGAGTAACAGCTAGAGGCTGTAGAACCGCGGCCGAGGCACCGCCCCACGCCAGCACTCCATACTGCAACAGTGACTGTATGTAGGCAAAGTAAACAGTCCTGCTTTGACTCATGGTCAGCACCCTTCCGAGCTGTGAAAAGGCGTACATAAATTTTCTCAACCTCTGTTTCACTCCCTGAATATGTGGAGTCCAGCATAATTTGTGGTCGATGGTAACTCCTAGATATTTGTATTTTTATACACGTTCAATCTGTCCACAGCTACAGGTCGCCGACCGCAGGTTGTTACAGACATGCAGAACCAATCGTCTCGGACCAGGGCCACTGTCACTCTTGAAAAATATTGGCATGTACATGGTTTTAGTAACATTTAAAGTCAGCGTATTCTGGTCCAGCCAACGCTTGATTCTAACCATGTCTGCCTCTGTCCGCTCGTAGACCTCATCCCACGTGCAGCCGGATGACACTACAGCCGTGTCATCAGCAAAAAGAAATAGTTTACCATTAGTCTCAACTCTTCTCAAGTTATTTATGTAGATAAGGAACAGGAGGGGTCCCAATGTACTACCCTGTACTACTCCATAGTCAATCTTAGTTTTATCACTATTAACACCATTAATTGATACAAATTGTGAGCGGTCTTCTAAGTAGCTAATGAACCAGTCCAGTGATTTAACGCCAATATGTCGAAGTTTTTCTACTAACTTATGCCGATCTATGGAGTCAAACGCTTTTGCCAAATCAAGGAAAGTCACGAGTACTCGCTTTTTATCGCAAATTTGACTAGATATGAATTTAGTGATTTCAAAAAAGGCATGAGATGTATTTTTGTCTTGTCTAAATCCAAACTGCATATCTGATATTATTTTTTCACGCTCTAGATAATCCGCAAGCTGGAGTTTAACACATTTTTCCAGTATTTTTGATAAGATGCAAAGTAAAGAGATAGGTCTGTAATTTGATGTCAGATTTTTGTGGCCTGATTTATAGATAGGAACAACTTTAGCTATTTTGCATGACTTAGGAAATTTACCTGACTTAATACTAAGATTGACAATATGTAATAAAGGCATGATCAATATATCCACGTTGCTTTTGACCAGTTTAGATGGTATACTATCCCACCCCGGTGCGGAATTACCTTTAATACTTCTCACCACATCTATAAGCTCTCCCTGCGAAACGGGTCGCAGCAGGAACGCTGAGTCAGTGGCGTGGGCACTGTCGTCAACCTCGAGCGGACCGGCGGGGTCCAGTGCCTCAGCCAATCGGCTACCAACAGATGCAAAGTAGTTGTTGAAATCATTACTAATTTGTTTTATATCGCTGGGAGAGGGAGGTGCATTGTCACTGTGCCCACCAAACGCATAAAGCGGAAATTTTGAATTGCCCACCGAACGACCTGCAACTTCATTAACGATGTTCCAAAATTTCCTTGGGTCTCCCCGGGCTTCGTCTATTCTGTTTTTATAATAATTGAATTTTGCACATTTTATGATTGATTTAAGTTTATTTCTATATCTTTTGTATTTTGAGCTAAGTTGAGTATTAAAGGGGTTTTTTCTAACCTCTCGACTTAACTTATCGCGATGTCGTATAGATTCTAGGAGACTAGATGTTATCCAAGGTTTCAACTTTGAGTTTTTCGCTTTTATTTCATTGGTTATTGTATTTTGAATTAGTATTTCCTGTAGAATAATATCAAAATTTTCAGTAGCGCTATCGATCTCAGAAGAGTCGAGGACCCGTTGCCAGGTTTCATGAAGCAGGTCATCTCTGATCTTATGCCAATTTATCTTATGATAATAACATTTATCTGAATTTAAAATTTTAGGTAGGCTGCTATTTGTTGCTATCTTTGTTGTATGATTGCACCACATTCTTGTATGTGAATGAATGACTTGAAACTGGGTAGGCCATTGAATTATTCAGCCTTAACGAATTCTCAGCATAGGTTTGCTCAATCTCTCTATTCTCGTTCCTTCGGATGTCATAAAGACTTTTCTATCTGAAACATCAGTTTGTAACCTAGTTAATTCCTTCTGCCACAACAGTGAAGGTAGACCTGTACAAAGAAGGCGTACTTTAAATTCAAATTATCTGTAGGGATGTGATAATCTCAATAAAACACATTGATAAATGAAAACTTGCAAAAATTGACCCGAATATATAATAGATTGAAGTTCCTAATCTTTGAATTCAAAGTTAAGGACTGGCGTCACAATCATTACTGGCTCAAAGTAATCATGTACTTATGATCTAATTGATTCCTGGATTACCATACTTGTTCCATAACCATATTTACATTTTCATTAATATAACATTTTATGGTAAATTCGACAACTTGCAGTCAATTCACTGGCAGTTAATTTACTGCGAGTCGTTGAATTTACCATGAAAAGTTGATCAAATTAAATTTATGTTTTTTTGTAGGTGATATGAAAACGCGCAATGCTCCAAAAGTGGAAAAAATCCTTGCTCTGAAGCAAAAAGAATATGTGCAGTTCATAGGACCCGAACCCAAAAAATCATGGTTGCAGAAAGCTAAAACTAAGATTGGGGAAGCATTTGAGAATTACATATTTGATTTGTAGGACTGATGAGAAAATATATTGACAATGTATTCTGTACTGTAACTGATAGCAATCAAACCAACAACTTCTAATAATTAAATATATGATCATTTGATCATATTTCATACATAACAAATATATGAAAAATCTTCTATTTTCTGATTGGATCAGGATGATATTGAGTTCTCTACAATTGCAAATATGAAAATATACCTCACTCAAATGAATAAATGGTTAAATTAATACAGAAAATGAATAAATTGATTTATCAATGGATGATTGTTTGTTCTTCCCACTCTCCAACTTGAACACTTAATTTCGTTTTCAATGATTATCAATGCATCAGAATTTCGAATTTAATGTAATTGTCCTATCAATTGATTCTGAAATTTCAAAATTAAATGACTATGTTATTAATTACGATTAAAATTGTGTTCGTATGCTTGTTGCTCATGTATTGGTACTGGAACTCATGCTCGTCTTTGAACTGAAATCAACTTACATTTCTGTTATCACTATAGTCATCAAATCTTTATCAATCCAAGTCATTATCAAACTAGTTTAATATTCTGTTCAGTTCGGTTCAACAAATTCAAGTTCTTTTTATTGATCTATCCATGTGTATCAGGTTGGGGATTTGGTTTTCAGACGGTTGTTATTATTTTTTCTATAAGTGTGTTCAACTCAATAGGTAGTTCAGGGGAGAGAAAAGATAAAGGAGATAATGATTCAGTATCATCACATTTTCATACCAAAGGAGACCTTTTATTTATCTTATACAAGTTTCTAATATTTCCCAATCACTTTCTCATCCGAATATCTCAACTTATCATTATTCTTTACTTTTACTCATTCACTGATTGATCGAAGATTTAAAAAATTTTGGAGACTCAACACTCATATGTTGGCTTTCCAGAAATTCAATTGAGTTTGCTCAACTAATTTATTTTTCCATTTTTGTTTGTGATTCATTGATTGAATTCATTAATCTCCTTTTTCCTCTATTTAAGTTTTTTTCTAGTTAATTGATTTTGATTTAGATGTCTCATGGATGATTTTTTTGATTTCTCAACTGAAAGTTTGCAATTTGAATCCAATAGACCAAATCTATCAAATATTCTTCATTCAAACATAAGAAATATCCATAAGAATTTCGACCAATTTTTGAATTACATAGAAAGTAGTAGAATACGATTTCATATGCTTGTTTTGACAGAGACATGGCTAGTAGATGATGTGGATAATGATTTTTCTATTCGAGGATATAAATTGATAAACAAAAGAAATAAATTCACAAAATGTGGTGGCTCATGTGTTTTCATAAATCGGAATATTGAACACGATTTGGTAGAAGTGAACATTGAAAACTGTAAGAGTATCTGTGCTAATTTCTGCTTTGAAAATTGAAAGTAATGCATATACTCTGCTATCTGTTAATCGCTCTCCCTTTCTAGATGGTAGAAATTTTATCAACAGCCTCGATTCTAAGTTGAGAGAGCTGGTAAATAATAAAAACGCTATGATTTTTGATTATTAGAGATATAAATTTGAATCTACTGGACAACAATAGCATATCAACAAACGAATATCAAAGTGCACTTCAACTAAATGAATACAAGTATTTTATAAATAAGCCAACTAGATGTAAGAAATCAACTGAAAGCTGTATTGATTATATCTTTTTCAAAAAATATAATCTAAATGATGATGAAATATATGCAGCTATTTTAAAAACATGTCTAACCAATTATTACTCTACCTCATTTCATATAAATCATAATACACCCATCCACAGATCACCACGAAACACTGAAGAAATTAGAAAAATAAATTATTGTAGCATACTGATTTTTTTGAGTTGACTTTTTCTTATCGAAATGAAAACACTATACCGTACTGTATAACTGAAATACAACCTCAACTAAAATACCGCATGAAAATGAACCAATAAAATGCTGGATTACTCTCAGGTTAATAACCTTGATAAGAAGAAGAGACAAAATGCACAGATAATTACTGAAGCAACCTTTTCATGACATACTAAAGGAAGAATATAAAATTTTCAGAAATCATTCAAATAATCTTATATTATTCAAAAATGGAAGATTATTTTAGAAGAAAACATGATCAATGCAAAGGAAATAAGAAGAAAATTTGGACTTGTATAAATGAAATACTGGATAGAACAAAGCGTATTAGCAACCCAAAAATTAAACTTGATTTACTTAATGATTTCTTCTTCATAATTTGGTAGAATATACACAAATAAATTAACAAATGTAACCAGGGGTGCCTAGTGGGGGGGTCAGGTGCGCTGTTTGCGCTCATGGCATTTTTGGGGGGGAATTTTTTTACATATTATTCTTGATATTTTATAACTTTTTTTAACTGTGGGGGGGGGGGGGGGATTTTTGGGGAGTATTATTTGTTTCAACACAATTTTATAATTATAATAGAATTTTTGCTTTTCATATTAGCATTGACAGTGTCACAAAGTGATTGTGACGAAGGGGAAAATGTGGGAAGCTGCGCTCGCCCTCCAACATCCCCAAGCGATCGCGGAGATTACGGAGGAACCGACCGCGCATCCGGTTCGCGCCTCCCCCGCTCAGGGCGTGACGTCGATACTCCCCCCCTCCCTTCTACCCACAGAGGGGAGTATTTAAGCGGCGGAGTGGCGACTATTCTCCACGCAAAAATTTTTTCCACCACTGGTCTTTCCAGTTCCTAAGAACTGGTCAGATATAATTTTAAAAATTCAGGCTAGGACCGCATCTAAAATAGTTGCTACTTTAAAAGGTAGCAACTATGTGCTTAAAACCTCCTCTGAGGAGGATTTTACATTTGTAAAATCTCTCCTTCAAAAAGAGAAGGTCGAATTCCATACATTCAGCTCAGAACGTGACACTGAGCTGAAAGTAGTTCTTCGTGGCCTACACTGGTCACATGACCCAGCCGACCTGGCTTTTACTCTTTCCAAAGCTGAGTTTAAAGTACTCACTGTTAAAAACATTAGCAGTCGTGGGAGGCCTTGTAGCCTATTTATGATTAAACTTAAAAAGGAGGGAGAATATAAAAAAATATACTCCCTCACCACCCTATTTCTTGTAGAGGTCTCAATTGAGCCCTACAAACCGCGCCCAGGCCTACCTCAATGTTTTAACTGTCAGAGGTTTGGCCACAGCTCCATCAATTGCTTCCATACACCTAGGTGTGTCAAATGTGGTGAAAACCACATTGCTAGCCAGTGCAAGAGAAATCTTGACACTGAGAGACCGGTCTGTGTGAATTGTCAAGGAGCTCACACAGCCAATTATAGAGGGTGTAAAATACACCAACAGCTTCTTTTGAATAAACAAGCCAAAAAATCGACTGAGGCAACTCAGTCGACCTCCCAGCGGCCCCCAGTCGCGGGGCAGCGGTCGGCTCGCGAGGAGGGGCCCACGGCCCCCACCCTCCCGCCTTCCAACGCTTGGAAAGCCGCTGGGAAGAGCTCAAACCCCCTTCCCCCCAACGCCTCCACAAGAATGTTACTAAATTTGTAACTAAATCTAAAAAACCAGTGGTTAAAAATACATACCCATCTCTCCCAGTGGAAAGGGTTCCAACTCCCCCCCCCCCCCCCCTATCATCAACAGCGAGAACTTCCCGCCCCTCCCGACCCCCAATGTGCAGTCACCCCCAGTGACTTCACAAGAAGAGGGAAGTTCTACCACCTCCTCACCCCCCCAACAGGGACAGGGAGGCATTATGAGCTTTTTAAGCTCAGAAAATTTTTTAAGATGGTTGGTAAGTACCTTACCTAAACTGACCAATGCCTTGAACATTGGTGAGGCCATCTCCATCCTATTAAGTGCGCTCCCCTCCCTAATGATTTGAAATGAATTTCAAAATTATTTCTTTTAATGCAGACGGTTTACACCATAAAATAGACGAATTACGTCACTTTCTTTGTGACTTGAATATAGATGTGGCTCTTATTCAAGAAACGAAAATGTCAACTACTCTCCCAATTAAATTCCCCTCATATCACTGCCTACGCTATGACCGCCCCCCCCCCCCCCCCAATGAGCTTAATCAAACCCATGGCTGTGTAGCAATTCTTGTACACAGAAGGCATTCATTCTGTGCACTCCCCCTCCCGTCTTTACCAGACATAGACTTAATAGCAGCAACTATCTCTGTACAGAGTACACCGATTACTTTTGTTTCTATTTACAACCGCCCTCGTGGTCATAACTTTAACCACCACCTTCTTTCTCAACTTTTCACTGCCTCTCCTTGTATGTTTGTGGCCGGTGACTGGAATGCCAAACATGTGGCACTCGGTTGCCGAGTTACTAACGTCCCAGGAGTGTCATTGTTAAAATTTTTAGAGAAATTTGACACAGAAATTACTTTTCATCTCCCAACCTCCCCAACACATATAAGTATGTTTAATTCAGCTGCTCACCCAGACATATTGGACTATGCTTTGTCTGTTGGCCTCACAAAGAGCACACTGGTTGATGTGATAGAGGATCTCTCCTCTGATCATCTCCCAGTACTGTTCACACTTGTGAGTCCGGATGACATAGCTAGGCCCCCTCCACCTCGTCTTACTGTGAAGTGGAGGAATTATCACGAAAATGTGTCAAATTCCATCCCACCCCCACCGAGTACTCTCTCTAACTCTGTCGACCTGGAAGCTCATATAGCATCAGTCACAGAGGTGTTACAAACAGCACTAGCTGACAGCACAGCCATCGCCCCCCCTCCCCGGCGCTCACTACTCCCCTCAGAAATTTCAATTGCTATCAGTGAACGCCGTAGGCTACGTAAACGATGGCAAATAACTAGAGCTCCTATAGATAAAAATGCATTTAATAGAGCATCTAACCGATGCTCTCAACTTCTAAAAATGCACCACCTCCACTCCTGGGAAGAATACCTCTCATCCCTGCCCCCCCCCCCCCCCCATCAAGCCTGGCAAGCTACTAGAAAACTTCTCAGGAAAAAACCAGCTAACTCACCAATTGAGGGCTCAAATGGGCTAATATTCTCTGAACAAGAGAAAGTTGATGAGTTCGCCTCCCATCTCCAAACTCACTTTTCAAACCCCCCTCAACCCCCTAATTTGGAGCTCAATAATCATTTTAAAATTGTAGTGGACAAAGTGGAGGAAATACTCCAAGATCCAACACCCACCGACCTTACACCTTTTTCAATGGGTGATGTTAAAAAAGCCCTGGGCGATATATATACCAAGAAAGCCTCAGGCCTTGATGATATTACTGGCAAGGCCATCATAAATGCGCCCCCAGTATTAGCCCACCACCTGCTGATTATTTTTAATTCCATTCTGAGTACCCAGCACTTCCCTACAGAATGGAAAAAAAGTAAATTATTCCTGCTCTTAAAGCCAGGAAAAAATCCCACTCAGCCATCAAGCCATAGGCCAATCTCCATCCCTTGCTTCTTCTCAAAACTTTTTGAGAAGATGTTTCTGGAGAAGCACCTAAAAGAGACGCTTGATAGTGTAATAAGGCCAGAGCAGTTTGGACTTCGTGCAAGTTGTTCTACAACTCTACAACTAATGAAATTCTGCTCTCAGTTGTCAGACTCCTTCAATAAGAAGGAGCACACTGCAGCAGTCTTTATAGACTTCAAAGCTGAATTTGACACTGTATGGATTGATGGTTTGCTCTTTAAGCTTTCTTCAGTCTTCCCACCACCAACAGTAAGACTCTTCAAGTCGTACCTTACTGACAGGTACTTTGTTGTCAATTCCCGCACCGCCACTTCAACAGTCATTTCTGCTCTTACAGCAACATCAGCAGGTGTTCCCCGAGGATCAGTACTCGGCCCCATCCTTTATTCACTCTTCATAAATGATATGCCATCTCTACCTTCAGTATCTACAAGTCTTTTTGCAGACGATACCACTTTTAGCTCCAGCAGCCTGAACCTCAATAGGGCGGCAAGGCTAGTACAAGAGCAACTAAACTTGCTCACAGCCTGGTGTTCATCCTGGAAGGTAGAGATAAATCCCACTAAATGTGTAGCTGTTGCCTTCTCCAGGAAACAGAAACTTCCGCCCCCTCTCACAATCCATGGCCACGCTCTGCCATGGTCCCCCACCGTTAAGTACCTTGGTGTCACTCTGGACAGACAATTAACCTTCAAACAGCACATTGATGTCAAAGTAAGACATAGCCGTGTGCTGTTTGGACAACTATTCCCCCTTCTCATCACCCCATCGTTCCCCCTGAAATTTAGACTGCTCATATTCATAGCTATTATCAGGGCTTATATGACCTATGCTGCCCCAGTCTGGTTCCCCTACCTATCGGCGACCAATAGGAAAAGACTATTAATTTGGTCTCCAAAATAGAATCATTAGAACCGTCTGCAACTTCCACTACAAAGTCCCGAACACCCTTTTATATGAATATGTTCAGACTCTCCAACTACTAACTCACATTCAGCTCACTTCAAGAAAACTACATGACACAGCATCCAGTTCGTGGCATACATCAGTTAGGCAGATGTATGAAATACCACGACCAGTTCAGACCCATAAGCCACTTCCCTTTCAACAGTGGTGGCCTGACAGACTCTGATTCACTGTTGACTCCAAAAGAGCCAGCAGTGGCCAGATAAATCAGTTTCATCACTGTATGCAGCCTCAAATCACCCGGAAGAAGAACCCTTCTCCACACCATGATTTTCCCAACAAAAAGTATGAACTTGGCTAAAAAAGAGAAAAAAAAAATTGAAGACATGAAATTGTTGAAGACATGAAATTCGAAAAAAAAAAAATTATATTAAGCTGCAAAAACGACTATTTTAACATCAGGTAAATGATGGCAATGTTTAAAAAATTTTATATCCATTCCCTGAGCATTTGTATTAGTATTGAGTTTAGTATTGAGTAACAGTTGTATATTATTAGGATTTCTTAAATTAGCTATATTATTGTATTATTATTTTTTCTAT
This sequence comes from Conomelus anceps, assembly GCA_948455865.1. Lineage (NCBI taxonomy): Eukaryota > Metazoa > Arthropoda > Insecta > Hemiptera > Delphacidae > Conomelus > Conomelus anceps. Next base: position 266,877 of record CAOJWK010000383.1, read on the forward strand.
TACTTAGTCATTATTATATTGTATTTAAGAAGCTGATTAACCACAAAAAAAAAATGAAAAACAGACATAAAAAAAAATGCCAAGTTCTACTTAAGGTCTCAAAAATAGTAGGAACCCCAAAATTTCAGCACAGTAGCACAGTATTGCGATGAGCAACCATGGAGCTCATTGCTCCGAAGTTACCAGACAGGGTACACTCACCCTCTCCAACACAGTTCAGTTCTATTCTCCACTTCATCTCTGGAGCTCTCCCAAAACAGAACAAGAGTTCTTTCCTGAGGTGAGCTTCCCCTAGGGTACAGCAAACGAGCTATAACCCTGAACTGCCTTAGCTTGGTGCATCAAGCTGACATCTACAAGTCATCCACCCCTTCTGTCCTCGACCTCGGTAAGCTGTTATAGACAACTTGCTTCCCATGCTTGCCGTTGCAGTCAGCAAGCTCCTACCTCGACCTCCTTCATCATGGGACCCCCCAGCAAGCCGTTACAGATGGCCTGCTTCCTCTGCTCGCCGTTTCAGACAGCGAGTGTCCATCCTCAAGCACGGCAAGCCCTTACAGATGGCCTGCTTCCTCTGCTCACCATTTCAGACAGCGGGTGTCCTTCCTCGACCCCAAGTAAGCAGTTTCAGACTGCTTACGTCCTCTGCTCGCCGTTCCAGACAGCGAGTCCTTCCCTACCCCATTACCCTATACCCTCGGACTAGCCGTTTCAGACAGCCAGCTGTCAATCGCAGTTACAGACTGCATACCCAACCCTAACGGCAAGCTGTTGCAGACGGCTTGTTTCCTCCTCGCAGTTCCAGACTGTGAGTCCTTCCCTACCCTGTCACCCTGTACCCTTGGGCTAGCCGTTTCAGACAGCCAGCTGTCAATCGCAGTTACAGACTGCGTACCCACCCTCCACAAATGAACTGTTTCCAAGGGAGGAATCACCCTACCTTTGGGACGACCTTGGACAGACCTCCTCCACCCCGATCTACACCGACTGAGTTCAGTCCCTCAGGAGCAACACCTGAGAAGTCGTCACCCTCTCTTGAGGAGACTTTAAGAGAGTTTGTGACAACTTTGGCCCCCAACGTGGGGCCTGAGGTGGTCCAACCCAGATCACAATGAGCAATTGTTAAGAAAAACCCCAAGACCCACAGGTCGACTCTGATGATTCATCTGAGGTCAGTACTGATGTACGAGTCTCATGGATATACAGACTGAGAAAAGAAGAGGCTATTGGCCTTGCTGAAGACTGGGGCTTGACGGCTGCTGGTACAGTGGAGGACCTTAGGAAACGATTAGTTGACCACCATCGTAAAAAGGCCACTGCTTGCCTCCCCAGCCAAAGACCCAACACCAGCCAAGCTGGAGGAGATACAACTCAACCCATATACTCAAGAGTTGAGACAGAGCCACACCCAGAAGTCAGAACATTTGATTCAGGGGTAGTGTGTGACAGAGTTCGAAGTTGGAAACATACTTTCGATGGGACTACTGATACCCCTAGTTTTTTAGAAAGGCTAGGTGAATTACAAACTGCTTATGGTTACACCGGAGAACAGTTACTGGTTGCTCTGCCCAAACTACTACGAGGAAGACCCACCTTATGGATGCGTAATAATCGGCATCAATGAAAGAAATGGTCTCACTTTGTAAAAGACTTCAAGGCGAGGTACTACTCCAGATCGTATGATGAAGACCTGGATAGCCAGATAATTGCTAGGAAGCAGTCTGAAGGTGAGTCAGTAGACGACTATGCTGAGGTTCTACAGACCCTAATGCGACGTTGTGGTGGGTACGACTACACAAGACAGTTAGCTAGAATCTATCAGAACTTACAACCTAGGTATAAGTTGTACATCAGACCAGGTGAGGCTCACACCATTAAGGAGTTGTTGGATATAGCCGGAGGGTATGAGCTGATCAAAGCTGAAGAGCGGTCTATGAGGCAAACCTCTAGAATCAAGAAACCGGAAGAGCCGTATAAAACACCTTCTCCTAATGCTTCAAACCAGGAACAAAGATCAAACAATGTGGAGCCTCCTACCCCACCTCCAGAGCCTGTTTGTTGGCTCTGTAAAAAGCCTGGTCATTGGAGGTCATCATGCCCAAAGAATGACTTATGCAAAAACTGTGGAAGGACACAAGTCAACTGCTTCTGTGATAAGGCTCCTAAGAAAGCCAACACAACAGCAGTTGTTAGAGCTGTGAGGTGACTCCCCTTAGAGGCCCAATCACCCATGGACGCTTGTCTGTTTATAGTACACATATTGCAGGAAAAAGATGCAAGGCACTACTAGATACAGGAGCTGAAGCCAACTATATGAGTACAGAGGTCCTCGAGACTCTAGAAGGAAGAGGTCCTGTAAGAAAAATCCCATTGAAGCATGGAGCTATCATGGCCAATGGTACTAGTGCTAAGGTTATAGCACAGGTGGTGACTAACTGCATGATAGATGGTATTAGTCTACCATTGACAGCAACAGTAATGGAAGGGCTGGGACAGGAGTGACTCCTAGGCATACAGTTTATGCAGGACCACAAAGTAACAATTCGTACTCACCCTTTTCGAGTTGAATGGGTTCCTGGTCAAGCGGCACCAAAGAGCTCCCCCTCTTCAACTCAGTTGCAACCCACCCAACCAAAACCAGGAAACGACCTGGCCACCATAATTAAGGATGGGAATAACAAGACACCAGACACCAGAATCTACACCTGTGTTAATATAGCAGGGAAGAAGCTAAGTGCACTGGTTGAAATGGGAGCACAGTACTCCTATATTTCAAAAGCAGTGTCAGAGAGTATAGGGAGGAGTGACTGCATCCGACCAATATCACACAGCCCACAACTTGCAAATGGAACGAATATGCAGGTATTAAAAGAGTTGAAACTACCAACCATAGCGGATGGGAGGAAATATCAACTCAGAGTATCAGTGGTTGATGGCCTGAGGGCAGACATGATTCTTGGCCTACGATACCTACAATACATGCAGGTACAAATAGATCCTCAACAAGGCCAGATAACTCTTCCTCAACTGAGTATAAGGAAGAACCTTGCCCTTGTCTCAGGAGAGGAGGCATTTGAAACCTTCCTAGAAAACGGACTACAGAAATTTTCTGAAGTACCAGGTGAAACCCACCTACTGAAGCATAAAATAAGGTTGAAAGAGGGGTCAGAGCCTTTCAGGATAAGGCCCTACCCTCGCAATCCAGCTATGCAACAAGTCATAAACGAGGCAGTTGACGACATGCTGGATGCCCAGGTGATTGAACCTAGTAACAGTGCATGGAGCTCACCCATAGTACTAGTTAAAAAGGCAAGCGGGAAGTTGCGATTCTGTATTGACTTCCGATGGCTGAATGAAAATTCAGACCATGATGCATATCCACTTCCGAATATGACAAGTATCTTGGATAAACTATGTCAAGCCAAGTATATCTCATCCCTTGACTTGAAAAATGGTTATTGGCAGGTACCCTTAGATGAAGCTAGCAAACCGCTTACAGCCTTCATTGTCCCAGGCAAGGGACTGTACCAGATCTGAGTCATGCCATTTGGACTCCACTCAGCTGGGGCAACCTTTCAGCGGTTGCTCGATCGGGTAATTGATCCTGAACTCGAACCCTACACTTTTGCTTATTTAGATGACCTCATAGTATTGGGAGAAACCTTGGAAGACCATAAGAGGAACCTAACCAAAGTGTTCAGAAGACTGAGAGAGGCTGGTCTTCTAATCAATAAAGAGAAGTGCCAGTTCTTGAGGAGTAAACTATGATATCTGGGTCACATAGTGACTGAACAAGGGCTTCAAACCGACCCTGAAACTATCTGGGCCATCTAAGACTACCCAGCACCAAAACGGATCAAAACGTTATGCAGTTTCTTAGGATTGGCATCCTGGTAGAGACAATTCATTCATAATTTCTCTGAGCTTGCTGGCCCCTTACACGCCCTTCCAAAGAAGGGGATCAAGTGGCGATGGGGTGAAGCTGAGGAAAAAGCTTTCCGAGCAATAAAAGGAGCATTGACTCGCTCCCTGGCACTCACCTACCCCCACTTTGAACTCCCATTTACTCTTCAAACGGATGAATCCGACTATGGCCTTGGGGCCGTCCTCACTCAGATAGTAGATGGGGAAGGAAAGGTGATTGCTTATGCCAGCAGAGGCCTGAGAGGGCCTGAGCTCAGGTATACCAACACTGAAAGGGAGTGTCTGGCAGTAATATTTGCCCTACGCAAATTTAAGGGGAGTTGAACAGAAAACAATTTTTTTTTTTACTTTTTTTGTTTTCTATTTCATTTTATAGAACATCTTTTCCTGAACATTTTGATGTAATTTTCAACTATTTAAGATGATTGGAAATATTTTTTTTTTAATTCTTGAAAACCCATCTGCTTCCTATTTTGAACAATTGCATGTCTGATTTCAGCTGACTGCAATTTCATCTAAGTTACAGCAATATACAGCTGCTAAGTTTGTAATTGCCGCTCATTGATAAAATCGATCTCACAATCAATCTTAGATAGTCGATTCATATAGTCGACTGCTCATTCTTTTTGAATTGTTTTGATTCTCGATTTCCAATCAGTGTTTGTTGTGCTGTTTCCATAGAGAAAAGAGGTTAGGAGTTCGAATCGGTTCTTATTCAGTTTTTATCGGCTCTATCGGGTTTTCTTCTATCCAGTACAGTATTTCATTTATTAAAAATATACTGAGGGCTAAAAAGTGGTGTGAAAAGAGAAAATTCACAGGTATTATGTATGTGAAGTTTGATAAACCAAATGCGAGTACCTTACTCGAGAGAATTTTGAACAATTGGATCCAGGACCTCCTACTAGTGCTTCAAAGAGAAAAATTTACTGGTCTCCCACAGTACAATGATTTTCTAGGGACAGACTCAAATATTATTATTATTTCAATAAATACTTTGTGAACAATGATACAGTACAGTGGAGATGAACATTATATATGCACCTGGCGCATTTTGAATGGAAATATATTCTCGTAGTTCCAAACATCTCTTTTGTTTTCTTGTGTTTCCCAAAAATCTATATTTTTTACCTTTAGGTACCATTATTTCAAGAACTAGAAGAGATAATCGTTCAAAATTTTAGTATGTTATCAATCCTGATGTATTCTATCTATGGTGAACAAATTATTCAATTTGGTTTAGAAAAACATTTTTTTTAAATAAAATTTAAACTTTTTTTGGGGGAAAAAAATTGGTTTTGGAAAAAATTTTTTATTTACTTACATTTTTGAACTAGCTGTATAATTGGTTCATTGTAGTCTCTCCAACAATGTGGGAGTAACCTCTAAAAATTTCATCTCTCTAGGGTCAATAGTTCTTGAGAAAAATGTTCCTAAAGTTGATTAATTTAACATGGGCGGAATAGGACTGTTCAACTCCCCTTAAGCCATACATTGAAGGCTATCCAACCACAGTACTGACAGCCCATCAATCATTAAAGTGGTTGCATAATATTCCCAACCCAACAGATCGCCTAGCCCATTGGGTGATGGAAATGCAACAATACGACTTGGAGATTAAATACCGATGTGGGAAGCTTAATGTGGTCCCAGACGCCCTATCCCGGACCCCAGAGGGAGAGAACTTGGAGGAAATGGAAGAGAGACCAGCCGTTTATCCCATCAGCCAGACTGAGGCAATGGAGGATAATTGGATAAAGAAAATACTGGATGGTCTTACCAATCACCCTCAAAAGCACCCCAACTACACATTATGGGAGGGGCGATTATATAGGCATATATGGTAAAAACACAAGATACATGAGAGAGAGGATAGCGAGGGGGGAAACTCTGTGTCCCTCGCAAGCATTGCAATGATATCCTCAGCTATAATCATGATGCCTCAACAGCGGGACATCCCGGCATATACTGAACCTACAATAGAATTGCACACCAATATTATTGGCCTGGCCTTTATGGGGACACAGCAAGGTATGTGCACCAGTGCAAAGAATGTGTCAGACATAAAGTAGAGCAGAAGGCACCCTATGGCCAGATGCTGAAACAGAGAAGAATATCCTGTCCATTTGAGACTCTCAGCACCGACTTAGTAGGTCCTCTCCCATGCTCAAAACATGGGAACCGCTACCTGATTGTCTTTCAGGACCAGTTTACAAAATGGACCGAAGCTAAGGCAATACCCCTAAGGCAATTTGTTTTGGTCATTTTGCCAGGACTGTGGGATCAACCAATTTTTTACCCCACTCTACACCCCTGCCTGCAAAACCACTGAATGGGTAAACAGGTTCTTAAAAACTATGATCAGTATATATGTGGGTGAGAGGCATATGGATTGGGATAGGTACATCAGTGAATTTACATTCGCCATGAATACCAATGTGCACTATAGGACAAAATATAGTCCCGCTTTCCTGAACTTTGGCTGTGAGCTACGCGCCCCAGGGGAGTCAACCTTTGAGGGGACAGAGCACCCAAGGGACGAGTCTGAGCATACAAGTATCAGCACCCAGACGAAATGCCTGAAAACACTAGCTCAGTTGCAGGAACTAGTGCACGACAACTTGGATTAAGCCTACAGAAACACCAGTAGGTATTATAACCTGTGAAGAAGGCTATTAAAATTGTCACCCGGGCAATTGGTGTTCAAACGAGAGCACCATTTGTCATCGGGGACAAATGAGTTTGCCACCAAACTGGCCCCTAAATATAGTGGATCCCATAAGGTCATCCGCATATTAAGCCCAATGGTGGTGTTAATAGAGGTTCGACCAGGGAAACAGGTACCAGTGCACGTCAAAGATGTGAAGACGTATCCCCCTCTTGCACATGAAGAGGAGGAAGAAGAGGAAGAACCAGTCAGTGGAGCCTAGTAAGATGCCCCTGATGACCCCACTTTCATCCCTCTTCCCCCCCCCCTTAGTAGGAGTGGGGTGTCACAAAGTGATTGTGACAAAGGGGAAAAAGAGGGAAGCTGCACTCGCCCTCCAACATCCCCAAGTGATCGCAGAGATTACGGAGGAACCGACCACACATCTGGTTTGCGCTTCCCCCACTCAGGGCGCGTCGTCGCCACTCCCCTCCCTTCTACCCCCAGAGGGGAGTATTTAAGCGGCAGAGTGGTGACTATTCTTCACTTCGTCTTGGGAGCTCTCCCAAAACAGAACAAGAGTTCTTTCTTGGGGTGAGCTTCCCCTAGGGTACAGCAAACGAGCTGTAACACTGAACTGCCTTAGCTTGGTGCATCAAGCTGACATCTAGAAGTCGTCCGCCCCTTCCGTCCTCGACCTCGGTAAGCTGTTACAGACAGCTTGCTTCCTGTGCTTGCCGCTGCAGACAGCAAGCTCCTACCTCGACCTCCTTCATCCCGGGACCCCCCAGCAAGCCGTTACAGATGGCCTGCTTCCTCTGCTCACCGTTTCAGACAGCGAGTGTCCATCCTCAAGCACGGCAAGCCCTTACAGACAGCCTGCTTCCTCTGCTCACCGTTTCAGACAGCGGGTGTCCTTCATCGACCCCAAGTAAGCAGTTCCAGACTGCTCACTTCCTACTCTTGCTGTTACAGACAGCAAGCTCCCATCCTCGACCCCAAGTAAGCAGTTTCAGACTGCTTATGTCCTCTGCTCGCCGTTCCAGACAGTGAGTCCTTCCCTACTCCATTACTATACCCTCAGGCTAGCTGTTTTAGACAGCCAGCCATCAATCGCAGTTACAGACTGTGTACTCAACCCTAACAGCAAGCCGTTGCAGATGGCTTGTTTCCTCCTCGCCGTACCAGACAGTGAGTCCTTCCCTACCTCATTACCCTATACCCTCGGGCTAGCCGTTTCAGACAGCCAGCCGTCAATCGCAGTTGCAGACTGCATACCCAACCCTAACAGCAAGCCGTTGCAGACGGCTTGTTTCCTCCTCGCAGTTCCAGACTGCGAGTCCTTCCCTACCTTGTCACCCTGTACCCTTGGGCTAGCCGTTTCAGACAGCCAGCCGTCAATTGCAGTTACAGACTGCCTACCCACCCTCCACAAGGGAACTGTTTCCAAGGAAGGAATCGCCCTACCTTTGGGACGACTTTGGACCGACCTCCTCCACCCCAACCTACACCGACTGAGTTCAGTCCCTCAGTAGCAACATCTGAGAAGTCGTCACCCTCTCTCAAGGAGACTTCAAGAGAGTTTGTGACAACATTTCGTTGCAACAATACTGTGCTGTATTTTGCTCTGCAATTTTCATAGATGGCTGCCTGCTAGCCAGCAGTGACAAGTGATACCAACCATTGAATGTGCTAACTTGCTTTTGCCCTTCACGCACAGATCATTGTAACCAGTAGCACCAACTTTGGGGGGGGGGAGCAATTCAAGTCACTTTTGGCCACCTTAATAACCAATCGGATGGGGCTGGGGGGGGGGCAGACCAAACCCTAAATTCCCCCCCCCCCACAACATTTTTGCATGAGATTTTACTTTTCAATCACGATTTTTAATTTTAAAAAACTCAAATTATCTCATTTACAGCTGAAAGTATATGTTTATGAAGCTTATTTATTCACAATTGAAATGTTTAACTTCCTGCAGAATGCATGCATTATGAGCTGGATGAAGCTTCAGACCTAGAAACATTCTCCTAAATTATGAACTGACTCCTAGAGAATATTTTTATATGTGTTAAATATAAAATGAGAACCTGTCACTCAAGAAGACAGCAGCGACAAAGAAAAAACAGTCGAAAATGATGATAAAATTAAGTTAGTCCAGTGGATATTGGAAGGATTTGTAAAGTCATGAATCTTGTCGTGTATTTTGCATTTGCGTAGTGTCGAGGGGGGGTTCCGGGTTACAAACCCCCTTACTTGAGTCTGTAAAAGAGGCCTCAAAAACGAGTAGGGAGGCATCAAGAAAAATAACGATGAATATTGGTTACTGGAGGTAAAAATGGTTTCAGACGTGAACTGTTACAGCTAGAAAAAATACTATAATTTTAATACTTTAAATCAACTAGAAAAATAAATTGATCAAGATTACAGAGGGGATGAGGCGAACAACGAAAGTTTTTTCGGGCCTCAATGTCAAGGGGCCACATCATTTTACAAAATGTAAGCAAGTGACAAAAAAATTTAAGCCCAACTAGTAACAAATTGTCCAAATAGGGGCCTCCAGGGCCCCTTTTTTCCCCAGTTTAGATCTCTCGAGGCTCCTTAGAAGCCTACAAGTCCCTGGCGGCGCGGGCCCCTCGGGCCCGTTTTTATTGCCAGGTTAGTCATGTGAAGTAGAAATTCAAGTAAGCTGCACCTAGAATGTTTCAAACTTCTACATTTATAAACAGAGATTCCCTAATTGCTTCGGCTTTGGGTCATCAAAGGCCACAAGATTCTGGTGGGTCTCAGTATTTTCGGAGCCCCCAAACATTGGTTTGAAGGTCCCCCAGACCACTTGAATGAAGTTGACGCTGTAGGCTTGAAAGGAGAAAAGGTTTCTCAATATTTTTGCAGATGGGCTTCAAATGCTAATTTCTGTTACCGTTTATGATATTGTTCAGATCTGATACCTCATAGAGTTTATTGTGATCGTGAAATTTGTCACACCATGAAACAAATAATATGAGGGAGGAGGTTGATAACCACAGAAAAAGCTTAGTTGCACTTTCAACTAGACCTGGAAAACAATCCTTTTCTCCGGTGGAGAACCCTCAGAATCCCCAATGTTTTGGGGTTCCGTCACCATCTATATGTAAAATAATACAAAATGATTATAAGTCAAAGTTTTATATTGGATGTGTTATTAATTTATTCTCTCTGCAAGTTGAATCAAGTTCCATTCAAAGTCATATTCCAGTATTTGTGTAGTTCGATTCGAATTCAAGAGATTAACAAAAATAGAAGAGAAGTTCATAGGTCTCTCTGGTGCCACTCATTGCCCTTTTCCCTAGCTTCCACAGCTTTTACATGGAATGGTTTTCAGTTGGCCTACACTCCATTTCATCTTTAAATTGAAAAAAACAATTCAAATTAGTTGAACAGATTCTTTTGAGTACAGTCGGCAACTAGGCATAGCTGAAAGACAATCAATGCTATATATGGGAAATCGAGTCATTAATTGAAAATTGGTGTTTAGGGTGAAGGTGTAGGGAGCCTCCAGCCGCAACTCTACCCTGGGCTACTAAATAAAATGTCTCTGGGTGGCCCTGTAATAATAATTTGAAACCACTATAACTTGTTAAAATGGCTTTATAAAAGTAGTATATTTTATACATTAATATTTGTTCACGACTAATTGATGAACTAAAAACAATATACGAAAAGTGGGTTCAAGTTCTTAGGCAAACGATTCATGAAAGCAATGATTTATTGAATTTAAGCTTTCAATTTACCCAATTTATGAACTTAATTTTAATAAATACTCATATAAAACTACTGATTTTAAGCCTCAAATCAAGCTCTCAATATCGAAAATTCCAAAAAATTCCATAATAAGGGCTAAAATGAATGGATTTAAGCTTTTCTAGACATGAGACTAGAATCTCTTGGAATACGATTTTAGAGGGACTATATTTATTGCCTGAAAAATTTCAGCTAAATGGCTAAAGTCTCTGGGGATGCAAGCGAGTCATTTGACAGATAGAACTTTCATATTTAGTGTCGATCCCTAACAAATGTGTCTTAATAAAGGTAGTATGCAATTGAATTGTATAAAAATATAATTCATCAATAGTGAAATAACTATTTTAAAACTCACAACAAGCAAATTTATTGCAATACTGTATTTTTCATTTTATTTTGTGTATAATATTTACACTTTCAATTTCTCATGTTAATCTGAAATTTCCAGTTTCATGCTGTGATACTTCAATAAATGAATTTAATTTTCAATATTGAAAGAAATAATTCTTATTTTGTGAAATTCAAAGTGTTAATGTAGAGAAGTATTTTATGAAACCCACATTGCAATTGAATAAAAGTAAAATGCATAATTCATTTAGAGAACTTTATTACTTTGGTTTTGAGGAAGTAGGTAATAGATTTTTCATTTTGTTTTAAATTTGCAGCAAGCACACAATTATTCTACTTTGCTTGCCGTGCACAAATAATTTTTTCATTTATCTAAGTTAAATTTCGGGAAAACACTTTGGTGTTTTTAAAAACAATTTTTATTTCTCAATACAAGTTATAAATTATAGAGAGTGAGTAAAAAGTACAATAATAATATAACTAATACGATCATGGGGATGTTCACTCTCCGCTAACGAGTCTCAGACTGACTACGAATGCTCCGGAGTGAGCCGAGGCATGAGAACTGTACAATTCCAAGAAATATGCAAGGTTTGCATAAAAATATATTGAATTCGTATTTTTCTAACATATAACTCCTCCTTCCCTAAATAAAACATCCGGGGGTCGTTGTTGGTTGATAACTGCAGGCTGACGGATGTTTATGAGTATCAGGCGGAAGAAGTAGAAGATAATGCTCAAGATGATAACAGCGTACAGAAGTGAAGTATAGATATTAATGTCTGTGGTGATGAGTGTTCTTGGAATGATGGGCGATACCTTGTTGGTGTTCACTTTATCAAAGTCCAAATTCTTAATGTTCACTTTGAAATCTGGCAGCTGATGTTTTTGAAGCTCTAATTCGAAGTCATCCAGAAATTTTGGATGCCCTCTTAATTTGGTTGAATGAAGTAGCGGCTTTCCTTTGAAAGATATTTTGCATTCAGTCGTATCGATGAAATAAATACCTTGCAATATTTTGACAGCGGTTTCGGTGCTGCTTTCAATGTTGAATGTCTCTTTGTTTGGTAGAATTGCAAGATATTGCTGCATTTCAGGAATCCACTTTAAAAGATTCTCGTTTACTTCAAGAGCAGTGTACTTGCAGTTATCTGTTGTACCAGATGAGATGATCGCTGTTTCGCAGTTCAATTTCTGATGTATGATGGCTTCATAGATAATCGTAGATACTCTGAGTCTATAAGTGACTTACAATTTTTATTTAATCCTATAATGTTAATATGTCTTGATTTATCAGAGGACTTCAAAAAATATTCGTTTCTTGGTAGAATCGTGGCAAACCCTGATTTAATTTTACTTGGAATTGAAAACAATTTATACAGATCAAAATTTACCTCTTCTACAATTGGAAACTCGAGAAGATAAATGATTACATTATTTACTAATCTACAACCTACATCAACTAATTTTTCTATTTCTAACATATTGTCAAATCTCATTTCTATTGGAAGTTTTCCGTTACAATATTTAGATATTCTTAAAAGTTCATTAAATAATTCTCTTGTTGATATAATACTTGGGTGAAGAACACCTACTTTACAAAACGCTATAGAATTTTCAATGTCTTGGACAACATTTAACATTATATTGTAAGCAATAAGTAGTTGATTGAAAATATCTTTAATTTTTTCTAGCTCTACAAAGTCATTCAAATCATTTTTCACTAATACAATTTTTTGTTTGATTTCTTCAAAGTTTTCGTTGACTAAGCTAATTGTTCTATTAAATTCTAGAATTATATCATGACTTATTGAATAATGATTAGCAACTTGATTTATCAAATTATCCTGATTATTATGTAATTCAGAAATCAATTTATCGTATCTTTGTCCATCATAAGCATCTAGGTTACCAATGATAAATTTAATCACAGATCCTACTCCATTAATCAGACCTCTTTTGTTACGTTTGGAATGTTCATTGCCTACAAGTATTATTTCCAACTTCTCTTCAATCACCGATTTTGTGTGATTAATAAATCTTAAATGGTTCATTACTTCTCTTAGCTTACTACTATTTTCAGTTACATAATCAATTTTTGTACTAAAACTAATATTTCTCCAAAAATAATGAGTCACATTCTTATAATAATTATCAAGTTTTACAATCTGTACAAACATAGTATTTAAATCAAAATTATGAACTAAAACATGAGATGTGAATTGTAGCTTTACTCTACCTAAATGAATTGGTACAATTCCTGAATTAACTGTCACATTTTTTATCTCTACTGTTGTCCCTTGGAACTGCATGGTTGCTCCATGCAGGACGAGGAGGGACCTGGAACAGGATTTGAAGTGTCAACAGCAGTATTCTCTTGTGGGTTAGGATTCGTATTTTTAATTTCATTGATTTTTCTTGGTCGTTTTATTTTGGAAATATGCACTTTTTGCTTAGTGTTATGATGACGGGGTGCTATCTCTGCTGTTTTCAGCTGTTTATTTACTGAGCTAATTGTTTCTTTTTGATACTTGTTTTTTGTTTTACTCTGTTTCTGAACATTTTTTACATATACTTCAGATGGGATTTCTGGCAATGGCATTTTACCAGCGTTTCTAGTGGCTAAAATATTTTCTTTATTGGTTTTAGATATTTCTTTTATGTGCTCGTACAGTTTCTGCGTTTTTTCTTTATGATTACTGACATAATCATTCATTACCTGTTTGTCAATATCGAGATCGAAAAGGCTATCTGTGTTAATGTGTCCATACAAAATTTCAAAAGATGTCAATTTTGTTATTGAGTGGATGCTATTATTGTATGACAAAACCGCATATTTTACTTTCTTTTCCATAGATTCTTTTTTGAATTCATCCCTATTATTTGAAATTCTAATGTGTTCGATCAGTGTTGAGTGAAATCGTTCCACAACTCCATTTGATGGTGGGTGTTGGGTGCTAGTAAAGTGTATTTTTATGCCATAGATTCCAAGCAACTCCTTTATTACATTATTATTGAATTCGGTTCCATTATCTGAAACAATTACTTTTGGGATGCCATCATGTGCGAAATAATCAATCATTTTATTAGCTATCTCCATACCTTGCGATCCTGCTAGTCTGTAAACTTGTGCGTATCGAGAAAAGCTGTCTACTATGGATAGAAATTTACTTTTTTCAAGGGAGACACTGTCTATGTGTATTATTTGTAATGGTCTGGATGCTGTTGGAGTGAGATTCATTTCCAAATTTGATGGTACTCTTTCGTATTTAGTTTTCAAACAAATGTCACACTTATTGATAAAGTTTTGAATGTAAAGTTTTAAATTAGGCCAATAGTATTCTCGTCTGATGTGATCGTAAGTTTCTTGGATACCGCGATGATTATTCTTTCCCATATGATAAGTTTCAACGATTTCTAATTTATCTTCTTCACTGGTTACATATCGAGTATCTTTTTTGTACATTTGACTAATATTAATTGAGAAGATTTGAAGTACTTGGAAATGACATTTACAAATTTTTCATAGAAGTCATCCTGAAAATAGAGATTGTATTTGACATTTGGTACAAAAAATTATTTTACTAGTTTGATTACATCCTCGGCAAAGTTATTCTCTGATATCTCTACAATTAATCTATTTTTGTTATCGAATAATTGAAGTATTTTTACCTTTCTTGGATTATATTTTACTTGTGTGAGAATCACTTGATTTTTGGCATAATTTACTGGTATGTCTACTATTAAAATTCCTACACAGTGGTATTCCCTTCATAATTTGAATTATATCATTGTTTGGCTGTCGTTGTCATCATCGTCATCTTTGTCATTGTCAGGGTCAGGGTCAGGGTCAGCATGAATGGTTTCACTTTCGTCAAAGTTAGCTATGACAGATTGATTTTCCAAGTCGGGAGAATGTGTGCTTATTGCATCGTTGATAATGTCATCGACCTCATTATTTGTTGTGACCTTTGTGTTGTTGTTATTAAGTTGCACACGGGATAGAGCATCAGCACTCTGATTGGTTTTACCTTTCTTATAAGCTATCTCATAATTAAATTCTTCCAGTTTAAGTCGCCAGCGTAATAATTTGGAGTTGGGCTCTTTTACAGAGAATAGCCATTGCAGGGGCTTATGATCAGTGAATATTTTGAATTTTTTTCCATATAGATAAGGCCGAAAATGTTTGGTTGCCCAAATTATTGCAAGTAATTCTTTTTCAATTACAGAATAACGGATTTCACTTTCATTCAATGTATGACTTGCATATGCAATTGGAAGGTCGCCACCATTTTTATGCTGACTGAGAACAGCACCGATTGCAAAGTTACTTGCATCACACGTTAAATTAAATTCCTTATCAAAATCTGGGTATTGCAATAGAGGTTCGTTAGATGAAATATTCTTACAAGTCTCAAAACATTCTATATATTCCGGGTTACTGACATCAATTTTTGCATTTCTTTTTAAGCATTTTGTGAGTGGTTTTGTGAGGTTTGCAAAATCCTTTATAAATTTTCGATAATATCCTAGTAGGCCTAGAAATCCTTTGATTTCTTTTGTTGTTGTTGGAATGGGATAGGCTTTGATTGCTTTGATCTTATCGGGATTTGGCTTAACGCCATCTGCTGTTACTAAGTGCCCTAGGTAAGCAACTTTTTTTCTCAAAAATTCAGTTTTGTCTAGTTGTATTTTGAAATTTGATTTTCGCAATCTTTCAAATACATTTTGAAGTCGTTGGATATGTTCTTCTAGGCTAGCTGAATAGATTATTATGTCGTCAAGATATACTAGGCAGGTTTAATTTTGTAGGCCTCTAAGGATGCTATTCATAGCTCTTTGAAACGTGAGAGGACTATTCTTCAATCCCATTGGCATGCGGAGAAACTCAAAATGTCCTGTTTCTGTGGAAAATGCCGTTTTTTCGCGGCTTCCTGGTCTAATTCTACCTGGTAGAATCTGCTTGCCAAATCTAATGTTGAAAAATATTGAGAGCGCCCTAATCTGTCAAGTATATCAGTAATATTTGGTAGTGGGAATTTATCATCAATCGTTTTAGAGTTGAGACCTCTAAAGTCAATCACAATTCGAAATTTTTTTTTACCGGATGTGTATTTTTTCTTTGGTACAATCCATATTGGAGAATTCCAAGGTGAATGAGATTCTTGAATAATTTTTTGTTTTAGCATGTCTTGTATTTGACTATTTACCTCTGAACGATAAATTTCGGGGTAGCGATAACTACGTGTGTAAACGGGAATTTCATCAGTTGTTCTAATTACATGTTTAATTTGATTGGTAAATGTAAGGTCTTTTCCTTCTACATGGAATATATCATGATATTCGTGAATTAGTTTTGAAATTGCTTGTTTTTTTTCCCAATTCATGTGGTCTGTTCTAATTTTTGTTATGTCAACATTGGGAGGATGAACTAGATTGAGATTATAACTGTCTTGAAATTCATTACATTGTGGAGGTGTGATAGAATAGTGTGCAATATCCTCAACTACAAAAGGTTTTAGAATCGTCAGCTGTTTGACTTCAGTCGATGGATTTGTTATTGAACAAATAGCTTTATTATTCTTTACATTAATCAAACAGGACGGTATTTCCAGGCCGGAAAGGTCTGTGTACTGTACTTTCCTTCACATTAACTGGAATCTCGATCACCTGTTGAGTGCGCGCTTGAATAGTGTAGGTTGCTATAGCAGTACGTTTATTGTTTTCATCATGCACATCACTTTTTTCAGAATCAAAGTATTGTATGGGAATCTCTTTGTTTTTATAAAACATCTTATTATTAACATAGTCTAACTGCAGTTTTAACGGTTTCATATTATCTAGGCCAAGAAGCAAATCAAAATCCTTATGAAAGTTGAACAAATAAAATTTCATTTTATTTTTACCAATGAACAGAATTTTTGTACTGAATTTTTCATTTGATGAGCCAAGTGCTGTTGCTATTCGAAATGGGTCTTTAATCAAATCTTGTTTGTAACATTCGATAGCAATAAATTTTTTTACAAAAGATCTTGTACTCCCTGTGTCTATAAGAACTCTGAGATTTGTGATTGGGTCGATAAAGAAAGGTAATTCGTTCTTTTCGTCCTAAAGGTTGATGATGGGAAATTTTCGTCGAGGCAAGCCTCTCCTAAAAAATTATCGGTCTTGTTAGCTTGTTCAGTGTGATCTTGTTCAGCTTGATTCTGTAGTGATAAGTCCAAAAGCTTGTAACTCGTTTTCACTGCTATTTTCATTGTACATGGAATAATCAAAGTCTGTTCATTAATGTCCAAGTTTTGCCCTGTCATTTGAA
Organism: Conomelus anceps; assembly: GCA_948455865.1. Taxonomy (NCBI): domain Eukaryota; kingdom Metazoa; phylum Arthropoda; class Insecta; order Hemiptera; family Delphacidae; genus Conomelus; species Conomelus anceps. The sequence goes on from CAOJWK010000383.1 coordinate 283,895, forward strand.
ACAAACGGGGGTTTTTCCTAGGTGGACCAGAATTACGTGTTGCGATGCTCATTGGGGTTGGTTGATCAACTCGCTGTTGAGAGAATTGTGGCCTATTGAATCCCTGATTGTATGGGCGATTAGGCTGATAATTTTGATTATGATTTTGATTATTATATTGCTGCACTAGTTTGTTCGAAAAATTGGGAGATTGTTGCATGTTGGGGCCTCTATGGAACATTTTTCTTGGCATTTGATTTGAGTTCAATGGAACATACCTGGATGATTGATAATTTCTTTCAAATAAAAAATTCGGATTACTTGGTTTCGGGAATTGTTGAGGAACCATTCTGCTCATTTCAAACTGAAAATCATTAGTGCGCATTTTTACGGCTTCTTCAAGGTTGGAAGGATTTTTCGTTCGCATAAGGGATCCTAATGGTTCATGGAGTCCCCTTAACAATACTCTTAAAGCGAGTCTTTTAACATATTCACACAGGACAGTAGCTGTTCCTTGCTGTTCTTTGTTTTGAAAAAATGCAATTTGTAAATTTAGTATACGCTGAATCCTTTCATAAAATTTGAATGGGCTTTCCCCACTTTCCTGTTTCATTTCAGACATTTCTAGATTGAGAGTGAAGCAATCTCTCTTATCGAAATAACTTGTCAATAAAGCCTCTCTAACCTCGGACCATGCACAGCTATTGGAGCTTGTATCAATATTCAAAGCTGCTCCTTTGATTTTAGTAAGAATAATTTGAGAACAGATAATAGTTTTGAAAATCATCTGGGTTAGATGCTACATAGAATTTTGCAACAAGTTTATCACAAATTGCAATGAATCTACTTAATAATGTTGGCTCGCCTGGAAATTCAGGGATCATGTCCAAATATTCCTTCTTTAACGTTGGAGTAGGTGGAGGCGTTACGTTTGAGGTAGCCATTTTGATAAAATAATTTTTAAATATGCAGTAAACTTAGATTAAATATTATAGATTATGAAACTATTGGTACAATTGTAAAAATATAGACTAATAATAACATAAATGACTCACAGAATATACACTTCTATGCTCATCGCTCGGGAACCAGATCAACTGTTTGGTGATGATTTTTTTTGGTCATGAAGGAGAATTTTCATGAGAATGCAGCAACGCGCATTGAGCCAGCTAGTAATAAATAAATATTGAAGCCACCAATTCAATTTTGATCCATAGATAACTGACACTATCTTTCACACTCACATGCACCCACACATCCACTCTAGTAAGAAAGAAGAAAGAAAGACGAAAAAAAAACAAACTTGACAAACTTTATGTTTTGATCATCACTTGAAAGATAACCAAGATAACGTACTACCGGACTAAGTTACCGCTACAGAAAATTATTTGCCTGGATTTCTTGTTCCATGACAAACTGCGTTGTTAATATCAACTTTTCAAGCGAATTAAACGACTTGCAGTCAAATTTTATTAAAAATACTCATTTTTAATAAAATTTGACTGCAAGTCGTTAAATTCACTTGAAAAGTTAAAATTATTTGCATTAATATGGAGAGAGAGAGAGAAAATATACAGTAGCATACTCTGTTATCGTTTCATAATAATAGAAACTTTAGTTGACCTACTATGGCATTTCGGTCGAAAGTCAATTCAAGGAATAAGAAGAAGACAGCGCGATAAAGATAGCAGACCAATCGACCTACCAGCTTAACAATGAAGATAAGTACTTCCTTGATTAATCTATATCTATATAATCGAAATACCACTGACTGACTCACTCACTCACTCATTCATCACAGTTTCTCAGGAACCACTCGACCAAAAACGATAAAATTTGGTACACGTATTCAGTAGGGGGACTAGACGCGTGCTAAGAAAGGGTTTCAAAATTTACCCCAAAATTGAAGATTTTTGAAAATTTAGGTGACAACAATTTCTAGAGAACCATAAGGTCAAATCAGATAAAATTTGGTATTCATGTTAAGTATCGGCCTTGGATGTACCTTGGAAAAAAGTTTCAAAATTAGCCCCAAAATGGGCCCATAATCGAAGATTTTTGAAAAGTTTGGTGATAAACAGCCAAATATTTTGAAATTTGCACTTAACAGATGTCATCAACCTGGCATAATAACATTTCATCATACCCAGTCATATGCAAAGTGCAAAGTGCATACCCTACATGCAAAGTGCAAAGTCTTTTGCTGTTCAAAGACAGTGTAAATAACGCTGCTAAGGGGTCTGCCATATGATTAAAAACTGTTGACTTCTATCAGCTGTTCCTTTAAGCTGTTTGGCTGGCAAGTTCAGTAGGTTGGGTCTATTAATGAATAATAATTTGTTTCAAACAAAGCAAACTTATCCCGAGCTACCAAAATAATTTCAATAGCTAAAAGCCAACGTTTATGAAAAGTAAAAAAGTAGCCGAGCTGCCTGTTAGGTCAAGTACAATAATTTTTAATATTAGTACAATATTGCTCGGTACAACTTTGCTGGAGCCGATAAATCGCACATGCATATTATGCATTTCGACTCCCTTCTGCATAGTGTATAGTCGTATTCTTGACATTGCTGTCTCTTTCTAGAAGAATGCTGTCTCTTTCTCCTATAAAGAGTGCTCATTGTATTTGCATATTCCGTTCCGAACCTGACTGTACTGCCGGTAGGCTGACCCCTTCCCACTTCAATTGCGTAGCCTACTACCTCAAATGATCACTCACTTTCATGATCAGATCAGTTTGCAGTTGCACATCCGACTGCTAACATCGTTCTCCGAGTATTTGTGAATTTCAACCAACGCTCAAATCAAATAAATATCAGTTCTTATAAGAACTCTTACCTATCAATAGTTAGGTTTACAAAGAAGTATTAAGGAATTAATAAAATACTATTTGTAACAGTACATGAGCCTGAGAATTTTTGTGAAAATAGTTATTGATCAGAAAATCAACAAAAAATTAGTTGTGAAATTAATGAACCATAGATTAACGATTTTGAAAATTTAGGTGATCATAATTTCTCAAGAACCACAAGGCCAAAAAAGTTCAAATTTCCAGCTGGGGTGCTAAACACGTGAAAAATAGGGTTACATGATCCATCTCAAAATTTAGGATTTTTGGAATTCAGTTGATCACAATTTCTCAAGAGCCTCAAGGCCACATGGAGTGAAATATGATATAATATATATGTTTGATTAAGACCCTAGATGCATACTAAGTAATGGTATAAAAATTCTCCCCAAAATCACCTATTTCTGTAAATTTATCTAATCACAATGGAAATTAGTTGGACCCCCCGGGGGTCCAGGGGGCGGAGCCCCCTGGCTAGACGGTTAAGGCGACTGAAGCGAGTCTGCCGGCTAGTAACTGTATAAAACGGTAGTGAATTAGAAGCAAAGCCTACTCACTTATTTAGATTTTACAAAGCCTTGTAATAGAAGTTTTTATTAGCAACTCACAATGTAGATAGAAAAGAAAATGAAAGAAAGAAGTGATTATTAACTCATGAAGAAGTTAGAAAAATCACACAATCCACAATCATACACACATCCATTCAAATAGATCCATTCCAACTGTCTATGTCCAGAACTTGAAAATGTAGGAGAGATAAAATACCTTGGTATTATACTCAATAATTATTTGAAATGGGACATACATGTTGGCTTTTTATGCAAAAAACTAAAATATCTAATTTATGTTTTCCACAATATTAACAAATTAAAAATACTCATATCATTTAAACAGTTTATTATGCCTATGCAAAATCTCTATTTGAATACTGCATTGAAACTTGGGGAGCGACATATATGAAACTTGAACAAATTATTTAGTTTACAAAAACATTTAATAAGAGCTGCACTAAATAGACCACACTGTCATTCTAGCAGTCTGATTTTTCATGAGTTCGGAGTGTTAACCATAAGACAATCATATGTGAAAAAGATAATTTCAAATATAAATGAAAACAAAACCGTATTTGGATTAACTAGAAGAACAATGTTTTTCACACTCGCCTCTCACAAACAAACGCGTTTTTCAAAAATTTAATCCCAGAATGACTTTTGCAAGAAATCAATATTACTTTTTTTGTAGTGAAATTATGAAATTATGAACTTAGTCCCACAAAGCTTTATTGAGAATAAAATAATACCAACTCTACTAAGAGAAATAGATGAATGGATGATGAATACTCTTTTCTAAATAAATAATATTCTTAGATGATATTTCAATAGTTTTTACCTTAAAGTTGCTGTGAAGTAGATATAAAAACCTTATCATTTAATTTATGTACAATTGTTTATTGTAATAGGCAACAATGTAATGATGCAACAATCATTTTTTTTCAATTTAGAATAAATTCAGGGCGATGCAAACAACCAAAATTTTGGAGGCAAAACGTGGAAAAGGAAAACATTTCCTTTCTACACATTTGTACACCAAAACACTGTTTACCTATGCATATGAAATCAAGAGGAATCAGGTTATCAAGCCAAATGAAGCGCATGTTTAGGAAACAAACACTCGGAAATATGATTACAATTCATTAAGCTAACTCATAAATAACTGAATCTGAAGAAATATACGTTTCAATTTTCAAAATTACTTATACAATCAAAAGTCATATATCTTAAAAGTTTTTAACATAATTGCGCATTTCGTTGACAAATTCATCTGTAATTATACAGAAGTTTTCTTTCATCTCACTGAATTAATAATTGGCCATGATTCATTGCACATATGTTGGTCAAGGAATGTCATATAATACATTTTTTACCTCATTTTATAATTCTTACTAATGCGAGAAGGTACTGAGCTCATGTCGAATTGATGATGAATCTAGGAAACTTGTTGATCGAATCTAGCAGGGTTGACCTTGCAACGCCCCCAATTAACAACAGGTTTTCTATTGTATGGGTTGGCCTAATATCACTGTGTCTAACAAATAAAAGCTATCAGTTCCTCAATTTTCATACAATACTGGAGTAGGCAAGGGTGATTTTGTAATTCATGAACAAAATGAAAGAGATTGTCTACTTAAATACATATAATTTTAGTGCTGTGGTCAATTTGACACCAAAAAATCAACATTACAAATGAAACTAACAATATGACTACACCCTAACATGATATGCATGAGACAAAAATTATAAAATCATAATCACACTTAAAACTATGTACCTTATTTCATGGTGTTCCTTATCAGATTTTACATACCTCTTGAATAGTAAAGTGAAATAGAAGATTAATAAAAAACAGATAATAAAGTTACATTAATATTTTAAGTTACATCATGCACTGCAACAGAAAAAAGCTAATTGAAATTTTAACACATCTATTCAGTTCAAGAGATGACCAGCAAGTGACGCTAAGCAAAGCCACTTCCCACGGTAATCCATCCAAACTACTCTAGTCAAAATCTCCACATCATCAAACTACTCTAGTCAAAAATTTCCACATCATCAAACTACTCCAATCAAGTTAATTAATTTACCATGTGTGACATATTTAAAGGAACAAGTAAGTTGATATTTACAATGTTGCCAATAGCAGAATTAAATTATATTACTTAAAATTGTATATTATTAAATGCTTATTTTAATGTACAAATGTTATAAAGAAATTATATTACATCACGATTCAAGAAGGAATAACATAACCTTACAAGATATAGTCGATATCTTGTTTTTGATCATACTAAGTCGATATATCGATATGGACTACAATAAGTTGATATATCGATATGAACTATTGACACAGTATTCAAAGAGGTTAGGTCAACTTATTTACGATGTCCCCTAACGTTACTTTACTTTAAATAAAGAATTATTACAGTATTATTATTGTGACCCTAAAAATGTATCATTACAAATACCCCCTCCTTAGTGATAAAAATTTTCCTGTTTGAAAAATTTATATAAAAAAGTTACTAAAAATTAAATTTGAAAAAAGGAAATTTTTTTTTTAAATTTGTAAAAGGAATTATAGTTTGACTATAACAAAAAATTTAAAATTTGAACACAGGAATATTTTCTTACTATTACATGTACAAATTATATAAAACAAAATTTAGAACAATACTTATTTATAAGAATTAAAATTTGAGTGACAATGAACAATATTATATCGGATTCAAAATAAATATGAAGATTATTTATTTTAAAACAATTGACAGGAATTTTGCTATTATGTGACATACTATAGAAATTATTTTACATGATGTTTGATCAAATTTATGAAAACTATATTCAATTGTTACCGACGAAATTTAAACATTACAGGATCAGTGAAGTTTATATAGTTCAAAATTTTATACTGAAGTTGTAATATATTAAAAAAATTTAACAAATATTAATGAATGAAATGTTTACATAACAAAGATTCAAAATATAGCAAAGAATTTAACTGATTTTGAAAATGTTTAATTTTATATAAAAAAATTTATCATCAAATTAATTTGGAATAAAATTTAAAGTTTTATAAAAATTCAATTAATCATAAAAATTGATCAAAATAAAATTCAAGTATTTCTAAAAGATTCGTTATATAAAAAAAAATTTAACAAACAAAATTTAAGTTCATTTAAAATTTAAATAATAATCCAATTTATTAAAAAATTAATGAGTTCATAATGTCAAGTGAACTTGACAATGTTGTCACATTTGACAATGTATTTGTAAGGGCGTTTGAGTATACGTCCTAGGAGGAGCAAATGTGAGGGCGTAATCTGGCCCGTGGGACCAAATGTTGAGGCCTGTGGTAGCTTAGAGGAATTGAGGAGAGAGAAGAGCAGTGGAGGACCATATGAGGATAAGTGGAAGAGTAATGAGTGTTAGATGTACACTTACCAGACGTTGAGCTGAGTTGGAGAGATGAGGAGGGGCGCCCCTTATTTCCTGCTGCCTGTAGTCGTCCAGTCTGGTGTTCATAGTGTGATGATATATGAGTGAGGAAGAGGAAGTGTGAGAGAGTGAGAGTGATAGAGAGGAAGAGAGTGAGTGAGGATAGTGAGAGACATAGAGCATGAATGCGAGAGGATGAGAGAGTAATCGCGTTTGGGCACTGAGTAAAGAGACAATTGCACTGTCTGCTATGGCTTACCGAGAAAGACTATGCACCACTGAGCCACTTCATTGACGGACTGAGCGAGACCAACTAAGAGGGAGGCTCATAGCTAGGGCGGGTGGCTGCTATCTTATAGTAGATAAGATTGGCCGTAACATACCCCCCGCCTTGAACCAATGGTTCAACATATGAGGTATGAAGGGTAGAGACCAGAGAGAAGAGACAAAAGAGTGTCCAGAGAGGAGAGACAAACGAGAAGAGATTAAGAGCGAGATTTCTCATGTCTACAATAGTTACTCGATCCACCACTGAGACATGAGAAGTGAGACTAAGAGATTATTCGAGGGGGAGAGGTGACACCTTGACAACTGGACGAGAGAGTATGCCGTTTGCTGTTCTGACATCCACTACTCTCACAGTATTATCTTTACCAGGGTGAGTTTTGACAATGCGACCCAGTCGCCAAGAGAGTGGCGGTGCGTTGTCATCGTGAATAACTACGAGGTCATCAACGGCAAGGTTTCGTTGCTGTTTTGTCCATTTCGAGCGTTGCTGGAGTGTATGCAAATACTCATTGCTCCATCGACGCCATAGGTGTTGAACAAAGCATTGGAGCATCTGCCAGCGTCGTAAACGATTGAGAGGTGTTGTTTCAAAATTCTCTCCTGGAAGAGCGAGGAGAGGTCTTCCAATAAGAAAATGTCCTGGTGTGAGTGCTTCGAGATCAGCTGGATCTGGAGATAGAGGTGTAAGAGGTCGAGAGTTGAGAATGGCTTCAATGGCTGTGAGCATAGTCTGAAACTCTTCAGCAGTGACAATCTGTTCTCCTAAAACTCGAGAGAGGTGGTGCTTAATACTTCAAACAGATCTTTCCCAGAGACCACCATGGTGAGGAGCGCGCGGAGGAATAAAATTAAATCTTATGCCACTCTCAGAGAAATATTTTGTTGTAGATGAGGATCTTTCTAATTTGTTAAAGAGTTGAGTAAGTGAACGGGCAGCTCCCACAAAATTGGTTGCATTATCTGAGTAAACAGTGGAAGGCTTTCATCGTCGAGATACAAAGCGGGTTAGAGCAGCAATGTATGCTTCAGATGTTAAGTCAGAGACCATTTCAATATGTATAGCTTTAGTGATGAAACATATGAAGAGGCATATGTACATTTTCACAGTTTGAACACGATGTAGAGAGTGTGGTTTCACTGTGAAAGGTCCTGCATAATCTACTCCTACTGTTGTGAAGGCAGGTTGAGGTTGTATGCGATTTTGAGGAAGATCGCCCATGAGAGGCTGAGAGAGCGTGGGGCGACATCTATAACATTGTATACACTTGAAAACAACACTACGAATGAGGCTCCGTGCAGAGAGAATCCAATATTGCAGTGAGAGCTGGGATTGAAGAAGCTGGGGCCCAGCATGTAGGTACTTGAGATGATAGTATCGCACTAGAAGTTTCACAGCATAATTGTTCTTTGGTAATAGAACTGGGTGTTTTTTAGACCACTGAATAGACGAATTTTTGAGTCGTCCACCCACTCTTATGAGTCCATCATCTGAGAGAAAAGGTTGTAATTTTTGAATAGAGGGAGAAATCTTAATTGACCGATGAGATGAGAAGAGGTCAGGAAAACTGTCCTTTTGTATAATTTGAAGAATGCGTAGAGTTGCATCTTGAAGCTCTGATGAGGAGAGAGAATTCACCTTTTTCTGAGTATGATTCTTACACAGAGAGTTGTGTCTGAAGCGCAAGAGAAGCGCTACTACACAGACTAGAGTCGTCCATGAGGAAAAGCGGTTGAGAAGCTCAAGAGCTGGAGAGTCTGCAGAGACTGTGAGAGCATTGAGAGGTTGAGATTTAACTTCTGAGAGAGAGTCTAGAGGAATTGGAGTGAACGTAGCACGAGGACATGAGGAGGCTGGTTGGAGCAGCCATGGAGGTCCTTGCCACCATAGTGAGTGTGATAGCAAATTAGATGGAAGAATTCCACGTGATGCGACATCAGCTGGATTTTCTGAAGAAATTATGTGCTTCCAAAGGTCGGGTGGAGTTAGCTCATGTATTTGAGAGACTCTGTTAGCTACAAAGGTTTTGAGTTTATAAGGAGGAGTATTTATCCAAGACAATACAACTGATGAGTCAGTCCAAGCAGTAGTTGAGTGTACGTTGCATGAGTGAGACAATGAGGTGATACAAAATTTCATCAGCTGTGCAAGAAGATGAGCTCCACATAATTCCAGTCGAGGTACTGAGATACGTTTGAGGGGAGCAACCTTGGATTTGGCTAGTAAGAGTTTGACAAAGATATTGCCTTCTGCATCAATTGTACGTAAATATATGCAAGCAGCATAGCCTGTTTCACTGGCATCACAATCCATGTAGCTCCACTGTGGTTGCCTGAGTGGCTCCAGTGTGACGAGTTATACAAACTTCCTTGAGAGATGGAAGTGTGTGAGTAAAGCTTCCCCATTTCTGAATAAGGTCATCAGATAATGGAGCATCCCAATCTAACCCATTTATCCACAATTGCTGGATAAGAGCTTTTGCCCACATAATAGCGGGTGAGAGCCAGCCCATTGGGTCAAATAGCTGAGCTATACAAGAGAGAATTCTACGTCTTGTAGGGGTAACATTTGGAGTGGTGATAGTGTACTGAAAAGTATCTGTATCTTGATTCCAATGCAAACCTAGAACTGTGTGTAGAGGAGTTTCATCATCATTATAGAAACGTGGAGGTTCACAAAACTCTTTTGGAACAGATTTGAGTAGTGCTGGATGACTACCAGACCACTTTCTGAGTTCAAATCCCCCAGCAGACATAAGTCCAATGACTTCTTCTTTGAGAGACAGAGCTTCAGTAACAGAGTTACTTCCAAGAAGACAATCATCTACAAATATTTTGTTTTTCAGAGCAGCAGCAGCTCGAGGATAATTTTCTCCTTCATCTTTTATGAGTTGTTGTATCACTCTATTAGCGAGATAAGGAGAAGAGGTCATACCATACGTAACTGTAGAGAGTTTATATGTTGCAAGAGGCTGAGAGGGGTCATCACGCCAATAAATCAACTGGAATTCTTGGTCTTTGGGATGAATCAAAATTTGACGAAACATTTGTCGAATGTCACAAGTAAATACAACTGGAGAAGAGCGGAACTGCATAATGAGGTCGATTATGTCATTGTGTAATTTCGGTCCAGCATGCAAGAGTGAGTTGAGAGATTTTCCTGTTGATGTTTCAGCAGAGCCATTAAACACGACACGAATTTTATCATTTTTGAAAACTCCGTGATGAGGGAGATAATAATGAGGAGTTTGAGTGAGAGATTGTGAATTCACAGCGTGCATGTGGCCACTTATGATGTAGTCGGCCATGAATTCCTTGTAGGCTTTGTGAAAGGCAGGGTTTCTCATAAAACGCCGCTCAAGAGAGGTAAATTGTTTTTGAGCTGAGTTGGATGAGTTACCTAACTCATAAGGGTCACCCTTGAAGGGCAATCTTGCAATATAACGTCCTGTAGAATCGCGAGCATGCGTATTTTCAAAGTGTTTTTCACATTCTTCATCAGCTTTAGAACGTTTGGTAGCGAGAGGAGGTTCTTCAATTTTCCAAAATTGTTGTATTTGAGAGCTGAGATCGAGATCTTTAGTAGAGAGAAGAGTATTAGACATAATTTCACGAGCAGGAAGGTCTATAGCTACTGTAGAACCAATTAATACATATCCGAGAGATGTGTGCCATGCTTGAGGCATGTCCGAGCCGAGATCTAGAGTTGCGCCTGTTATGAGTTTTGAGAAGATATCAGCTCCGAGGAGTACGTCAAGGGGAGCTCTTTTATGGAACTGAGGATCGGCTAGGGTGAGAAATTCTGTGGCCTTTAGTACAGCAGGAGAGAGATTTTTCTGAGGCATGTCTCCAGTGATGCTGGATAATATCATCACTTTGTGATCTGGTGCAATAATATCACCTTTGAGAGTTTTCAGAGTCACATTAGTCACACCACGAGAGCGAGTACTAGTGCCTGAGATGCCACTAATTGTTAGTTTTGATTAGCTAGTTCAAGAGATCTTTAATATTGTTGCTATATGCTCAGTAATAAATGTAGCTTGAGCTGCTGTATCTAATACAGCTCTGGCGACGACAGTATGTCCATCACGAGTTGATAAACGTACAAGAGCTGTAGGAAGAAGAGTGGTAAGAGATTCCTCCTGAGCCGCACCAATGAAGAGTTGTTGAGATATTTTATTAACAGAAGTTTTTGAGAGCGGTAGTATTTTAAGATTTGATTGAGAGTGGTGAGTAGATTCGGCGTTTCGAGTGAGAGAGTTCCGAGCAGTGGAATCCGAGGTTCGAGTAGATAGTCATTGCGAGGGACTGGTAGGTCTGCTGTTACGAGGAGTGGAGGCAGATGTTTTCTTAATATGCAGCAGCGAGTGGTGACGTCTATCACATATTTGACACGAGCGTTGAGAAGAGCATTGTGATAGTTCATGGCGATGACCAAGACAATTCGAGCAACTATTCGAGACTGATACAAAATGTAAGCGCCTTTCTACTGAAAGATTGTAGAATTCTGGACAAGTATAAATTTTATGTCTGTCAGAGCCACAATAAGAGCAATCCGCTTTGGAGGGTGTGTCAGACTCTCTTCTTTGTCTCATTGGAGGTTTAGAGACCTGTTGAGTTGAGTTATTTGTAACTGAGGTCTGATTTTGCGAGACAATATTTGCGTATGAGGCCGGTGGTGAGATAGTGCGAAAATATACTCGACCACGAAGAGTAGATTGTTGAAATCTAAATTGTTGTAGAGGTTTCGAGACATCAACTATTATTCCACGACCATGACCACGAGATTGAGTGTTGAGAGGAGATGAGACAGTCGAGAGCTGAGGGTAATTCGGAGGTGATGCTTCCTCAATTTCAGAGCATTCTTGATTAATGAATTTTATTATTTCATCGGCCTTTGGAATAAATACAGTGTCCTTGTTTTCGCTAGAGTGAATTGTTGAGCGATAATGTTCATATTTTCTTCTGAGATTAATATCCATTTTTCTTAAGATAATAGCCGACAAGAGAGGATTTTCTTGAGTTGTAATATCAACTTCAATACCTTGTAGTGCTTGGATATTTTCATTATAAGAGTTCAGAAAATATCTCATTTGAGAAGGAGTGTTATCGACTGAGGGTAAATCTAGTAGTTGATTGAGATGTAGCGAAGCGAGTCGTCGAGGTGAATGGTATCTATCTTTGAGCAGGTTATAGGCTACCTGATAATTAGCAGCTGAGATAGGTAGAGCTTTAATCAAATTTAGTGGTTCATCTGAGATACTAAGTAGATACTGGTATTTCATTACAGAGTCCATGGATGCATTGTTATGAATACTTGAATCAAACATATTTATAAATGAGACCCATTCAAGCATGTCGCCTTTAAAATGCTTCAACTCGAGTTTCGGTAAGCGAACAACAGAGGCTTGTTGTGGAGAAGTAGAGGTTGCAGTCTTATTTTTAGAAGCATTAATTTTGGTTTCACAAAATTCGAGATGAGAGTTAATATAATCGACTAGTTCATCAGCACTATTGAGTGGTGCGTAATTGGGAACAAACTTCTTATCTTCTTGTAATTTGAGTTCATGATATGAGTCAAGAGCATCAGCAAACTCTTTGTGAAGCTTGTCAACTGATTTTGAAAGAATCATAAATTTTTTAAGTATTTCTTTATCTGCTGTTTTCTTTGTCAAATCATAAATTATTTGGATTTGTGAGAAAGCATTATCCTTCTTTGCTTCTATAACAGGCAGTGATAAAGTCATATTTGATAGTATTTAGCGAGCTGAGTGAGTACAGTACAAGAGGAGTAATAGAGAAAATTCTGCTAAGTCAAAACTGTAAACAAAGAACAGCTGTGGTCGACGTTCCGATTATGATAATTATTGTTGAATGGCGAACGAGGAGCAAAAGAGATTGAATGATAAAGGACCGAGCGCCAGAGAGAGAGAATGACGTTGAAGTAAGAGCACGAGAGTGAGTGAGAACGCAATAGGGAGATAGAACGTCCTTTGTAATAGAGCATAGAAAGACAAAGAGTGATTGTCTGTAATGCGGCTCTGCGAGTGCGAGAGAGAAAGAGAACAAGAGTGCGTCGAGTGAGAGAGAATGCTCGACAGAGTGAGATAACGAGTAGAATTCGGAATAATATTTTTCAACTTTGTAGGAAGCCTGCCATAGCTTATCAAGGAGCTAAGAGATAAGAGCAAGCTACAATTGCAAGTTACAGAGATAATCCTTTCAAAATGCACAGAATTAAGCAACTTATAAAACGGCTTAACAAGAGTATTTTTGAATAAATTATTCACTTTTCTAACTGATTCAAATCCACCGGATTTTTGAGTATCAGGGGTAGCCAAATGATAATCAATATCCGGCCCGGAGGACCAAATGTAAGGGCGTTTGAGTATACGTCCTAGGAGGAGCAAATGTGAGGGCGTAATCTGGCCTGTGGGACCAAATGTTGAGGCCTGTGGTAGCTTAGAGGAATTGAGGAGAGAGAAGAGCAGTGGAGGACCATATGAGGATAAGTGGAAGAGTAATGAGTGTTAGATGTACACTTACCAGACGTTGAGCTGAGTTGGAGAGATGAGGAGGGGCGCCCCTTATTTCCTGCTGCCTGTAGTCGTCCAGTCTGGTGTTCGTAGTGTGATGATATATGAGTGAGGAAGAGGAAGTGTGAGAGAGTGAGAGTGATAGAGAGGAAGAGAGTGAGTGAGGATAGTGAGAGACATAGAGCATGAATGCGAGAGGATGAGAGAGTAATCGCGTTTGGGCACTGAGTAAAGAGACAATTGCACTGTCTGCTATGGCTTACCGAGAAAGACTATGCACCACCGAGCCACTTCATTGACGGACTGAGCGAGACCAACTAAGAGGGAGGCTCATAGCTAGGGCGGGTGGCTGCTATCTTATAGTAGATAAGATTGGCCGTAACAGTATTCACATTATTACTATCATAGTTTGATAGTACCAATTATATATCTTCGCAGTTGATTGTTCATCCAGTTTGTTTTGAAAAATTTTTTTCATTGAAATCCGATTATGTTCATTGAAATCCGCCGACATTTTTTCACAAAATTTTATCGTGATCTGATAAGTTTGGCATTAGTTTTTTGCTGAACATCATGGTTGGACATCACGGCTGGACATCATGGTTGGACTTCATGGTTGGAACTGGATTGAACATCTCTCTGCTATTATTGTGCTGCGTTCACTCATAGTCACATAAATTTATATTTTCTGAATATTTCTGACATGAAATACCAGTATGTTAGGATTTTAGGAAGAAAAGAGTTGCTGCTTGTCAGGATTAATTTTGGAAAAGGGATGATTGTTTCACTGTCATTATGTGATATTTGACAGAAATTAAAAATTTTGGGAAAGATTTGTTGCTTGTTGGGATTAATTTGGAAAAGGATAAAAAGTTGTGACTGATGTATGAGTCTAAAGTTGAGATCCGATGAGTTTGAATTACCACCAGGTAATTCATGGTGTTGAACGGCAGGAACTGGAATAGGCACGAACATGCCCTATGACACATCTCAGTTGCAGTTACGACCTCATCTCTTGTAGTGGAACTCGTAAAACTTCAGCCCAACTCATCATCACACTCTGACAGGACATTTGTTACTAAAATGTACTCAGTGTAGTCTTGACATCACAAAGTCACTATTGCACTGGAAAAGTTTTTAATTTCGAAAAAAGCGTTGTTTATTTCACTGTGTAATCGATGTTTACGATGTTATTTATTATTATTTTCGTCAAAAATGTTCGTTTGTAAATGTTAATTTTTCGTTGTTATTCAATGTTATATGCGTCATAAATGTTCATTTATGAATATTATTTTTTCATTGTTTTTTTATGTTAATATGTGTATCCCACGTTGAAATCTGTTTTATAAGTTATATAATCCAAAATATAAAAAATCAAATTAGTAACATGTTACATTAAATTAATTAAAATCAAATTAATAATACAAGAAATATTACATAATGTACTAAAATGAATATTAACAAGAAATTAATTGTGTAAAACATTTTCTATGTAAATCAGCTATAAATATAACAAAGTTCAATATTACTTAAAATTATTCAAGTTCTCAAGACTACATTAAGCTGAATATTTCTTTAAATTAAATAGCATCATAATTAGTTTAATCCTATATCATCTTTCAGCTTCAAATAAAACTTTAAAACAAAAATTACCAAAAAAAATGTTACATCAAATAAATTATTCAAATACAAACTAAATTTCAAGTTTCAATTAATTATAAAAAATTTGTCAACTTTTTTTTTTAATAAGTAAAATTTAAATATTTCAAAAAATAACCTTATTTCATTTCATCTTCAATGAAATTCAAATGTTTCATAAAATTACCATGATTATGCAGTATTTAATTAATCTGCAAAATTTTAATTCAATTGTTATAACAAAATTCAAGCTATATAAACACCATCATATTTCTATTAATTTGTAAGTTATTAAAAGTTACCATATTTTTTATTAATCTGCAAATATAATTAATTAATTATTTAATTCATTCATTAATAACGTTTCATTCAAATACATGATACATACTACATGATTAATCATCATAAGATCAACAATACCAAGATAAAAAAAAATCAGACATAATAATGTTCAATAAAAATTCAATACATATCTTATAAAAATCCCCTTACCATAAAAAAATTCAATGCTTATTTTTAATCCAATACAAGAAATCAAGATATCACAAACAATTCATGGACATAAACATGGATGCACTCATTAAGTCAATTGTCAACAATACAAGTCCCTAACACAAGAAATACAAGGCAATCAATTCAATACTCAACTAATGTCTATGTGGAGGCTTTCTCTCACATTTTCAAGATAAAATCACTTACAAGGCAATAAACATAATATTCTTCCAATTCTACGTCCTGGTGGAGGCTTTTCTCTCACATTTCCAAGACAATATCACTTAAAACTAACACATGATATACTAATACTAACAAAATTAAATGACAATTGACCTCCTAAGTATTCCCACATAAAAATCCAATCTTCATTCAAATATATCCAAATTTCCTTACAAATTTCTTTGAAGAATACCTACAAAAGCTACATTATATTTTACCATACTTCAGAGTTACATACATTAATCATTATTATTATTTATTATTTTCATTATATTTCAAACAACAATACCTTTAATTGCTTTTCTGACTCAAAATTGTACCTATCAATTATCCATTGTAATTCTCATACTTATTACACCAGCTATGGTAAACGTCATATTAATCATTATTAATAATTCTATTATTATTTATTATACTTCATTAACAATTTAATCATTATTCACAAAATAATGGCTACAAAATTTTCATATTCATAATATTATTTGATATATGATTAGCATTAAATTCAAGTTGACAAAATCATAAATTCTTTATGATGATTCATTACTCCATGTTACCAATGGTATTCATTTGCAATGTTATAATTAACTTTACGAATGACATGAATTTAAGTTTTCTAAAAAAAATATTAACAGCAGTTGACACAATTATAGATTCACAGTCCATTATCCAAATTAAAAGATCATTCATGAAACAAAAAATAACTAAGCATACCTAGCAAATTACCATACATTTTATTAATAAAATATTTATAAATTGTAAAAATATTTTTTCTTTGAAACTGAAAGTTGAATATATCAGTTACTAAGGATATTATGTGATTAAAAGCTATGAAGAGAAAGTTGATAGAGCAAGCATCAATATGAGCTTAACTCCGTGTTATTATAAAAGCTGTCATACTCTCATAAAAACGTGTGCAGGAAAAATTTACATATTTAATCAATATTCACAAAATTAAAAAAAAATAATAAAAAAAAACTATTGTTGGCTAAAGGTAAGTTTACTAGATGTCTGTAGACTGATTTCAGCACTATGACAGCAGACTCTAGGTTCGGACTCAACGTAAATAGTAATGAATAAAAAATTATTCGACAATTGACATAAGTCTTATTTTTGTTGTCGCACATGTATAGGCCAGATAGTTGAGATAGCCAACTCATAGGACTTAAATTCCTTTTTCTATCACACCTATACACATACTATGATCCAAAAGGACAAAAAATTCAAAATACAATGGGTTAAATGCCCTTAAAAAAAATTCTTTATAACCTAATTACATAGTTGCTTATGGCACACTCATATAGATCCGTCTATGTAATAATATAAAAAAGGGACAAGGGAGATGACACCTGAAATAAAATACGATTAATACATATTTCACAATACACACCTGAAATAAAATTTGATTAGTACATGTTACATATTATACATTACATACCTGAGAGAAAATTTATATTAATATAGTGCAAAAAAAAATTAGGATACCCACTGCTAAGTTCCAAGGCAATTAACAATACGCTCTAAAGTTAACGATATCAGAAAATGTAAGTAAATGTTGCAAGTTAAATTTATTGACTGCTTAAAATCCAGAATAACTTGATAAATTACTTGTCATAATAATTATGTGACAAAAATTATTATTTTATTAGAAGAATTGAAGAGAAAGAGTTTTATGGAAAATGGAAATCAAAGTATAGATTACTATTTTTTAAAGCATTACCAGAAGAATATTTTTATATGAAAGAAGAATTTGACAGTATAACGAGTAGAATATAGATAACAGGTGAGTGATTCATAGAATGAATATTCGTAGAATCTTGAAATAGTAGGGCCAAGTATTAGGCTTTAGAATAGAACATTGTAGGACTTTTACCTACGGTCGTTTGAAAACCATTGTGTTATTCTGTGGCCGACACAATACAGCCCAGTTAAATTACAAGTTTAAATTAAAATTTACTGTATTAAGGAATGATAGCTAAAAAAATAAAATAAAATTGCGTAGTCACATTATTTATGCACGAAATTTAAATTAAACAGGCTCTAATATAAATATCAAAATTATTAATTGCCTTGGTTCCCTCGCTGGTGATATCGTTTAAATATGAACTGATTAACTTTGCTAACCTTACCAGTACTTATTTCTTCTATTTCAAAACACCCTTTATTCAAATCTATTTTTATTAAATATGGTCCACGGAATTTTGGACATAATTTTGCTGAAAACATTTTTATTTTGCTCGAAAGTATGTGGTTCCTTATTAATATTAAATCTCCTACTTTGAAAGGTTGTTTCCTTTTAATTTTTCCAAGTTGTTTAAATCTGCGAATCGCTCCAATATTTTTAATTCTTATCAAAATCTTTTTATTGCGTAGGCTTTCTTCTTCCAGAATGAATTTATTGTCAGCAGGATATTTTATATGTTTGAAAACTAGATGAGATAATTTTTTATTCATCATTAATTCCATCGGTATATGACCTGTAGTTTCGTGAAAATTATTATTAATTACATATTCAATTTTATCTAAATATTTATACCAAGTATTGTGTCTCTTTTCAGGTATGTAAGTTCTTAAAATTCTATTAACTTCTTTAAGCGGACGTTCACTGAGGTTTGATTGAGGATGATAAGCTGAAATAAAATGATATTTTACTCCTTATCTTTGCATGGATTTCTTCCATACTTTGCTTTGAAAACATGTTCCATTGTCACTAATTATATATTCGAATTTTCCAAATTCGTTGATGTATTTTTCTACTGCTTTCACAAGGCTACGTGCATTTGCTTTTATCAGAGGATATAACTTAGTAAATTTTGTAAAACCATCATGTATAATACACATCCATTTGTATCGACCACCTGGCAATTCTCCATAAACACCAACAAACACTTTATGATGTTTCTTTTCTGCAAGAATTGTATGCATTTCTAAAGATTGTTTTTCATTTGTGGTTTTTACTAATTGACAGTACTTGCAGTATCTAATAGTTTTTGCAACTTGACGGTAACAATTCTTAATATAAAAAGTTTCCTGTATAAATTTATTGGTTTTTGAAATACCCACATGACCAAGACGTTCGTGAAATTCTACAATAAGTTCTTCATATAATTCTGGAGGAACACAAACTTTCCAAAAATTATTCTTTCCTGATTTACGAGTAAACAATAAATTATCACAAACTACAAAAAATTTACATAACTCTATATCTCCAAGTTGAACTTTTT
This sequence comes from Conomelus anceps, assembly GCA_948455865.1. Classification (NCBI taxonomy): domain Eukaryota; kingdom Metazoa; phylum Arthropoda; class Insecta; order Hemiptera; family Delphacidae; genus Conomelus; species Conomelus anceps. The sequence goes on from CAOJWK010000383.1 coordinate 303,108, forward strand.
CAATAATCTGTTTGATCCATTGATCTTTTGTTTGCCCTACTTTTATTTTTGAAATTATTGAACTGAGATTTTTATCACTTTTTATAATATTAAAAACTTTATATTCATTTGTATTACGACTTTCAACGTTACCTTCAAAATCTGTTCTAGAAATTATATCAGCTACAATATTTTCTTTCCCAGGAACATGTTCCCATTCAATGTTATAATTTTGCATAGCGAGAATCCACCTACCAAGCCTACCATGTCCTACTTTACATCGGTTCAAAAAAGTTAATGCCTTGTGATCAGTTCTTACAATTATTTTTCTATCTCCAAAATAATTATGCAATTTAGTGAGTCCAAACAGTACGGACAGACATTCTTTTTCACATATTGTGTAGTTCAATTCACTCTTAGATAAAGATCTGCTAGCATACGCTATCACATTCTGTTCTTTATTTTCATCTTCTTGAAATAGAATTACTCCTAATCCATTATCACTTGCGTCGCAGGACATGATGAAATCTTTACTATAGTCAGGATGTTTAAGCATTACACTTTGAATAAATCTTTTCTTAATTTCATTGAATACTTGCCGTTCTTTTTCGGTCCATACAAAAGGATTTTTACCATTCAATAAATGTTTAAATTCGGTAGTCAGATATGAATAATTCTGCTGAAATTTTCGATAATAGTTACAGATTCCAAGCCATGATTGTAACTGTTTCAAATTCTTTGGTTCAGGAAAATTATTTATTGCTTTTAGTTTTTCTTCATCTGGTTCAAGCCCATCCTTACTAATATAATAGCCTAAATATTTGATCTTTTCTGCAATGAATTTGGATTTTGTTAACTTTAGTTTTAAATTACCTTGTTTCAATCGGCTAAACAACATTTCTAATCTATTTATATGTTCCTGAAGTGTTTTACTGCTTATGGCCAAATCATCAATGTATGCTATTACAAACTGACATACCTCCTCTCCCAATACTTTATATAAACATTTAATAAATTCAGCACTACTGACACTGAGTCCAAAAGGCAAATGTGTATATCTATAAGTTTGTCCAAAAACATTAAATGCCACATACTTTTTACTCTCTTCCGACAATTTTACTTGGTTGAAACCCTGTGTTAAGTCAAAACTAGTGATATATTTTCATTGATTAAAACGTATTAAAAGATTATCTATGGGTTCAGGTTCCATGTAATCCTTCTTTAAAAATAAATTAATTCCACGAGCATCAAGGCATAAACGAATATCTTTTTTATTAGGCTTTTTAACTACAACCATAGGGTTTGTATATTGTGAGCTAGCAGGTTCAATGATTTTTTGTTCTAACATTTTATTTAATTCTTCTTTCACTTCCCACACAGCACAAGGACATCCACAGGATATCCCTTGGATATCAGCAATGGGATATCTGGATATCCCAGGGTCATGCAAATCATGTCCCACAATATCGGTAGGATATCCTCAGGAGATCCTGATGTCCCCTCCACACGACATCCTAGGGATGTCCCACATGGATATCCTGGGGACATCCCTTGGACCACTGAGGGATTATGTAGTCTGCAGCCACAGGACCTCCCATGGATGCCCCACATGGATATCCTGGGGACATCCCTCGGAATGCAAAGGGATTATGATTTTTGTAGCTACAGGACCTCCCTGAATGACCTTAATAATTTTACCTCTGAACTTCCCTCAGATAATTTTTAGAGGTCTTGTTTTCTAAAGCCCCATCAGGATGTTCCTATTTGGTGAATTCTATTTTTTCTGGAATTATTTTCAAATAAACCTCATGAGGATCTATAGATAACACTATGCACCTCCATCATATATAGTGCCTATCATCCCCTGAGAGGCCTTGACACATAAAAAATTGCTGACATGGTGTCAATTTGTACATGTTGAAGCCTCTCATAGGGGATGATTGCAATTTGTGCAGGTTTGATACTTTTAGGGCAGGTTTATGGGTCATTCGGCTTTATTTTAGTCTAAGACAAAGCAATAACTCAACCAATCAGATGTTTTAAATTTAGTTTTTTTTTTTAATTACAAAGAGCTGATAGGTTGGATTAAAATGAAGCCCTGACTCAGAAACCTGACCTGAGTGTTGTCAGTTTAGATAAGGAGTTCATGAGACAGTTTTTTTAAATTGTAAAAATAAACTAATCATAAAGAGCCAGTAATGTTTTAAATTTTGCCTGTCTACTATAACAGACAAGGTAATGTAATAGTAATAACAACATTGAGCATTATAGCAAGAGATAAATATTTGAATCTAATATTGAAATAAATTTAAAAAAATAATTTTATTAGTCTAAACAGATTATCAGTAGGTAATCAACACAATTTCACCAAAATTCATCACTCTCATCAATCATTGACATTCGCTTGTCAAGTAAGTGCATCAGGATCATAAAATCAAACAAAAAAATAGCTTTGAATTTCATAGCCTAACAAACTGTAAATTTAATAATTTAAAATTAAAGTAAAGTATTTTAGCATGTTCACGAAGACAGTGTTAATACATATCTAAATACATATACAGTGCTAAATACTTTACTTTTAAATAACTTTTTCAAGCCAAATCGAAAACAAAATTAAGTATGACTTGAAATGTTAAATGTGCTTGAAAGAGATAATAAGGTGTTTCTTTTAATTTTTTTCAATTATAAACTAGCATCATAGCTTTAAGCAGGTCAAAAAATAAAACATTCCTAGGATCACTATTCTTTTTATTCTCAAGTCTCACATTTTTCACTTATTTCTTATACTAGTTTTAACTTATTGGTTGACTTCTAGGTCTTCTTCAGCAGCGTTTCTTTTCCTGAAACAATTTTTCAAATCAACAACTCTTTTAAAACCTGCTGATATAAGTACGATTGCCAACATTCTTATAGAGCAAAATTGCAGCTGCAATGAGCTTTCAAGTTAATCAAACAACAAATATCCCCATCACAGCAAACCTAAGTAATAGGCGAATTTCTAATAAATGAATTTATTTATTTGTATTTCAATAGCATAAAATATGCTAAATGTAATAATGTAAAAAAACATGATATCAGGGTGTCCAGTGTTTTTCCTGAACAAAATTCCTGTATATTTCCTGTTTTTTCCCCACACCATATAAGAAGAAATTCCCGCTCAATGCACTTGACAACACATTATATACTGGCCATTATAATGCCCACAATTATCGCCCATTATCTTTACCGCAATTATCGCCCATTATAATCTTTGCTTCTGTTTGGTTGATATAAGACTGCGCCTATAGAACGCTTACTATTTTCGTCCAACATTTTATTTCCATTAGAAACTGTTAGCATTACAAAATTGAATCCTTTATGATTACTGATCTAAAAGAATATGATGTATACTTAATGAATAAGATGAATTGATTGATTTATTGATTAGCATAAACAGCCATTCAAAACTGCTCCCAATTAATGCATTAATGCCCGATATCTAATTCCCACAACTGGACGACCAATATGAAACAGCTGATTAATATCCCCCACAATTACCTAATGGACAATATTGATTTGCCAATATAAAACGACTACTATTTTCGCTCTTACCTAATTTCTGCTACCAAACGGCCAATATACATATGAAAAGACCATTAAAAATGGCCACTGTATAAGCCTTTGATCATCATCCGATGTCAAACTACCAATTGGCCGATAAAACGACCCCTAAAGAACGTTGCGATTATCACTGATATCTAGTTCCTGATACCGGGTGGCTGATATAAAACTATGGCTGTAACAAACATCGCGATTATCGCCCCCATTAAACTACTCGTTATTTTTTTAGTATTTTCAACTACTCACTCAGGCTTCAAATTGCGCTAAATACTTGACAGATACTTGAAATTTCAAAAGCTCACCCGTTTGTAGTAAATCTAAATGTAAATAAATAAAAACTTGTTGATTGTCATGAGTTTTGTTTATTTTTAGAAACATAAATTATGCATAAGCATCACTTTTGATAGAAGAAGCATCTGAATAAAAAAATATGTGCTTACATTAAACGGTCTTTTCTCTCTTTGGCATGGCGTAGCCAATTTTTTATAACGATTATCCCTTCAGCATCTGTTGTTGAGGGATAGTGCAGCCAAACTATGCCTATAACAGATAAAATATTTCATGGGTTAATTGTTTATAGAAACCCCTGTAAAACAGAAATGTCAACATGGAGATTAATGATGTTGAAGATCCATCTTGTTTCCACTAATATGTATTATAAACTTAAAAAACATTTTTAAATGGAAATTGGCTCACGTTATGTGTACTGTGGGTCGTCTGATGATGCTCTAGACAAAAGAGCGAAACGGCCGTCACGCCATAACGTGAGTCAATTTCCATTTAAAAGTGTTTTTTAAGTTTATAATGGAGATTAATGTCTGAAAACATAAAATTAATTATAACATAACATTTTTTGGATGGGATGAAATCCCAATGTTTCTAGTTAAACAAGTTGGAGAAATTTTAGCACCCCACCTAGCTAACATTTTCAATTAATGTCTTAGAGAATGTCAATGTCTTTAGTTAACAGTTTGAACATTTGGTTTAGGGAAAAATGGATTGAAACTAGATGAAAACAAAACTCAAGTAATTATAAATTTAAATTGTGTGAGTCTAAATTAAACAAGGTTCAAGCTGAGACAGTATATTGTAAATTCTTGGGTGTTACCATTGGTTATAGACTAGACTTCTCAGTTCATATAGAAATATCAAGTGAGAAATTAAATTCATTATGTTTTGTTTTAAAAATATAATCCAACACAGTCAATCAAAATGTCTTACAGACAATTTACTGTGCAAAAGTTCAATCTTGTTTAATCTGTGGGCTAATAATATGGGGAAGCACTTCAAAAGAAAATTTTAATAGAATATTTTGAATACAAAAAAGAGCAGATAGGATAATATTTCATGCACCAGTAGACGAACCATGCCAACAATTATTTAGGGGGAATAAATTGATGACCTTGCCAGGTTTGTATGTTTATGAATTATGTAAACATTCTATTAGGAATAAAAACCACTATACTAATTTCAGACACCCCACAAATTTATAACACAAGAAAAAATTTCATGCGTGGGAACTTGTGTGTGCGCGTGTGTGTGTGTGGGGGGGGCGAGTCTGGATTAATTATTGGCCTAATTTTCCTCATTATTGAACTTTTTTTTAATATACATTAAGAGTGCCACCCTTTCATCCACATAATTAGTCTTTCCTATATATTTTTGTACTCGTTTCATTATTATAAATTTAAATTATAGAACAGTGAAACCCAGTGAATTTCTTTTAATTAGTATTCTCTATAGTATGAGAGATATTTAAGGTTTTGGCCCCAGTGCACACAGGCTATGCCTATGTGGGGACCTTTCTCAGTTATGTATTGTTTTTATGTATAATTTTGTATATACCGAGAATAAATCATATTATTATATAAGAAATGGCTAAAAAGAAAAAGAAAAAAAAATTTCAGAAATTTCTGAAATTTCTTTTTTTAATAGATCTGTTATGTTGCTCTGATGATAAAACAGTGAAAATTTTTTGGTGCTCTACAATAGTTTATTAATAAAATTGATTTAAAGTTTACTAACCTCATTTCATAATTCCTGAATATTTCGCAATTTCCATCATACAATTTACAATAACAATAGCATACTATTAATATTATTCATCGGTTGGATACATTTGTCACTAATATTATTAGTTATTATTAGTTTATTATTCAATATTAAAAACTCACCGTTTGAACATAAATACGGCTCTGAAAAGCCTTTATAGTACCTTAAGCATAACATCATAGACGAACAGATAGTTAGAGCAATGGAGTGCCATCTACATCAGAACATCAATGGAAAATGGAATGGAACTGCATAACCAAACCTTTCATAACCTGGCTAGATGTGACTGAACCACCTCTGTAAATATTTAAAAGGTTTAAAGGTAAATATTTAAAGGTATTTCAAAGGTGGTTCAGTCACATCTAGCCAGGTTAGGAAAGGTTTGGTTAAGCAGTTCCATTCCATTTTCCATTCCACTTCGTTCCATTCTTGCTAATTTCTTGTCGAAGATAGCAAAGCTAACCTCAAAATGTAAGTATTTTGAATCCATTTTATTAATAAACTATTGCAGAGCACCAAAAGGTTTTCACTGTTTTGAAATTCATAAAAACGGATTACGGATTATTACCAGAATGGATAGGCTAAATATCAAATGCATAAATGTAAAAGCATAGCTAAAAAATATTTAGTGCTATGGAAACAACACAATTATTATATTTTCTTACCTTTCAACGTAATACGAGCAGGAAGACAAGACAATAAGAATAACAAAATTCAGTTCGTTCAGCACAATCCAAGCAACTCAACAGCAAATAACCGAACAAAGCCAACAAACTAGAAAATGGCGTTTCCCGTTTGTTGGACGAATGCCACTCATATTGTCATATTCTGTGATCTAGTGGTGGAGAATAATCGATAGTACTATCGATAGTTACGGCTATCGGTAAAAATCGATAGTTTGCAGTGCGCAATCGATAGTTTTTGATAGTGTTTTTTATAACATTCAGTACCTATTTTGCTTATGTTATGATTATGTAACTTCTTCAATTCGTCGTTTTTATTTGCATGAAAAAGAAGCTGAATACATAATAAAAAATTCAGCATATAGGCCTACCATAAAATAAAATAAATCATGACTTTATAATGCAATTATTAATATATTATTACAGTGGCGTACCAAGGTTTCAAGCGCCCTGGAGCGAAAGTGTCTTACGATGCCCCCCCCCACCCAAAAAAAAAATCAGTCTTATACTCAACCACCCGACCGGGCAGACATTAATATAGTGGTCATCTAATGAAACAACGGCATTTTACCCGCCTCTTACTACGCCGTATTTTTCAGAAATGCGAATCTCCGATGAATAATTTTTCGCCAAGCCAGATTCTGCTTTTATCACTTTTATCAATTTCCAAACAGCTTGTTTTGGATTTTTTCACTTTTCTATAAATTCATTTGCAGTTATTCTTTTAGCATTTTGCAAGTCATTCCTATAAAAAAATTCTTGTATTTATCTTATAAATATCTAATAGGATTCAAAAGTGAAGTATTTCAGTCCTGTTCTAATATAGTACGGTAATATAAAAACCATTGAAACTTTTTCAATTTATTTTTCTAAAATAAATTCAAAGTCTTCATTCAATTACTTGTAATTGTTATACCTTTTTTCACCCAATTAACATTGCTTTGGCTTTGCTACTTTTGACTCGACTGTTTTGCATTCTGTCTGGTTGTAACGCATTTGCGGCTGAACGCGTGAACCGATTTCTTTTAAATTTGACATTTTAGTAATGCGCAGCGATGTATTCATACGGTTTTTTAAAATTGTGTTGCATTTTACCCTTTTGGCCTTCATTATAGTAATACATATTTTTGTAAGTAAAAGGCAATTTTCTCTCAAGAACGGTGCGCCCCTCAGAGCCTTGCGCCCTGGAGCGACTGCTCCACTCGCTCCATTATCGGTACGCCACTGTATTATTAGGCTACATGCGACTCGCACAAAGGCCAAAAAGTGCTAAGCCTGTGTGTGGAAGAGAGTCTGCAGTTTGGATTATATTTTCTGCCAGTTCTTACAATTTGATAAAGCTTTTTTGGTTTATAACACAATTTATCAAGCTGTGAATATTGGTTTACTAATAGAAAATTATTGGAATACAGTATTTGCATTTTGTTGTATATAGGATAACTATCGATAGTAAAGGTGTTGACTATCGATAAATATTAATGGGGCTGACCATCGATTATTCTCCTCCACTACCTGATCTTAGCGCTATTAGCGGGAGCCGATGAAAACAAAGATGTTGTTCTATTTAATAGCCAGCCAGGTCACACGATATTATTATTATTATTTAATAAAACAGTATTATACAATAGAAATATAATTATAATAGAAAATCGTTAATGCCTATGCTGATGTCCTATATATTTGAAAGTATGTGAAAGTATAGATATATTTGATATCCAGCAGGATTAAGTAGGAATGTCCTAGGAATATCCACGATCTCCTGGGACATCGTGGATATCTGTGGGATATCCATGTTGTCCTGGGATATTGAGGATGTCCATGGGATATCCATAATGTCCCGGGTTGAAGATGGGATGTGTGGGACTAAAATAGGATATCCTTGGGACATTGTGTGCTGTGTGGGTTGTTCTCTATAATTGTAGGGGATAGGATAACTTTTCTTCACTAAATTCACTTCCTCCTTCATCTCTAATTTGCATTCATATCCTATAGCAGATCCAGGCTGATCAGAAAAAAACATCTTTATTATTATTAAACACGTCAATTAATTTTTGTACTAGGTCCTGAGGTTCATCTTTTAAACTTTCACGAATTTTATTTATTTGCTTCTCCCATGCATCTTCAAAAGTTTCAATTTCATTTGTGAAGTTTATGTTATAAAGCCTATTATATTTTGCAGTTTCTTTAGTTACAAATGGAAAATCAATATTTTTTATTGTTATCAGATTTTTATTAAGATTTATTATGGCATCCACAACTTTGAGAAATTCACATCCTACAAGGATATCTACATTTGAATTGCCAACTACTAAAAATACTATGGGCAATTCAAGTTTACCAAAATTGACTTCCAACATGATTTGTTTACTAATTTTTTTATTTTTAACACCTGTCGCTGATATTATACTGATGTTTGGTGTGGGGAACAAATTTATATTATTATTTAATTTCATAGATTGCACTAATTTATCACTGATTACATTCACTTGATATCCTGTGTCAACAATTAAATCATAACTTTTATTAAAGATTTTCACATTAACTTCAGCCAAATCATATCCCATTTTCGATACACTTTCACCTTCCTCAATTAATTCCTCAAAAATACAACTTATATTATATACAGTTTTATCTTCTTCAGTTTCATCGTTAATTATTTCAGTATTAGTATTGTAATTTTTCTGCTCATATTTAATGTGATTTACTTTTTTATTATTCTCCTGTTCTTTAACTGATAACCTAACTTCATGCGGACAATCAGGGATATCTTTTTGCTGCCCTACATTCAGTTTAAATTAGATCTCTGTCCTGCTTGATTATTATTATTATTAGTTTGATTTGAATTCGTAGATGTCATGAATCCTGGTGGTGGACGACTATAATTGTTTGGATTGTTTGTTGCATTCTGCGGGTGTGAATTGAAATGTGTATTATTATGATTAGGATGTCTTTGTCTATCATTGCCATAATTTCTTGCATTATTATTATATCGACCATTTCCATATCTATTACTATTTTGTTGATAAAATCGTCCATTATTCGGATTATATTGATTACTATTATTATTATTATTTACCAACATTTGATGCTGTTGATTTTGATTGAATGATTGATGCTGTTGATTATGATGGAATGCATTACGATCATCTTTTCTATTATTCCTATCAACTCTATACCTCTCGGTGTGTCCAAATTCATCTAACAATTGAATAAATTCTTCACTATTTTTAATGTTCCTAAGTATAGCTGCGGTAGTTATGGTTTCATCATAATGTTTTTTCAAAATGCGGAAAATTGTCAATTCATCTATGTGCGGTATTAAATTTTTTGCAATATTGTAATGTTTAATATAGTATTCAGTTGATGTTTTTCCATGATCAAGTTTATACTTTCCAAATTGCAGAGTATTACGAGAATTTTCTTGTATGTCATCTGACCACATACAAGCAATGAATTTCTTCTCAAATTCTTCAAAATCTTTCACATCATTCCTTATAAATTCCCACCAATCCTTTTGAGCTGGAATTGCATTGAAATTATTCTCTATTATACCCTTTATTTTCTCCCAGTTTACAATTTGATTTCTTAATAAAAAACTTTTAAGATTTATTATGAATGTCATAGGATTTTTACGATCTATTGTCATTTGAAATTCATGTTTGTCAAAGTAGTTATTATTGGGTATTGTATTACTAGGCATTACTGTTTGATTCAATTTCTTTTCAAATTTCTTAAATTTTCCATTTACTCTGATACTAACTTTGTCTTGCTCTTCAAATACTTGATTTACCTTCCCACTTAAATCATCAATTTGTTTAACAACTGGCGTTATTTTCATTTCACTAGATTTCTTTACATTATTTACAATTGTTTCTATTTTTGGGGATTTTTCGCGTACGGTAATTCATTAATACTTTCATCAGTTTTTTCTACAAAATCATTAAATTTCACTTCAAGCTCAGCATGTTCTTTTTTATTTTCATTAATTTTGTTGCGGTTCGTGTCTTTTTTTGTACTTAGGTCAGTTTGAATTTCACTTATCTTGTTTTCTAACCTAACATTGTTTTCATCGATTCTCTTGTTTATTTTCTCAGCCTCAGTTTTTATTTTATTTATTTCTTGTGATAGTTCTTCTTTCATATGTTGTAAATTAACTTTAGATTCTTGCAATAGCTCTTCTTTCATTTGTTGTGCATTAGTTTTGGACTCTACTTTTACATCATTTATTTCTTGTGTTAGTCTTTCACCCATTGTTTGTAATTTATTATTGGTGATGTCTGACCCTTGTAATAATTCTTGGGATTGTTTCTGCAAATTATTATTAAATTCTTGAGACAATTTTTCACCTATTTTTTGTAAACTACTATTAGATTCTTGAGATTGTTTCTGCAATACTTGTTGAAATTGATTCATGAAAATTTGCATATTAAAATCAATATTCATCTCATTTTAATGATCCTATTATATTAAACTGAGCTGTTAGGATTGATGAAGTTATGTACTGAATATAACTATTTTAAGTTTGACAATAAATTTTATGATCAGAAAGAAGGGTTAGCGGGTTCACCTCTTCCACCACTACAATCTGAATTATTCATGGATAACCTTGAATGTAGAATTTTTCTTAATAATAATTTTAAGGATAGGATTGCTTATTGGTACAGATATGTGGATGATATTATTTGTTTGTGGAGGGGTAGTAATAGACAATTAGATAATTTCCTTAGCTATTTAAATAGTTTACACCATAAGATTTAATTCACCATAGAGTTAGAAGAGAATAGTGTTTTAAATCTTCTTGATTTGAGAATAGACCATAGCACAGGAACCCTCAATTCCTCTATTTCCAGAAAAGTAGCTCATACCGATGTAATCATACCTCATCACTCATGTCATTCAATATCGCACAAACTTGAAGCTTTCAAGAGTATGATTTATAGAGCTTTAACAATTCCAATGAGCAATTATCACTTCAAAAAAGAGATTAGTATGATTAAACAGATAGCTATTTCAAATGGATATAAGGAAATCATTGTCAATATTTAATAAAATAAGTAGGAGGCTAGCAATCAGTGCCGGCATTGCTGTAACTGATACCAGGGAAAGGTCATGGATAACGGTTCCTTACCTTGGCTCAGCTTCTGATAAATTAGGAAATAAACTGAAAAAGAACGGTTTTGATGTAGCTTCTCAAACCAAACCAGTTTTAAAGAGTTTATTTGGAAATAGTAAAGACAAAATGGATATCTGGGATAAAAGTGGGGTTTATGAATTGAATTGTGGGGATTGTAATGCTTGTTATGTGGGTCAGACTGGTAGAAGTTTCAAATGTAGAATAAATGTACATATCAAGAAATTGGAAAACCCAAAAAGAAGATTCAAATTTTGCTGAACATCTCATTAATAATGGGCACAAGTTCAAGGCTGAAGAAAATTCTGAATTTCTACATTTTATTGGCATAGGTAGACAACTGAACGTTTTAAAAGCCTTGGAGATAACTAAGTTTGTGAAAAACGATTCCAATACTAGTTTTAATGACCAAATTCACTTCAACCAATTCAGTACAACAAACTTGTTTTCATCATAATTCTAGCCTACATTTGAAAAACAGTTTTTATGTGTATTTCTCAGTTGACCTTGATTGCATCACAGTAAGCTTATAATTTTTTAGTTTCAATTTTGTTGAAATTCTAGCTTTATTACATATTTTTCTCCTATGTTGCATTCTGGATATTCACAGTGTTTAGTAGTTATTGATTTGACTTGAATTTTCGCTTGTTACTCCTCCCACTGGGGGGCGTGACTTGACTGCCAATCACTACATCTGATGAAGGTCAGCCTCTTTCCCGATTAGCCAATAGTATCATTTCATGTTTAGTATATATTAAGCTTCTCTGCACTTTAGTTTTTAGTCTGATTGAGATTGATAATGGTGTAAAAACCGAAACTAGTTTCTACAAGTTTCAATTAATGTGGTTGTGACAATTTCATCTTTTATTCATCAATGATAGAGATATCATCAATAAATTGATGTGAATCTTTGTTTAGGTTACACAAATTTATATTTCTGTGTTATTGTTCTGATGTACATGATAGAATTTAATATCAGCAATTGTTTGTTGTAATCCATATGCATAAGACTAGACTTTGAGAAATTCAAAATAGAAAACGGATAGTTCAGTTAATTCAGTTTAGGTAGAAAGTCAGTAGTATAGTCAGCTTCCCATTTTCAATGCAATATTAATCTTTGATAGAAAATTATTGAATGAATGATGTAATTAAGTAACTCAACTTCCAAGTTTTTGTGATAGAGTTAATGTCTACTATTTTTTAAGGTCTCCATGGTCTAGTGGTTAAGGCGCTCAACCGGCAATTGAGAGGTTCGTGGTTCGATTCCCGGTGGTGACTGATATTTTTGTACAGTAGCATTCATCGATTCCCATCAGCTTTTCAATGCTGTTGTCAATATCCGCCATTGCGGAAGTCTTCAGTATAAAGTAATAGCAATTAAAGGAATTCGAAATTAATAAATTCTGTTTATGTATATTTGTCAGTTTATTCAATTGTCAGTCACTTCAAACTAACTTGTGAGATACGAGCCGATATGGCCAAGTTGAAAATGAATGCTTCTGTGCAGAAAGGTCTCCGTGGTCTAGTGGTTAAGGCGCTCAACCGGCAATTGAGAGGTCCGTGGTTCGATTCCCGGTGGTGACTGATATTTTTGTACAGTAGCATTCATCGATTCCCATCAGCTTTTCAATGCTGTTGTCAATATCCGCCATTGCGGAAGTCTTCAGTATAAAGTATTCAGTATAATGGCAATTAAAGGAATTCGAAATTAATAAATACTGTTCTACTCACGTTGTGTTTTCACCTTCAGAACAAGAATAAGTGATAAGCCAGCACATCTGCTCTAATCAACATCCAGCGCTCAACTCACATCCGACTGATTTCTCTCAACTCTGGAAGCTTATTTCTAGTCTCCCTGTCATAGTTATGCGAGCAATAAACCCTACTTTCTTCCAACGCTCTAGCATTGACAAGCACGAGTGTCTTCTTAATATTTGTAACAAATGACAAAATATTATTGAACGAAGTTTATTAGAGGCCCATCAATCTCATTCTTTGCTCATTATGTAATAGTTAGACAGATCTAGGTGTGTCAATATAGACACCTGTGTAGGTGTGTGAATGTAGGAACCTGAACCTGTGTATATGTGTGAATTTAGGTATCTAAGCCTGTGTAGGTGTGTAGATGTAGGTAGCTGTGTGTAAAAAAAATTTTCAATTATTTTATTGATACTTTTAATCATTATTATTTTTCAAATTACTCTACTAATATTACTTTAACTCAACCATTTTTATCTTGTTCTAATTACATTGCTTTTTCAACAATTCCACTCAATGGTGTATATTCATAAATATTTTCGTATATAATGGGACAGTATGCAGATGTATTTTCTGGGATATTTGCAGTTGTGACAAATGAAAGTTTCACATCAAATGCACCCGATTTCAAAAGTTCACTTTGATAAGAACAGTCTATTACAATTAGTGGTATTTTTTAAAATTCATCAAATGCTTTTGATGTTCCTGAATCATTACTACCACTGGTTATTTGTTTGTGTGGGTAGTAGGTGTGTTGAAAAGCGGCAACCATATGATACAATGTATGTTTATTACCCATAATATTATCATAGGGAAAATATTGTGCATTCAAATACAAGCGCACATTATTCAAATTACAAGAATCAAATTGAGATATATCGTTACAAAGGCTATTTTTTCTATTAGTTTGGAGTCCTTGTATGACAAATCTTGGTTTATCCATTTGTGGTGTGGTTTTAACAGTCCACTGATGACTTGTGCGGTGGGTGGGAAACTCATGTAATTGCCAAGATCTGAATGCAAGGCTAATTGGTTTATCACTGTGAGATAATTTCAGTAGGTCAAGACGAATTGTGTCTGCAACATGTTTGTTGGGTACTCTCTATTGTATTTTTGTTATATCAATTTCGACTCTAGTACCAACAGTAGTTTGAATTTCATTTAAATCAGATGAGGATCGAAGCAGAATCAATTCTTGTTTTACATTTGGAATATTTTTTTATAATCTTCATGAAACTCAACCACATTTCCAGTGGTATACAAAAGTTATATTTATTCTTACTTGTTCATTTATCACAATTCCGTCCCGCATTCTCCCATGTACATTCATTTTGTGGAGTTTAACACAAGAGGTTTTTCATTGACGTTGTGAAGCTGACATTACATGAGTGGTCAACTTCGACTCCACCAACCTCTTATCTAATCTCCTCGAATAAATAACCTATTCCATTGTTCACTAATGCAAAGTCAACTTCAGTATTGTCTGCTTTTTGTACTTTAATATTACCCTCTATTAGAAGATAGCTTTTACATGGTAGTGCATAGACATTCTGTTGATTTACATTGATACGAATTTCATCATTGTTTTTTGTATTTTTGTGATGCATATTGTGTATGAGTGTGGTACTCGAATTGAGTTATACTCTAATCAAATTGTACTTCCTCGATAACATTTAATATTGAATCAATATTCAATCAATGCAAATAATTTGCATACCATGAGGAATTTGGTGATTTTAAATTTTTGTTTTATTTTTATTATATACAAAAAAACCTAATCTTTGTAGTAGGTGTCTATTTTTAGATGTAAGTAATGATGATCTCCTATGTTCATCAGTATTAAATGGATTTCCAGGTTGTTGTATATTTGGTTGATGATTTTTTAAAAATATTAGCATATTTTTTATAATAAAATTAATGGTTTTTTCTTACATACAAGCACACTGTTATTGTTTCTCCATGAACGTTTACCAGATTCCAATCCTGATCAATTATATTTATAAAAATTTAATCTTTTGTGTTTGTGTTGATTGGCATGTACACCACAGTTGTGGGTGATTCAATTATTTTATAGCCTGGGGCTTATTGCATGAGCAAATACAAGCTTGTAATACCAGTAATCAGCTGGAAATTCCTGGAATTCTGTTGTATGAACACACCATTCAGTGAACTTGTATTACTAGTGGCTTTTACCAAACACTATTACATTCTTAAATATATTAATTACAAAATAATATATAATTATTCTTATTTATTATTTATCAATCTGTCATTGCACCATTTGATGTGATACTATCGATTACTGCAACATTTCAGTCTAGAATTATATTAATTTCCATATCAATTGTGTGAATCGACTAGTAAAACTGGGACCCTTTCCATGAATCAACTGGTAAAAGTGGCCTATTATTACTATTTCTAGCATTTTGTGTTGCATCAAGAAACATCTGTCTCCAGTCATAATAATTCTAGAAGTTTCATTTCAGAGAAATTTTGCAAACTACAGATCAGCTGATCAACATTTAGGTTGACAAGGCCACTTTTTTTGCTATTTGCATGCCACACGGAAAAATAAATTGTTCAACATCAGATTTCTAAGAATCGATAGAAGTCAGTCTATGGATTTGAATGGACCAATCAGACGCTGCAGTTTCTAGTGCACTGTTGAGAAATGCGGCTCTGATGAACGCCAATGAATGTGTGTCAATGTTTCTGGACCTATGTAATATAAATTTTTCCTTAATTTTAATAATAGGAATTAGTTCTTTAAGCTTTAGAAATTCCTCCTGGAAAACTTTGTATAGTGGGAACCATCACTTGAAAAATATAAATTAATTTCCAATTTTAGAAAATTAATTCAATTTTTTTTATTCAATTCCATAGTTTGATTTGAATAATAGTTTAATTTCATAGTTTGAATATGATTTTCAAATATGTTGACAAATCATTTATTTATCCATCTTCACCTTCATTGGAAATAATTATTGTGAAGATGTAAATTAAAAGTAATTGAAGTAAGTGAGTTGTAAGGCCTGGTATGGCATGAGGCATGTTTTAGCCTTGTATTTTGGTCACGTATATGCCTGGATGGAAAGGCGTCTCCTTGGATTCATTCCTTTGTTAGCGATCCACCCATACAGCACACTAAGTCACAGATACCTATCAGATATGTAACTATGTGATCTAAAATGTATGTATCAAATGATAGCTTTCAGATAGGTCCCAGCTACATCTCATCATAACCGGTTTTCTTCAGATCCAGTCATACATGCCAAGACATATCTGATACATATCTGATAAGTATCCATGAAACCTACCCACAATGCTCTTAGTCTGCACATGCGCCTTGGCAAGTATTTGTGGGTAACGTCTAGAAGGACTCGTCTGCTAAACGGCCATTGTTGTAAACAAGAATCATCAATTTCGACCTGTTTTGGTGGCTTTTCTAATGTTTGTGTGACATTTTTACCATCGTTTTAAGTGCATGTGGCCAATGCTTTTAAAGTTTTGTGATTTGAAAAGGATTTTTAGAAAGCGTCAAAATTTCAGTAAGTATCAAATAAGATTATCCTTTAATTGCTATTTTAGTATTGATTGTCTCATCTGTTGATTGTTTCTCTAGCATGAATAACATAAATTTTACAAAAATGTACAGCACTAGTCTGAACAATATCTCATAAGATCAATGAGGATACCGTATTTACCAAATTTTAATGTTGTTTTAAAAAGGTTAACTGTCATTAATTTGCTAATAATCTAGAATAATGATGATTTTGGCAGCACCCACATCTGTTACAAAGTTACCAGTAACCATTGAGCCCAGATGAAGAAAAAATAAAAAGTTCTTTAAAACTTATTATATTTTCAGAACTTATAATTATTTTGAGGTTGAAAATTTGACAACGCCTCCAAAGTGCACTTTATTTGATGTTAAAGAGGCTCTGGTTTGGGGGGTTGTGAATTACTACTTATTTAGTACTAATTGAATTCGCCAATGCTTGCTCACATCCCAAAGATGTGACTGATTACTCTTATTATTATCAATGCCTTACTGTTTTAATTGTAATTTTAATTGTTTCAGACTTCAAAGCAGAGGTTTTGAGGAAACTAAATACTCTTCTGTTTAAAGTTCGAATGATTGAAGCGAAACTTGATGATCGTTCACTTGCAATGAAGGAAAATACATCATTAACCGACCAAGAAGAGATTGCCAGATTTCCAATCACAACTGAAAGTCAATTGATTGACTTTAATCAAAATTTTGATCACGAGATTCTCAAAAAATGTGTGAGTTGAATAATCTTTTTAAATTTCACTTTTCATTCAACATAGAATCAAGTTTTAATTTAACCAATTCAGGTTTTATGAATGTCAATTATTTTGATGTTGAAGATCCATCTTGTTTCTACTAATATAATAAAAACTTAAAAAACACAAGTGGAAATTATGACTCACGTTATGGCGTGACGGCCGTTTCACTCTGTTGACTTTGAGCTCATCTCAAACTCATACCTTAAATCAGTGTACTGTGGGTCGTCTGACGATGCTCTTGACAACAGAGTGAAATGGCCGTCACGCCATAACGTGAGTCATAATTTCCACTTAAAAGTGCTTTTTAAGTTTCTATTGTCAATTATTTATTTGGATATTGTATGGTCAATCATCATTACACTTATTGTAGGAACCTGATAGCTTTTCCAATACATAAACATGTATTTTGGCATAAAATTTTGTGTGTGAATGGTCTGGTTCTTTGTCTGTACTGAATAATTCATTTGTGAAAATACAAGGTTATCCCAAGTGAATGGTGCGGTTTCAAACACGGTTTAAACAAAAACCGAATCTCTTACAGTTAATGTTTTTCATTCATTTAATTCGCCATTTCAAACAGTTTTTTTACATAATTAATTAATTTCAATTCGCGTATGCGCAGTAGCGTCGTCATGCTTTATTTGCTATATTCTACAACCTAACCTGAAAGAAGGAGGTTGATAACGCTTTTTATCCACTAAACTAAAGCTGTTCCTGATGCCTAAAGGTTGGCTATGCTGTTTTTAATCTAAAAATACAGAGTGATCATAAAAGAATGGTGTGGTCTCAAACATGGTTCAAACAAAATCCAAGTGACTTACAGTTGATTTTAATTCTTCTAATTTGTCATAATTATATTTTATTATTATTATTTTTACGTTATTTAGTCTATCACTAAGTGCTAGAAGAGTCAATTCAATATACAAAAAAAATAATAATATAAAAAATAAAAATAAATAAAAGTTGATTATTGTTCGAACATTTATCAAGCAACTAAGAGCGCACGCACATAGAATAATTCTTGAAATTTATATTACTTCATTGATTAGTAAGAAAACTGTTTGAAACGACAAATTAGTAGAATTTAATGACATATTAAGGGCCGGTTGCAAAAAAGTGGATTAAAGTTAATCTTTGATTACTCATAAGAATAATTAACGTTCTTAATTGGAGATTAAACTTAACAGGCCTTTGTACAACTGAGACTGACTGTAATTAATTCGGTTTTTGTGATACCATGATCAAAACCGCCCCATTCTTTTATGATCACTCTGTATTTTTAGATTAAAAAACAGCATAGCCAATTTTTAGGCATTAGGTACAGCTTCAGCTTAGTGCACAAAAAGCGTTTTTAACTTCCTTCTTTCAGGTTGGGTTGTAGAATATAGCATATACAGCAGAAATGACAAATAAATTCAGCATGTTGGGGAGGAAGAAAAATCCTTCAAAACCGACTGTCTGTATAAAGTAGTTGGTGAGATCTAATACTATTTTTTCCTTAATGATTGCTTATTTCTCAAGAAATAAAAGAATTTTTCATTATTTTATTATATTATTCATTATTTCCATTATTTCTCAAGAAATAAAAGAGTTTTCTATCTCTTTGAACCTTCATTAACGTCAATACCTTTACTGTTTTCATTAGTTAAAAATAGATATTTGTAGGTATGACAATTTTTTAAAATTCCAATTCTAAATTTCTAATTTCATGTTTATTGGTTGAAAAGTAGCATCTGAAACACTAATTTGACTTCTGTCTCTTTACTCAAGCATCGCTAAATTTAAAAAAGAATTATCCGGTGGTTCGGAACCCACCTAAAACTGTAGGTCCAACTCATCAATCACCATCATCCAACTCATTACCCACGCACAGGTCTCAGACCTATGTGGGCTTCATCCTCAAAAAAAAAAAAAAAAAAAAAAAAATTACTTGCCCAATAATTCACGTTCACCTTACTAGAGCAAAACAATTCTCTTCATTTCTATGAAGTGGCTTATTAATGTAATAAAATTTTAATTTTCCAAACATCTATGAAAGCTGAATTCTGCATTGCTCAGCTTTTATTATTGCTAAATAAAGCAATAATGTGTTGCAGCTTCAACATATGTGTTGAAACTTCCCTTGAATAGAAGCTAAAAAGTTTAAAACTATAAACTTTGAAGGGGTGGTTTTATCAGTTATCATCAAATGGTTACCTCAGTATAATTGTAATTCCTGAAATTGTTGCCATTATTAATCTTTTCCAATTATGTTTGTTGTACTGTATACATTTTTAAAATTCATACATTGATTTGAAACAATATTTTCTTTGATACTCATGTTTCAGCTGTAAGGGTGCACCAAAAAGAGGCAACCGAAAAAGACTTGGATGCTATCATAGCACGTTGGCTTGTACAAGCAAAAATGAGGATTGACAGGAGTAAAAAGTAAGCTGATTATTTGATTCCAACTGGTAGCCTATGAGTCATTTTTCATTAAAATTTCTCAATTGTAGCAGCACAAATGTCTGTTGAGCTAAGCTTTATCTCTAATTAACAATGTTATTTTTCATGCTTAATGGAACCTTGATCTATTTTCGTGCAACCGACCCTTAGACATTATTTAGAGGGAGGACACACAAGCGGCCTGGTAGCAAGTCGCCTTCCATATATGTATTCAGTCTTGGACTTGCATTGCTTGAATAAAAAATGGGTTATTACTTATGGGTCATATGTGCTCTGATGAATGCTGACTTATGGGCTATTGTATTGTATATTTATGCTATTCTTTCCAGCAAATCATTGTCTAGTTGTTTTTGAAAATGAAAGTTTTAAATCAAAACACTTGTATTTTCTCAACATCGTATTCTTTCCATCGCTCATCACTACAAGCATTTAAATTCAAATTTCATCTATTCATAATTAGAACGTACATTTATTGTAAAACAGTATTACAGGATATGAATATTGTATGATGATTTGTCTGTGTGCCGGGAGGAGTCATAATTTTCAGAGAAAAAAACTTGTAAAATAAAAATAAAATTATATTACTACTACTACTACTACTACTACTACTACTACTAATAATAATAATAATAATAATAATAATAATAATTTATCAGTCTTAAATAAATATGATAATAAAATTGTTGTAAACGTTGACATTTCGATTAATAACGGTTTCTGTTTGAATATTTAAGCCTAAAGCCAAATGCACACCTAATGCTGCATGGTGTGGCATTTGCCCACAGAAACGTGATTTCTATGTAATGGCTTGAATAGCAGTACCACATCATGTGCAATTCTTCTCACTTGAGCAGCCAATAAAGCTTGAGGCAACCATAATTCAAGAAAAATACAAATTTGATTCAGTAAGTGGCCTTATACACCTTATAAAATGCTTGCTACAAGTCAGTCAGGAATAGCAACTCCTCCAGCTATAGAGTTTTAGTTTTCTCCATTTCATCTACAAAATTTCTTATTTCAATCTCAATTTCTATGTAAAAATTTAGGCTGGTGAAAAATTAACCAGCTATTTCCAACTAACTCCAGTGTTTGCAGGCTTCTCTCTTCTAATTAGATTTAATAAAAACATATCCATATTACACATGCTTGATAATCAACTTTGTGACTTCTGTTATTTACTGTTAATGATCTAAATTGTTTTATTCCAGTAATGTACCAGAGAAAACAGCAAATGATGATATGGACCTGCTCGAATGGATAAGATACCATGGATAGATTTATGTAGTTGCCTGATTTCTGTAAGTTACCAGGAAGTTTTGATGACAGAATAGAGAATGAGCTCATTACTTTTTCTATAAAACAGTGTTTCATTATAGAATATTTTGTTATTTTCCAAAGTGTATTCTATATTTATGAAATATATTTTATATATTTATATTCCACTCTTGCGTTTTCTTTCACACTTCCATGTAATTGATCAATATTATCCTCTTTGATCCTAGCACCTCTACAAATTGTATTCTTGACAAGAATCAGGGATACATTTTGATAATTGTTATTTTCACCCTCATTAATATAAAATATTTTGCAGATACATCTCAGATATGTATCAGTTACATAACTGTGATAGTTACAGAGACCAATCTGATACCTATCAGATACATCTGTGGTATGTACCTGATACATCTAAATGTCCGCTTTGTTGATATGTTTCAAACAGATATCACTGATACATATTGGATACATAGTTTTGATACATATCTGATAGATTCCATTGATTCATTTCTGGTACATATCAATGATACATATCAAATATGTACCAATGATACTTGTTTGAAACATACCACCAAAGCGGACATTTAGATGTACCTGGTACATACCTGGTATGTTTCAGGTAGGTCTCTGGAAGTTTCTGATACATATCAGAAGTTTCAAAATTATGTATCTGATACATATCTGGGACATAACCGTGCTGTATGGGCAAGTCGCATGGCGTCCAATCAGAGGCGACCTCGCCCACGAGCTTAAGACTAAGTTGACCCTAGTATTTAAACACTGACTAGAGAGGACTCGCACTCTCAGAGCTCACTTGCAGAACAATCCTCCTGACGACTACACCTGCGTGGCCGTCGGCTATAGACCCAGCCACTCTCTCTCGCCAAGCCCGTAAACTCCAACCAATCTTCACATGGAAGCCGCTGACTAACTTCGCACCGCCATGTATTGTACTCAACAAGGTAACAAGTAAACGACTAATCCAAAACTCGAATCTCTCATTACGTCTCACCTCTTACCTACCGAACCCTTTTTCTTTTTCCTTTGTAGTCTGACCCGCTCGGTCCACTACAAAGTGGTGGCAGCAGTTTGGATTTATTTTAAATTGATTTATTTTAAATTGATTTATTTTAAATGATTTAAATAATCTTGTAAGAAATCGAGACGTAAATTAATTTTTTAGATTTGTCTTTTATTGTTTGAAATATTTTGTTGAATTATTGTTGAATCATGAAATGTAGAAAAGTGGATTTCAAAAGAAATTCTGATTTAAAGTGTAAGCATAAGGATGATATAACTGAATTTTTTCAATTACTTATAGAATTGTTGATGCTGCTTCAAGACGAAGTATAAACGAATTAATTGAGAACTATAAAATCTTTGAGAGATGAGTGCTGGACTGAGTTGTTTTCTTGAATAATTTTATTTTGTGTTTTGTGTCTCTTTGTGCTATGCATTCATTGTTTTGTGATTGATTTTAATTGAAATTATGTGTTGTCTTTGTTCATTGATTTATGGGCTTAAGAAAATCGAAGATTAGTAGACAAATAACAGATGAAAAAATAGTAGAAGAGTGTTATCGACCCTTTGGTTCAAGTCCCATGTCGAGAAATTCAGATTCAAATACCCAAAGTAGGGAATTGTTTATGAAAATAAGAACTAGATCTGCAGAAATAATCGCGTATTATGAACATAGAATTGAACCGTTGCTTCCTCATTTATTAGCAGCCCCACTTAGTGTACCAGTAAATAATTGTGTGCCATCGTCTACACCTACGTTTGATAATAGGGCAACCGTAAAAATTAATGTTAAAAAGAATAGTAAAGGGCAGTGGAGTACTTCTCCTTCACCCTCACATACGTCAGTACGGCCGGAACCTCCCGTGTATCCCACAGATTTGAGTAAAATTTCGACTACATTTCGTAATGCAGTTGCTTACGAAAGAGGCAGACAAGATGCTATGAATTTGTATCCCCTTAGTTTGACTGAAGCAATTTACGACGTTCCGAAAACAAAAACCCCGAGAGTCTCAGCTGTAACCAACGCTGAATACATGAATATGGAAGTTCAGAAAAAATATTAGGAAAAGAAATATGTCGAGAAGTTATTGTCCCCAACCATTGTATTATTTGCCTGTTAGCGATCCTGATACATTATTAGAAGGCTGTGAAACTATTTTAAGATCATTAGTTCAACGAATAATCGAAGGTTACGTTAATGGATTTACTGCCTATTCCGGTGAAACATACGTTCAACGAGTAATTGTGACAAAGCTCGAAATACGTTTTAGAAATTGAATAATAAAAATAATAATATAAATATAATTAATTCTGTTAATTTTATTTTTCCTTGAATTTTTCTTAAATTTTTGGAAATGACTACTCCGGTAGAATCTTCTGCTTTTAAGTCTTCTTTGGAAGAACAAACCCGATCGACCGTAAAATAAATTAGCAAACAACTTGACACGAAAAGTTCCCCAGTAACAGTAAAGGATTTTGCATTAGCTAGTGTAATAGAACCCTGG
The DNA here is from genome assembly GCA_948455865.1 of Conomelus anceps. Taxonomy (NCBI): domain Eukaryota; kingdom Metazoa; phylum Arthropoda; class Insecta; order Hemiptera; family Delphacidae; genus Conomelus; species Conomelus anceps. The sequence continues at coordinate 326,867 of CAOJWK010000383.1, forward strand.
CACGGCGACACGTCAAAAATAACGGTCGGTGATTTTATTTCACAAATTGAAAATGTAGCTACTCTCGGAAATTGGTCTGATTCAGATAAAATAAAAATAATTTCCCTAAAATTAGAAGGATCCGCTTTAGTATTTTTCAAAAGTAGCCCATCTACTAACGCACCTGATGTGACGTACGAAGAAGTAAAGCGCGCATTGATTGAACGATTTACCGAAAAACTTCCCGATCAATACTACTACACTGCTTTACAGTCAAGTGCTCAGAGAAAGGGAGAGAGCCCCGAGCAATACGCCGATAGGCTACGTGCTATCTGTGAGAGAACGATACGGAGATCAGAGAATCCAGTTGAACAAAAGATTCTAAACGAAGAAGCATAACAGAGACTGTTATCTGCTTATCTAACCGGTCTCAAAGGAGAAACGGGTAGACAAACTCGTTACAACTTCCCTACCAGTATGAGGCAAGCTGTACAGCTGGCTGTAACTATTTCGAATATGTCCCAACCAACAATCACTAATCGAGTGTTTTCCGCTCAAATTAAACAAAGACCAAATCGCGAAAATCAACAGTCTAATACTCGCGAAACCCGAACGTGTTTCAATGGTAACAAAGTAACCTTGCAAAAAACTGTAGGGCCCCTAAAAGGAACGAACAACCTAAAAGGAACGAACAACCTAAAACTACCTCTAATTGGCGCAACCCTACCTCTAAATGGTATGAAAATGACAAACCTAAAGGACAAGACATAACTAAAACTGTGAGATTTTCAAAACCCAATTCTAACTCAAAAAATGTAGAATGCTATAAATGCCACAAGAAAGGTCATATCGCTAAAAATTGCAAACAGGATTTTCCGACGAGTTCGACCACGGACGCCTGGTAGTCGAACAAAATGAAACGGTCCCTGAATTAGTACCCCACCTGGAAATTAAAATGTCTAAAGAAAATATTAAGGATTTAGTAGTTACTGCAGAACTCTGTGTGTCTTGTGAGGGAGCTTAGATTAAAACCAAGAAGTCAAATCGTGATAGAAGGAAAAATTAAATTTCAGGGAAAGCCTGGCCAGGTCAACACGAAATTTGATAGAGAAAAACAGGTCAACACGAAATTAGATAGAGAAAAACAGTTAGCAACGAAATTTGATAGAGAAAAATCGGTTAATCCGAATTTTATTAAAATTAAACAAGTCCAAACGAAAAGTGGTACTAGTACAGTGGATTCTGTGCTAGGTTGTGACGAAAATCAGCAGGAGTCTGATAGAACAGTAACGCTTAGGAGTATGGTAAAGCCTACCCTAAGAGATAGACATCAACAGGAGTTTGATGATAGTTTTTCTGTAGAGAAAGAAAATGTTACTGGAAAGTTTAAGAGTATGGTAAAGCCTACCTTAACAGAGCATCAACAGGAGTTTGATGAGAGTTTTCCCACTGTAAGTGTGGTGGAAAACAAATTAGAAAATTATGATAGGTCCACCTTGCTGCTTAGACAGTGGAGATCGTGAGAAGGAATATCATAAAGAAATTAGTAAACCACTTATGGATAAATTAAGTTCATCACGAAGTGTTGTAATCGAACCTATTGATATTGGTATAAATGGAATATTAGTAGCCCGAACATTGAGCCCCATACAGTACAATGAGAGTGGTAAATCTGCCACTGTGTTCATTAAAATTTTGAATTATGCTAATGAAGAATTGAAAATTCCTAAAAATAAATGTGTAGGATTATGTGAAACAGATTTTGAAATATCAACAGATAATAATTGTTCAGATGAAAATAAATGTTGTAATGTTTCTGTGCATAAACGTCAAGATAATGAAATGGATGATTGTGCTGATATTTGTGAAATGCCTAGTATAGAAAAAGAAGAGCTTGATAAGCTAATTAATCAAAAAGTAAACCATCTTACTCAAACTGACAGAGAAGTAATAGAACCCATATTAAAAGGATATGGTGACTTATTTTATAACGAATCTAAAAAGTTAGGAAGTAAATTGAATGTTGAACATTTCATTGATACTGGCGATGCAAAGCCAATTAAAAAGTCCCCATACCGAATTCCTGAAATGCTGAAACCTGTAGTAAAAGATCAAGTAGCTAAAATGTTGAAAAATGACATCATAGTACCTTCTGATTCTCCTTGGAGCGCCCCAATAGTTATAGTTAAAAAGAAAGGTCCTGATGGACAACATTCATATCGTTTTTGTGTTGATTATCATCTTTTGAACGCTGTAACTTACTCAGATGCATATCCCCTTCCACGAATAGATGACACTTTAGATAGCTTAGGTGGAAGTCGAATTTTTACTACCTTAGACTAGCGGCTACTGGCAAGTACCCATGGCTAATAAGGATGCACCTAAGACAGCTTTTAGTTTACCCACTGGTGAACATTATCACTTCAAAGGTCTAAGTTTTGGACTAAAGAACGCTCCAGCTACAATGCAGAGATTATTAGATAATTTGTTAGTTGGAATGAAAGGAACAGAAGCTTTAATATATTTAGATGATATTTTGATATTTTCCAGAACCATTGAAGAGCATGCAGAACGATTAACTCATGTTTTTCAAAAGCTTAAGGCAGAAAATTTATTCCTTCAAGGTTGGAAGTGTAATTTTGCTGAGAAAGAAGTAAAATATTTAGGCCATGTCATTTCAGAAGATGGCATTGCGCCAGATCCTATAAAAATAAAAAGTGTACAAAATTTTAAGTGTCCTGTTAATGTAACTGATATAAAATCATTTTTAGGATTAGTTGGATATTATAGAAGACACATAAATAATTTTGCTGAATTAGCAAGACCATTAAATGAATTGTTAAAGAAAAATGTTATGTTTGAATGGAAAGAATCACAAGAACAAGCTTTTCAAGCTTTGAAAGATTCTTTATGTAAAAGTCCCATTTTTAAGTACCCAGATTTTACAAAAGAATTCATATTGAGTGTAGATGCTTCTCAAAATTGTATTGGATCTGTTTTATCCCAAGTATGGAATAAAAACGAACAGGGTGTAGCATACGCAAGTAGAACGCTAAATAAAGCAGAACGTAATTATTCCACCACCGAACGAGAGCTATTAGCTTTAGTTTGGAGTACAAAACATTTTAGATGTTACCTTTTTGGAAGTAAATTTATTGTAATAACCAATCATGCACCACTCAGGTGGCTGTTAAATTTGAAAGACCCAACTTCGCGGCTAGCGCGATGGGCTTTGAGATTATCTGAATTTGAATTCGAAATTCATCACAAACCTGGTAAAAATCATGGAAACGCTGATGGATTGAGTCAATCCATACGGAAAATAGATTTTGAAAACGCTATAATCGATAAAACTTTAATAAAAGAAGTCCAACGTTCAGACCCTTTTTGCAACCAACAAATTCAGAATATAGAAACTGATTCACAAGAACAAGAATTTATTCTAGATAAAGATGAAGTACTATATAGAAAAAATATTCAGAGTTCTGAAGGAAATGGAATAATCTATCAATTAGTAATTCCTTCTGAATTAACCCAGAGAGTAATTAAATCACACCATGATACTAAATTTTCAGCTCACCAAGGAATCCATAAAACCTATGAAATGTTAAAATCTTTATATTTTTGGCCTGGAATGAAAAAAGAAGTACAAGTGTACATACAAAATTGTTTATCTTGTCAAGAACGTAAATCTGATGGTCATAAAAAGGTACCATTAGTTTTATTCGATCCCGTAAATGAACCATTTGAGTTAGTTTCATTAGATATTACAGGTCCCCATCGCATTAGCGATACTGGAAATAAATATATTTTGACTTTTATTGATTACATGACAAGATATTGCGAAGCAATACCAATTAAAGATCAAACTGCTGAAACTATAGTGAGAGAGTTTGTTAGAAATATTATTGTTAGACATGGAGTCCCACGAAAATTATTAACAGATTTAGGTAGAAATTTCGTTTCAGATTTATTTAAAGGAACATGTAAGCTCTTAGGTATTAAAAAGCTTAATACAATGAGTTATCGGCCTGAGACAAACGGTTTACTAGAAAAATGGCATAGAACTCTTAATGATATGTTATCTCACTTTGTGAAGAAAAATGGAAGAGATTGGGATGAATATCTCCCCTATGTGCAAATGGCGTATCGTAGTATGAAACACAGTATCACCGGTTACAGTCCATATTATCTTTTGCATGGCCGAGAAATGCGTTTGCCGTCAGAAGCGGCACTAGACGTGATTATCGAAAATGACAAAGAGATTACCGAAGATGAGAGAGTAGAACAACTGAGAGAGAAGCTGTCTGAAGCGTACAGGATAGCAAACGGAAGAACGCAGGATGCGCATGGGAAGAATAAGTATTATTACGATGTAGGAAAGAAACATATTGAATATAAAGAAGGAGATTTCGTAATGATCTATCAACCTTCTTTACGACGCGGTCCTAAACGAAAATTCGCTAAACAATGGACTGGTCCTTATAGAATCGTGCAAAGACAGAATGAATATAACTATAAAGTGAAGATTGGAAATAAACAAGTTTTACTTCATGCGAATCTACTAAAACCATGTTCGATTCGTAAGGCCGGCCACACACCAAATCGGGCACGGCGCAGCACGGCGCGACGTTTTGCCTTAAGGCGCCTTGTGCGACATGGTTTGTATTGGTTTGAATGGAGGTGCCGCACACTGCATCGAGCACGGCAAGGCACGGCGAAGCAGCGCCGCAAGGCGCTTTGTCCTGCCATGTCAATTTTCGTCTTTCAGGCAAAACGCATCAGGCAAATCGGTCTGCGCATGCGCGGGGATCGCCACCACGTGTAGCAGTGGTTGAGTCATAGCATATAATGTAATTGTCTTTGGTCCTAGTGATAGTCGTTCTAGTATTGTCTAGTTGTTGTGTGACAAGTGAAATGGCAAGCCAGGATGATTAAACTGCAACTCTCATTTACACCTTGAATAATTTACACCAAATTTCACCTTGAATCAGATCGGCAATAAAGCCATAGAACACAAAAAATTACGATAAAAATCATGTTTGCTTAGTCCAACATAGAAAATTTTGTCCTACGTGACACTACACTACAGAAATAAAAATCGTAAAAGCTACCTTTAGACACAGATTACAGAAACAACAAAAACAATAATAGATGTCTGTGCTTTAGCCTATGGTGTTTCAAAATGAAGTTCACATTTATTTACCTTTCAATTAGCCTACATAATCAGCAAAGAGGGTTTCTAGTAGATAATTATTTCAATTTATTTTATTTTTAATGTTTTTGTATAATCTAGTTCATATTTGAATACTAGGTCGTCACTTCTCAAATTCCATACTCACCTTCTGCTTCATACTGCTCAACTTACTTCAAAATCAGTTCTTAGAGAAATATTCTTCTGACCGAAATATTTTTTCAAGCATTCTCCATGTTCAATACTTTAATCAAGGTATTCAATTAGATTCGAATTTTCCAATCATTAAAACTATCGCGGTTTTATTTTAAAACAATGAAGCCCACATAGGGCTGAGACCTGTGCGTGGGTAATGAGTTGATGATGATGATGATGATAATAATAAGCGTAGGCTATTACTTTTAATGTTGGGGAGACCATTACGGGTAGTTCCACCTCTTTGTTTGAGAAATGTTATGAGAAACATGTTGGACCTAACTTACTATTTTAGGCGGGTTCCGAACCACCGGGTGAGTGATAATAGAGCTTATAACAGAAAGTCATCAAAGCACGGTCCATCAAAGCGCAGTCTTGAGCTCTCGTGACTCAACATCTCGATCGCAAAAACACCACATGACTAATCACCACTCTAGCTAGATGATGATGATGATGATGACTGATGAGTTGGACCAACAGTTTTAGGTGGGATTCAAACCACCTGGAAGAGTATTTACAGCATAGAACAGTTTCCGAACTGTTCCAAATCGGTCACCGAATCGGCCACCCTCACAGAAAGGGGTAATTAACTTATCTCATCTGACTAGCATGGCTCGTGGCTATTCACTTCGCCAAGGAAACTTTCCCCCATATAGTTTGCAAGGAGCGCAGTAAAGATTACCTTTGATTTGGAATAAATTAGATGAGTCCTTTTAAAAATAAAGTCGCCTTGCCATGCCGTGCCGTGCCATGCTGATGGTGCTCTTATTTCATCGTGCACGGCGCGGCGAGGCGAGGCAAGGCAAAACGTCATGCCGCGCCATGCCTGATCTGGTGTGCCTAAGGCCGGCCGCACACCAGATCAGGCACGGCGCGGCATGACGTTTTGCCTTGCCTCGCCTCGCCGCGCCGTGCACGATGAAATAAGAGCACCATCGGCATGGCACGGCATGGCAAGGCTACTTTATTTTTAAAAGGACTCATCTAATTTATACCAAATCAACAGGTAATCTTTACTGCGCTCCTTGCAAACTTTGGGGGGGGGGGGAGTTTCCTTGGCGAAGTGAATAGCCACGAGCCGTGCTAGTCAGATGTGATAAGTTAATTACCCCTTTCTGTGAGGGTGGCCGATTTGGTGACCGATTTGGAACAGTAAAAAAGACTGTTCTATGCTGTAAATACTCTTCCAGGTGGTTCGAATCCCACCTAAAACTGTTGGTCCAACTCATCAGTCATCATCATCATCATCATCCAGCTAGAGTGGTGATTAGTCACGTGGTGTTTTTGCGATCGAGATGTTGAGTCACGAGAGCTCAAGACTGCGCTTTGATGGACCGTGCTTCGATGACTTTCTGTTATAAGCTCTATTATCACTCACCCGGTGGTCGGAGCCCGCCTAAAATAGTAAGTTAGGTCCAACATGTTTCTCATAACATTTCTCAAACGAAGAGGTGGAACTACCCGTAATGGTCTACACAACATTAAAAGTAATAGCCTACGCTTATTATCATCATCATCAACTCATTACCCACGCACAGGTCTCAGCCCTATGTGGGCTTTATTGTTTTAAAATAAAACCGCGATAGTTTTAATGATTGGAAAATTCTCATCTAATTGAACACCTTGATTAAAGTATTGAACATGGAGAATGCTTGAAAAAATATTTCGGTCAGAAGAATATTTCTCTAAGAACTGATTTTGAAGTAAGTTGAGCAGTATGAAGCAGAAGGTGAGTACGGAATTTGAGAAGTGACGACCTAGTATTCAAATATGAACTAGATTATACAAAAACATTTAAAATAAAATAAATTGAAATAATTAACTACTAGAAACCCTCTTCGCTGATTATGTAGGCTAATTGAAAGGTAAATAAATGTGAACTTCATTTTGAAACACTGTAGGCTAAAGCACAGACATCTATTATTGTTTTTGTTGTTTCTGTAATCTGTGGCTAAAGGTAGCTTTTACGATTTTTATTTCTGCTCGTGATTTTTATTTCAGGACTAAGCAAACATGATTTTTATCGTAATTTTTTGTGTTCTATGGCTCTATTGCCGATCTGATTCAAGGTGAAATTTGGTGTAAATTATTCAAGGTGTAAATGAGAGTTGCAGTTTAATCATCCTGGCTTGCCATTTCACTTGTCACACAACAACTAGACAATACTAGAACGACTATCACTAGGACCAAAGACAATTACATTATTTGCTATGACTCAACCACCGCTACACGAGGTGGCGATCCCCGCGCATGCGCAGACCGATTTGCCTGATGCGTTTTGCCCGAAAGACGAAAATTGACACGGCAGGACAAAGCGCCTTGCGGCGCTGCTTCGCCGTGCCTTGCCGTGCTCGATGCAGTGTGCGGCACCTCCATTCAAACCAATACAAACCATGTCGCACAAGGCGCCTTAAGGCAAAACGTCGCGCCGCGCCACGCCGTGCCCGATTTGGTGTGCGGACGGCCTAAGGCCGGCCGCACACCAGATCAGGCATGGCGCGGCATGACGTTTTGCCTTGCCTCGCCTCGCCACGCCATGCCCGATGAAATAAGAGCACCATCGGCACGGCACGGCACGGCATGGCAAGGCGACTTTATTTTTAAAAGGACTCATCTAATTTATTCCAAATCAACAGGTAATCTTTACTGTGCTCCTTGCAAACTTTGGGGGGGAAAGTTTCCTTGGCGAAGTGAATAGCCATGAGCCGTGCTAGTCAGATGAGATAAGTTAATTACCCCTTTCTGTGAGGGTGGCCGATTTGGAACAGCAAAAAATACTGTTCTATGCTGTAAATACTCTTCCAGGTGGTTCGGATCCCACCTAAAACTGTTGGTCCAACTCATCAGTCATCATCATCATCATCATCCAGCTAGAGTGGTGATTAGTTATATGGTGTTTTTGTGATCAAGATGTTGAGTCACGATTGCTCAAGACTGCGCTTGGATGGGTGACCGTGCGTCAATGAAGAGGTGGAACTACCCGTAATGGTCTCCCCAACATTAAAAGCAATAGCCTACACTTATTATTATCATCATCATCATCATCATCATCATCATCATCAACTCATTACCCACGCACAGGTCTCAGCCCTATGTGGGCTTCATTGTTTTAAAATAAAACTGCGATAGTTTTAATGATTGGAAAATTCTCATCTAATTGAATACCTTGATTTAAGTATTGAACATGGAGAATGCTTGAAAAAATATTTAGGTTGGAAGAATATTTCTCTAAGAACTGATTTTAAAGTAAGTTGAGCAGTATGAAGCAGAAGGTGATTCCAGAATTTGTGAAGTGACGACCTAGTATTCAAATATGAACTAGAGTATACAAAAACATTTAAAATAAAATAAATTGAAATAATTATTTACTAGAAACCCTCTTCGCTGATTATGTAGGCTAATTGAAAGGTAAATGAATGTGAACTTCATTTTGAAACACCGTAGGCTAAAGCACAGACATCTACTATTGTTTTTGTTGTTTCTGTAATCTGTGGCTGAAGGTAGCTTTTACGATTTTTATTTCTGCTCGTATGTAGTATAGGTAGTGTATAGTGTAGAGTAGTGTCGCGAAGGACAAGATTCTCTATATTGGACTATAAGCAAACATGATTTTTATCGTATTTTTTTGTGTTCTATGGCTCTATTGCTTATCTGATTCAAGGTGAAATTTGGTGTTAATTATTCAAGGTGTAAATGAGAGTTGCAGTTTCGGAGGGTGGTGGGGTACAGCGCGCCCTGCCATCAACGGAGACCCCATCATCATCCAGAAATGAATTGAATCCTGGCTTGCCATTTCACTTGTCACACAACAACTAGGCAATACTAGAACTACTATCACTATGATCAAAGATAATTACATTATTTGCTATGACTCAACTACCGCTACACGTGGTGGTGATCCCCGCGCATGCGCAGACCGATTTGCCTGATGCGTTTTGCCCGAAAGACGAAAATTGACGAGGCAGGACAAAGCGCCTTGCGGCGCTGCTTTGCCGTGCCTTGCCATGCTCGATGCAGTGTGCGGCACCTCCATTCAAACCAATACAAACCATGTCGCACAAGGCGCCTTAAGGCAAAACGTCGCGCCGCGCCGCGCCATGCCCGATTTGGTGTGCGGCCGGCCTAAGAGAACGCGAAAACGTATTCAACGGCAACCTAACCAGTTGACCTCGACGAACACCCAGACATTCCTATACGAGTGGGAAGGACAGGAAATTCGTGAGTTGGCGTGTGGCTCATGTCTGCGAAACGAGTATGCAAATGAAGAACTCGCAATCGCCACTCCTTCATCCAACCCACATATCACATCCGCTGAAGAACTGACTAATGAACCTGAAAATACTTTACTGAATGAACGTGACTTGATTATGCAACATGAACCGAACCGCCCCAGACGCGAAAGAAGAATACCTTCGCACTTGGATGATTACATAATAGACTTATAAAGTCTAGACAGTTAAAAGATTAAATTGAATAATGAAACTTAATAGGACTTAGAACAGTTGTTGTATCCCTGTATTGTAGGATACAAGCCTTTTCTTTTCTTTTGTTTTAGGTTTCCTGATTGTAATCTTCATGATAATGGAAAGTAGTGCAACTCAACTAAATCCTTGTCAAGAAAGAAATTGTTATTTAAAGACTGGATTAATTTTCCAAAAAGAAGGAGATGTCTTGTTCTCCGGTGACCGATGGACAGTTGTAATTAAGCTACATGTACAAGACTATGATGAAATACTTTCTTCAGCTAAGAAAGCTATCTCTATGTCAACAGTTGAGGCTGAGGATGAAGAGAAATCCAATTCGATACTATTTGTTAGGAAAACCGAGTTAACTAGAATGCAACGTTTAGTTGATCATTTGGAAAATGAATTATTAGCTTTTAAACAAATGTTACCAGTTGAAATTCAGCAGAATAGATCTAAACGTGGTTTAATTAATGTTGGCAGAAATATTATGAAATTTTTATTTGGAACTTTAGATGATGATGATTTAATAGCAATGAATAAAAAGATTACTCATATTGAGCACCAGTCTCAATCCATCACCCATTTAGTTGAAGATCAATTAACTTTTGTAAAGAGTATGAATAAACAAATTCAAAATCATGGTATAATTTTGAATGAAACTTTGAACCTTTTAGCTGAGGTTATAGAAGAAAATAATAAATTAAATACAAGCCTATGGTCTGAAACTAATGCACTTCAAGAAATGTTGAGCAAACAGAGAGGAATACACACACTTGTCAGAGAAGTGGAAATTACTTCAATTTTAGTACAAAAAGAATTACTTGAACTAAGACAGTCATTAGATGACACATCTGCTGGACGATTAAGTTGTTTATTAGTTCCACCTCAAAATTTATCAGAAATTTTAAAGCAAGTAGTTGGAAAATTACCGCCAGGTATGGCGTTGCTCACCACTACTGAAATAGATAAGATTTATGAACATTATCATATAATTACCACAAATGCTGTTTCCACTATGAATGGAATCCGTCTATTCCTTGACATTCCTTTGAGATCTCCTAACTATTTCAAATTATATTCCATAAAACCCCTTCCTTTCAAAGACGCTGAGAGTGGACAATTCCTAGTGACAAAAGTGAAAGAAGAATACTTAGCTGTTTCCTACGATGGACAGAAATTTGTTACAATGACTCAAAGTGAAGTGAACAACTGTAAAGGAGAACTTCATTCCCTATGTCCGCCGAATTTACCAATCAAGTCGAATATGAACAGTTGCGTTTATCATATGTTTATGGGTCAAGATGAACAAGTACATAAACATTGTGAAGTTTATCTTATGAACACACCATTTGAACCAGTTTTATATAGAATACCAGATAGTAAGGCCTGGATCTATAGTGTCTCTGAACCTGTACGACTAGTATGTGAATGTTTATTCACAGAAGAGAGCTCAACTGTTGACGTTATCAATAATGTTGGTATTCTTGAAAACGTGCAACACTGTTATGTGCATGCTGAGAAATTTACATTATTGCCTTCAACTGCTAGTACATCTCGCCTCGGGCAGTTGAAGAGGAAACATCTATTGTTGTCTGCTCCGTATTAATCATTTGTTTTAACTAGTTTTAATCAGTATGCATTGCGTGAAATGTGATTGTGATGTTCACGAACAGGACCTACTTCTGTGCAGTGTATGTAAAAATAAATTCCATTTTTTGTGTCAGCTTATGAACGAAAAAACTTTCGAAAAATGTCCACTGACAGTAAGGGTAAGTGGAAGTGCAACGAATGCAAGTCGGTGCTGGTAGCTGGAAAAAAGATAAGCGATACGCTGCCTGGCGCCAGTGTGGGTGACAGTGCTTCTTCGTCAACTGCCACTGTGGTTGTGGCGGGGGTCGGGGTGTCTACTCCCGGCGCTCTCTCTTCAGCTGACCTTCAAGCGATCGGCCTTGTTGTCAAACAGCTCATTCAAGCTGAATTGCCGCCTTCATTCAAAAGTGACTTCAAAGACATTAAGCATTCGATTGATTTTATTTCCGATGAATTTGACAGTTTTAAAAATGAACTCATAGCTATCAAGGAGGATAATAGGAAAATGAAACAGGACATTGAAAATTTGAAAGATGATAATGGAAAACTGAAAAGTGAAGTTGCAGCCCTACAGGCCTACAGTCGTAGGGAAAACATTGTTATTACCGGTATCACGGAGACAAAAAATGAATGTATAAATGAGGTATTCAATTCAGTTTCAAAGGCGATTGGGAGTGCAATAACTGCAAAAGACATTAGTGTAGCCCATCGGCTTCCTAGTAGGAGGGACAGTATTAAACCCATTGTTATCAAATTCGTGCGTCAGCAGGACAAGGTGTCGTGGCTGGGAAATTTTAGAAGAGCTTCCTCGCAAGACACTAGTGGACCTGGTATCTCTGCGAAAGTAATTTCGACTGATCTACCTAGTAGTAGGGTAATGGCTCATGAACACTTGATCCCCTCTACACTTGAACTGTTGAACACAACTAGAAAAATAGCTCGTGAAAAAGGATATCGCTTTGTGTGGGTACGCGATGGAAACATTCTCATCAAGAAGGACGAAAATAAAGCGGTAATCCAGATAAAAAGTGATGTCAACCTCTCTAAGATTTAAAGTACTGAGTGATTTGTTCGCTGATGATTATTGATTGCTACTTATTATGGAAATTTTTGAAAATTTAGACGAATATAATAAAGTTGAAACATTATGTTTAAAAAACTCTATTGATTATTACAATATTATTTCTCACCAACCTAGTGAAAATTTCGATATAATTCATAGTAATATTAGGTTTATTGGGAAAAATTTTGACGAATTTTATTTGGAATTTGCTAATGTATTGCCTCTCATTGACATGATAGTTTTATCTGAGACGGGTCACCAAAGTATTAGGCCATCTGGGTGTGACATACCTGGTTTCAATCAATACTATTCCATGAACCAGACAAATAGAAATGGGGGTGTAGTAGTTTATTTGAAAAATAATTATGACAATGTTACTGTGCGGGAATGTACATTATCTGGGGCTAGTTGTCTTATTGTAAAGTTGAAAGCTTTTGAGGAGGAGTGGGTAATTGTTTGTGCCTACAGATCTCCAAATGAAAATTGTCATGATTTTGTAAATTCTTTGGCTGAGTTGCTTTTGGAAATAAGTTTGGGGAAAAATGTTATATTGGTAGGAGATATAAATATCGATATTTTTAATAATAGTCATAACCCTCACACTGAATCATATTCGAATTTATTAAATGAAAACGGGCTTATATCTTATGTGAACTGTTGCACAAGGGTCCCATTTCAGGGAACACCCTCGTGTTTGGATCATTTTTTTGGTAATGTTCACAATAATAAGCACATTGAACCCATGGTGTTGGAGACCTGTCTAACTGATCATTATGTTACATCTCTCCGGGTTCGCTGTGCCATAGACCTGGCCCACACTGCTGCCCAACGTGAGGTGCCGCTTGTTGTCACCAGGCTCAATTATGATAGGCTTTTGACTCTTATCCAATCTGAGGAATGGCATTCTGTCTTGTCTAATGGGAATGTTAATGATTCAGCAGACAATTTTGTTAAAACTTTGCAAAGCTATATTGAAAAATCCACTGTAAGTACAGCTAAAGCTAATTCTAAGTTTAAAAAAATTAAGCCATGGATTACTCAAGGTTTGGTAGTATCCATCAGAAAAAAACAGATGTTATTTAATAAATGAAAAAAAGAGCCTTTTAATTTAAACCTTAGAAACTATTTTAGAAATTATCGAAACAGACTGACAGTTCTTATTAGAGAAGCTAAACAAACATATTATAGCAGAAAGATTGAGGAGGCAGGTAATGATATTAAACGGACTTGGAACGTAATTAAGGAGGTAGCTGGTTGTAATAATAGGAAGGAATGTGTCGAAGAAATTGAAATTAATGGTGATGTCTATAGTGCTAGAGATAATCCTAATATTTGTGCAAATGCTTTCAATGATTTTTTCATTTCTATTGGAGAGAATATGGTACAGCAGATTCAACAAGAGCCTGGTGGTGATTTGAGGCCTTTAAATGTTCACAATCCCGACTGGCAACCGCAGGATAATTTTTCTTTTCGGTTGGTTTCTGAGGCTGAGGTTGTGGAGGCGATTGAGAGCCTTAGGGGTGCATCTGGGCCTGGTCATGATGGCATTACTGTATCCGTTTTAAAATCTGTTAAAAATTGTGTAGCCTCACCACTTAAACACATTATTAATACTAGTTTTCAACAAGGAATTTTTCCGGATGCCTTTAAAATGACAGTAATACAGCCAATTTTTAAATCACAAGATAAAAGAAAAATCACTAATTATAGGCCTATAAGCTTACTTTCAAATCTGGCAAAAATAATAGAAAAATGTGTTAAGAAGCAGCTCCATACATTTCTGAGCATTAACAATATATTATCAGATAATCAATTTGGCTTTAGGGAGGGGATGGGAACTCAAGAAGCAATTGCCACTTTTGCCAAAGAAACAATTCTAAACTTGGACTCAGGAAAGAGACAAATTGCCGTTTTCCTGGATCTGGCAAAGGCCTTTGATACAGTGTGCCATAATCGTCTAATTGATTGCCTCCATTGCCTCGGTCTTGGGGATGCGGCTCTGGGATGGTTTGGCAGTTATTTGAGGAACAGGCGGCAGTGTGTGAGAGTCAACAACGTTTTTAGTGATTATAAATATGTTAAAATGGGAATTCCACAGGGAACAGTAATTGGACCTTGTCTCTTCCTGATCTATATTAATGAGTTTTGTAACCTTAATTTAGTCAATGGGAAAATTTTATCTTTTGCGGATGATGCGGTTTTAATTTTTCAAGAGGAGGACTGGGCTAGCGCATATGACACAGCTGCAAGTGGACTTAAAAAAGTAAAAAAGTGGCTGGATATGAGAAAATTAACCCTTAATCTCACTAAAACAAAATACATTACTTTTTCTTTAAATATGCATAATCAGCCAGAAAATATGTCACTTGTTTTGCATTCTTCAGAGTGTTCTGAATGGCTAGGGTGTTCAACTAGCTGTAATAGAATAGAGAAAGTTGAAAGTATTCGATATCTTGGTGTGATGGTGGATCAGCATTTAAAGTGGGACGTACATTTGTCACAACTTGCTACGCGATCCAGAAAACTAATTTACCTATTCGTAAAGTTGCGTTCAGTATTGTCTGTTAAAGTCATGAGAATAGTGTATTATGCGCTGGCACAGTCCTTGCTTCAATATGGTATTGTGAGTTGGGGGAGTTCATATAAAAATGTTTTTAAACCAGTCCAAACTATACAGAACTCAATAATAAAAATCATACTAAAAAAGAATAGAATGTTTTCAACTAAAGCGGTTTTTTCAGAATTTTCAGTTTTACCTATCCGACAGATATACTTGAAACACATCATATTATATTACAAGAAGTTTTCACTATTTCAATTCATAAATAGAACGGACTGTTCAATAACAAGACGGGAAGAGTCAGGTCTGGTTGCTGTGCCTCGGTTTTTGACTACAGCCGGTCAGCATAGCTTCCTCTACCTATCTCCATTATTTTTTAATACCCTCCCTAGCAATGTCAGAGGTGTAATCGCCCAAAAGAATTTTAGTTTGCATTTAAAAAAGTATCTTGTTGACTCTCATGGCTGGGATAGGGCCGAGCGATTCTGGAGTTCGATAGGATAAGATTTTAGTTATATTCTATCTATTATCTATGTATCAGTTCTACACAACTTATGTATGTCATTTTACACTCTTCATGTATAAACTTATTAATGACTCACCACATTTAAATTTTGTACTACTCTGTAAATATTCATTTAAGTCTAAATTTTTTTCTCATCTGCACAATATTATATCTTACTCTCACATATTATAAATTACTTGCACAAAAATTTTATATTGTTACTGATTTTTTCTTATGTTAGAAGGATTTAGTTTTTAGTTAAGCCCAAGCACAGCTGCTCCTTCCCCAAGCTCGAGCTTGCTCTTTTGGGGAAGTAGTTCCTTATGTTTTAATTTGTATAATGGTGATTATTTCATTTTTGCTGTGTATTTTATATTTTGTAATGTGTTAAAGGAATAAATAAATAAATAAATAATAAAATCTAGTACTAACATGAATCGATCAACTTTATTTGTGCCTGATATTGACCATGTACTTAGTTCTAAAGACAAAATGATACTGCAAAGTTTTTCTGTACCACAGAACAGATCGAGTAAGGCTGTCGGAGCAGACCGCATTCAACAGCTGCAGCAGCGCAACGGGCTTTTCCAGGGCGTCGGCTTACATCAGCTGAGATGAAAGTGGTCTGAAATGGGTCAGTCACGGTCACGAGGGTCCGGAATTCTTGGCAACGATGATGAAGACGACGATTCGTCCAGAACCAGTACCTGGTCCCTGATCACCTGGACGCTAATTATCACACTTTCCTTGGCTGTGATTATCCTTGGATCATTGCTGCGGCGTCACCTCCACCACAAAGACAGACAATGTTTCTGTCTCCCCCTTACCCTTGCTGAACGATTTCGATCCCGATCAAATTCCAGAAGAGTACCGGAAGAGAGTAAAGTCCCCTTCCCGGCCATTTACACCCTGCATTCCGCGATGGAAGACTACACGAGTTCCCAATCCACCCAAATGAAGGAAATACCTTCTTCTCCTGGGCAGATGGTTCCATCAGTGCGCTACGCAAAACCTGGTTTGGTGACATCCATCTAGTTGCAGGTGATCGACAACAACAATCCGTTAGTCAGGTGACTAAAAGACATAAAAAAAAGAGAAAAATTTGTAAGAGTATACAATAGTAAGAGTAACATTTTAACTTTTATATTATTTGGTTTGATTTTATGTTAATTTTAATCGTCATTTTTGTAGAATTAGAATTATATAGGAAACTTAAGATAACATTTTATCTCCAACATAAAAAAATAATTTACATGCTATTTACGTATTGGATGTTTCCACACACGAGTACACTCAACATTGTCGTCATTAATTCTTTAGGGAGGTATGAAAAAAAAAATGAGAAGATATATATAATGCAACAATTTCTATGTATTAATTTTTTGATTTTGCTACAGTACTTTTGCTTTGTGTATTTAGGCACATATTCGTGGCACTTAAGTACAAATGTATAGTAATTTGCATCTAATTTCGTTTGAGGTTGGATATGCTTTGCTATATATATATTAGAATTTTTCATTATGAATGTTTCGTAATGAATAGAAAATGAAAAACTATTGATGGGTTGAATTATCTCAATTACTTCTGAATGTAGGATATATTAAAATGGAAATATAATCGGTAGACTATCATAATTCATTTATTTGGTTAATCTTTTGCAACAATTAGAATACTGCTATCTTAGAACTGTTAAGCGTCAACTATGTGTAAACCAGCAGTTTATTGGTAATAGGGTCCGAAATAATCGTAATATTTTATTTCACTTGTAATTTCAAACTTGGAACGTGGAATGAACTGTAACTGTAGCCTTGCCTAACCTAACTTTTTCCATAATACCTTTTAATTGTTCACAAACTGGAATCACTCAGGTATGATAAATCATTGAAACTAGGATAAGAGGAACATTGGTGCTTTATGTTTTTCGTCTTTTGTTGGTAAATGTGGTAATGATTCATGCCTTTTGTCTCTCTTTATGAACCTGTACTGTTTTATGTTTTATGATGTATGCGTGTAACTGATCTATATATGTAACTGATCTATGTAATCACTATGATTGATATGCTTTGCTTTTACAGGGCTTCCTTTTTGTTTTTGAGTCATAATTAGTATTCATTTTTGATTTTTGAAGTAATGATTCATAATGATTTGTAAATGTGAATTGATTGGAGTGGTCGGCAGAGAGATAGTGTCCCAGAACCCCATTTTTGCTTTGTTTGAAAAGTATAAGTGCCTGTAGGTAAGGCACTCAACTTTTTTTTATGGGGGGGAGTTATATAAGGCCTGGTATGGCCTGAGGCATATTTTAGCCTTCGCATTTTGGTTACATAACAGTCTGGACAGACAGGCGTCTCCTGTCCGAGGGCAGACACATTCCTTTCTAAACCGCTCCTTAGAATGGTCTCACAAAGAAGCGACCAATCAGAGGCGACCTCGCCCATGAGCTTAAGACTAAGTTGACGTCAGTATTTAAACACTGACTAGAGAGGACTCAGACTGACAGAGCTCACTTGCAGAACAATCCTCCTGACGACTACACCCGCATGGCCATCGGCTAGACCCAGCCACTCTCTCTCGCCAAGCCCGTAAACTCCAACCAATCTTCACATGGAAGCCGCTGACTAACTTCGCACCGCCATGTATTGTACTCAACAAGGTAACAAGTAAATGACTAATCCAAAACTCAAATCTCTCATTATGTCTCACCTCTTACCTACCGAACCCTTTTTCTTTTTCCTTTGTAGTCCGACCCGCTCGGTCCACTACACAATGATAAAAACGAATAACACCAGGGTGAAATAGGTCATCATGATATTTTTGTAGTGTCATCTTTTAAACAGCCAGTTGATGCACAAGCCCTTGAAAAAGCATCAGCAGAAACATTTAGATTGCCTGGTTCATAAATGATATCATATTTATATTCAGAAAGTTCAAGGCACCAATGTGTAATTTTCTCGTTTTTAATTTTATTTGTATGAGTTGTACTGAACATGTATGTCACCGATTTTTGATCAGTAATCAGGGTGAAAGAGCGCCCTAGTAAGTAATGTCTCTATTTTCGGATTGCTTCAACAATAGCATATGCCTCTTTTTCAATTGCAGAGTGCCTGATTTCACTTTGCGATAAAGATCGCAAAAAAAGGCTACAGGGCGATCATTTTGAGTGAGAATAGCTCCAATTGCTTGGTCTGAGGCATCAGTTGTTACTGTAAAGCGGGCATTATCATCAATATGTACTAAAATGGATGAAGCTATCTCATTTTTCGAGGAATGAAATGCACCTGTTTGCTCTTCTGTAATTGGAAACTTCTCAATGTGAACTAGAGGATGGATTTTTAAAAAAAAATCACATACTCATTTTGAATAATGAGAGAACATACCAAGGACTCGTTTCAAAGCTTTATTGTTGGTTGAGATTGGGAATTCTAGTAGTGGAGGGAGTCTGTCTGGATCTGGTTTCACTTCACCATCCTCAATCAAATATCCCAAGTATTTTAGGGTAGATTGAGAATATTTGCATTTATCCTCGTTTATGGTTAGATTGTACTTTTTTATTGTATCTCGAAAACGTTGTAGTTTATGATCATGATCCAGCTTGTCCATTCCACAAATAATGATGTCATCTAAGTAGGCATAGACACCTTTGAACTTTTCATTTTGTATGATTGAATTTATAGTTCACTGAAAGGCTGCCATGCCATTTGTTACTCCAAAAGGAATTTGTTTGAATTGGTACAGAGAATTGTTTGCTTCAAAAGCTGTATAAGGTCATTCTGACTTTAAGATTTTAAGTTGATGATATGCTGATTTTAGGTCAATTGAGCTATAAATTTTAAATTTTGAAATAATATTTACCAAATCTTCTATTCGAGGTAAGGGATGAGCATCAACAAGAGTGTATTTGTTTATGGTTTGAGAGTAATGTATCACAAGCCTTCTCTTTTTATTTTCCCCTGAGACTACAAAAGGTTGTGCTCTCCAAGAAGAATAACTTTCCTCAATTATATCTTCTGCTAATAATCGATCAATTTCTTCCTTGATGAATTGTTTGTCATCATGAGAATATTTTCTCGACTTGACAGCAATGGGTTTGGAGTTGGGAGAGATGTTTCTGAAAATAGAGATTGGTTCAATTTTTGCTTGTGATAAGGCACAGATAGAAAGAGTAGGTTTGTCTACACCAAACTCAATATTCACAAACGAATGTTCTTTAAGTATATTTTGACCAATTATCACATCTTTGCATAAATTAGACATCACATGTAGTGGGACGTTTTCATAAATTTCACGATTCAAATTGATTTGGGCTGGAACATATGATTCAGCTTTTGTATGGAAGTCATTTGTTGCCAAAGTTATAATTCCATTGCAGGGGACAGTAGATAGATTATTACATGAGACAAATCTTTTGTTAATAAAACTTATGGAACTTCCAGTGTCAATTAAGGCTTTTCCATCAAAGCCATTAACGTTGATTTGAACCACTGTTTTTTGGAGACATTTTGGTGCTGCACTAGAGAGAATGTGGTTGATGTGGGCATCTAATTTTGTTGTGCTTGGTTCAGATGGAACATTCTTTTTTGAACGGCAAACTTTATAGTAATGGCCAATTTTTCTACAATTTCGACAAGTGACTGCCTTAGCAGGACAAGCATTACAAGAATGCTTATCTTGCCCACTACAAAAATAACACTTCCAATTGTGGGTTATTTGATTTATCACTGAGTTGGAATTTTGATTTTCATAGCTTTCATTATAATTTTTGGCAGACTCTAATGTACGAGATATATTAATAGTTTCTTCTAGTGTTAGTGTCTTATGTTCAAGTAATCCATGTCAGATTTGGGAAGATTGAATTCCTGAAATGAATGCATCTCTAACGAAATTATCCCTGTTTGTTGCAGCAGAAACGTTAGTGGAATTGCAATTGATGTTTAATTTCTTTAGCTCTACTAAATATTGGTCTATTGTTTCTCCATGATGTTGTTTCCTTTTTGTAACAAGATATCTAGCATGAATTTCATTCTTCTGTTTGACAAAGATATTAGATAATGTCTCAACTGCTTCTTCATAAGAATTGCTATCAGATATTATTTCATAAAGTGTTGAATTGATAAAATTATATAATACATTTAGTCGTTTATTACTTCTGCAATTGATTTCGTCTAGATAATTTCCAAAAGTTTGTATCCAATGGTTCCATTTTTTTTTTGCTGTCTGCTTGACTTGGTTCAAGTTCTAATCTTTGAGGTTTTAGAGTACTTTCCAAGTTTGATAATTTTTATTCACCTTCAGTTTGAACACACACTTTTCTATTTCGTTTGGACATTTTTACATTTTATTTTTTGTTCAATAAATTGTACTCGAATTAAAGACCTTTTGTAAAGTAAGGCTTTATTGAACGAAAAACTCAGCATGAATGAATAGAGTATGGTGAATAAACAGTTGAAGTAAATAGAGGTTACTATGGCAATGCCATATGTGATCACCACACATGTCCAATGAGTGCCCTCACCAATTTCATTGTCCAGATTGATTACACCAAGTTCTAGGTGTTTGAGTGGTGTGTTTGGTAGTTTATCTTCCATATAAACTCCACATAACGGTAAGTCAAGTTGTTTTGCATACTTTATTATATCCATGTTCGATAATGGGGATTTTTTTAAAAAATAGCTTTCAATGCACTCTCAACCTTCTTCTTCTTTATACCACAACCTTTGTACGGTTTCAGATAGACACCTTCACCATGTTTCTTTCCTCCTCCACCAAATTTCACTTTTGCATTCATAAGATTTGTAACTACATAGGCTGCTGACCGTTCAGCAAGACTAGCATCGGGTGCTTTTACTCTTTCCCACATGAGTGCTGCAAGTTTCCTATCAGCTTCTGTTCGATTTTGTGTTGGGTCACTATAGGCTATATCATGCTTTTGACAGGCTTCATCTAATCTATTTATTCCTTTATCTCCTCTTGCTAATCGTTTTTTCAAGTTTGTCCCTCCACCACAGAACTGGTAGCCAGGAATATGTAGTTCTAAGGGCAGTAGATCAATAGCTTTATTAATTACGGAACCCAATAAACCAGATCCCAACTTCTTCTTTCTCACCAACCTTATCTTTTCTTTTTTGCCGACTTTTTCTTCTTCTCTATTGGGATTATAGTTTTTTCTATTCATTTTTATATGGACAATTTTTTTCATACCATCTTTTAAGCTCAAGACTGCGCTTGGATGGGTGACCGTGCTTCAATGACTTGATGTTACAAGCTTTATTATCACTTACCTGGTGGTTCGGAACCCACCTAAAATAGTAGGTCCACCATGTTCCCCGTAACATGGCTCAAACGGCGAGGTGGAACTACCCGTAAGGGTCTCCCCACCAGTAAAAGCCATACGCTTATTATTATTAATGAGGTATTATAGCTGGAGAGACCCATAACAGCCTCTCTATAGTTGGTAAGTAATTGTGGATCTGTCATGTGTTTCCACTGTTGTCTAATATCAATGTTTGGTAAGTAGAAATCTTCAACTGTATCTATTTGTTGTGCTAGAGTTATGGCATTTTGAAACAAGTTTATCATCTCTTCTCTCTCCAAGTCCAGTGTCTCTTTTCTACTCAAATGTTGACCAAATTTATCAATAGTCATGCTTGTTTTTTATTATAATTCATGTTTGTAAATAAATTTCCTCTCAAACCATGCTCTAAAAAACCATGGATTCCCAGTTTCCTCTGAATATTTTCTATACTGATCAAATAGGTTTGGATCTGTCATTGCTCGCCACTGATCAATGTTGTTGAGATCAACTCTTGGGAGATGGTGTGCTGCAAAAGGTATCAATTGTAGGATATCAATTAAATTTTGCACCAATTGTTTCAATTCTTCATTGATATTTGCTCTTCTACTTCTTGCATACAAATTTCGTCCAAATTTATCAATAGTAATTTTTATAATACTAAATTACCACCTATAATGATACCGATTTCCTGTAATTCTTCAATTATTGATGCAATTTCTGAATCATGACCGGTGTGTCCAGCAAGTTTTGAATTAATCAACAATTCCAATCTTTCACACAATTCATTTGGATTATCCCAATAGGTGTGGAAGCTCTTAGGTGAGGGGATCGTTTCAATTTGCATATGATGTATTCCCCTACCCAGTTTTTGTTGAACTCCTTTAACACTTTTAGGTGGAAACAAATCTTTAATCATGCAAGTGTATTTAAAACTGGTATTTCTTTTCACATGTCCCAATGCATCAAGATGAACTCCAGTTAGTTCAAGTATACATTTGTAGTCAACGAGTTCAACTTTCCTATAGATGAATGTATCTGGAATTAGCTCTAGTAGACCCTGTGTAAGCAGAAATGATTTATTACCATCAATAATGATTTTTTTATCCTCAAACTTGATAACTTTGTTTCCAATTTGCCATTCATTGATGGTGGGATTGAAGTGAACCCCTGACCTCTTGTTGTTCTCATAAAATTATCAATGTATCCCAGGTAGCAAGTAAGCTTACAGAAAGCCTTGCCCTTCGTTTGGCAGGAAAAACTTTTTTAACCAAACTTGCTTAACATGTGAGGCAAGCATTCCTCGGAAAGTATGCCATCAAAAGTCTGCCACAAGTTTGTGGATAGCTTGTTGTCGAATGCTTGCCATTATTTTATAGAGCTGGGACAAGCTAGCAGACAGTTTTTAAGGAAACTCTCCCGATTCTCCGCTGCGGCGCTAGAAAGTAACCAATGTCAAACACTTTTCGTTTGTCACATTCATCGATTCGTGCCATTTTGAAATAGAAATGTGGAACTGTTGTTGATTTTTGTTTGGTATAAACTTACTCGTTTACACTCAATACACTGTTTCAGTCCATTCGCGCCATTGTGTTGTAGCTTGTGGTTGTTGAGCTGTCGTTGTTTATGTATTTGAAATACTCGTATACACTCAATACATTGTTTTAGTCATAAAACTGTTTATCTTCAAAGTTATCATCAAACTTATTTTCGCCAACTTCCATCAGGTAAGTGAGTTTTGTATAATTTTATCAACTTTTTAATATAAGCCAGCCCTTATATGTAATAATGTAAGAAAACACCATTCCTATACTCAATTCCACACACCTTTGAATTAGATTCTTGCTCATAATGTTTTAAAATATTTCCAATTTGTTATCTTTTCGAAATAAGCCTATTTTCAAATGTTATGTCTTTCAAAAATACATTCCTTTGGTCAAAATTAATTTGGTAACTACCCAATAAACTTTCAGCCTTGTCCAGGTTCACACTCTACACAGAGGTTCAGTTATTGAGGGTGCTTTAGTTTTTTAGAGTAGTTTTTTATTTCATCTCATTTAATACTTCCACTGGATACAAGTTCCACATCTGAACCTCTACCGCTCATTCCCATAGCTGAAGATTGAATTGTATTTTAAACACCTGATCTTGAACAAAATAAAATCAGAATGGTCTAAGTTTACCAATAGTTGAATTTTGATTTAGGTACTATAAATTTGTTGATTGATTGATTGATATCGTACTCAACCATATTTTTATCAGTTTGCTGGTTACTCAAAACAAGGAAATACTGAAATGAATTACCCTATAACGGTAAGCTTGTTGGAATTACACTATCGGTAAGCATTCGTGAATTTTACGACACTTTTTAAAAAATATTCAAGGCTGTTGAGGAAATTTAAAAAATAATTCTTCATTTTTTTAACAACTGTGTATTATGTCTAGAAACATTGAAAAATATTCATTTTGAGTTTGATTTACCTTATATACATATTGGATAAAACTTTAAGGGTTTTCAACTTATGACAAGTTATAAAGATTTTTTTTCTGTTAAGATTTGTATGTAGTATTTATTCCATTACTACTGATGTAAATGAAAGTTCATGATATAAGAAGTTTGAAAAAAATATTGACATTCCGTTTTCAATGTAATTGCAAAGATCTCTGACCTTTAGTCTTGTTGAAAAATACAGTTATACTATTACAACATTCTACATTTTACCATATACGGTACACTATTTATATAGTTCACTAAACTTTTTAACTACAGTTGAACCTCTGTATAACGAAGTCGATTATCCTGAGAAAAAAGTCGCTGTAGAGAGGTTGTTGTGTCAAGAATACTGCCACCCCATCTTACAGATCTTATAATATATTGCTGGCGGTAATTAAATGAATACACAATACAGTATAATATCGCGAGCGTAGGTAGGGTAATATGGCAATGTTAATATAGAAATTTAAAGATTATGCTGTTGAAAATTATAAAAAACATGTTTTTTGAATATGTATAGAATGTAATAAGCTACTAATCATAGTTGGTTCTGGAGTGAACAATCATTGGAAATTTGCTGTCACTTGTGATTATTGTTCACTTCAGTGTTACCAAATAGCACTGTATTGATCCTTCAGTAGTATCATTTTTTACTTTTATGTCAAAAAGTAATGTTGGTGGTTTGTTTCATTTAAATGGATTTGATTAGCAAAATATCTAATGATTTAAAAAAATATATAATTTGATCTACTGATTCTTTAGTATTGATTTGTACTATTTCCAGGTTAAATCAATGTCTGCAGTAGGTGGGTGCGATGCATATGCCTTAACACTCAGCATTTTGAAGCATTTGCTGAAAGATGATATGGCGGAGAATTTTTCCCTCACGGGGAAAAAAATGGGGAATTTCCCAACAAAGAGGAAATTCTTAGACACCAAGATGTGCGGCTTAATTTTTGGTGAGTTAATTTGAAAGATAATTTTAAGACAAATCTTTTACTAAACCCATGCAACTCATAGAATACTGGTATCTAACTCACCATGCTACAGTTGCAATTTTGAAGGATTTACTTGAATATCTCAAATATTTATTGATAAATTTAAACCAAACTTTATTCTTCGTTTTTAGCTTGAACAGTATGGTTGCTGAAATCATAAGCTGTTCGCCTTTTCAATTTTGTTCTAAAAGACACATTATTTCTCAACTTCTATGGGGCTAAACATCTCGTAAATGCTTTGTTTGTCATTCAAAAACCCTTCTTACCCTTTAGTAAATGCTGAATAGTTGGGTCTAAGAGCAAATAGGTAGACTTTATTGAATAAGTTTACCTTAGTCACATCCCACTACATAATTAACGAACTCAACATTATTACCATAATCATTATAGCTTAAATAAGTCACAATCCAATTCAGCCTTCTCTTTCAAATCGTCATTTGAAGAGAGATGAAGGCCTACATCAGTGGTGAGGCATATCTTGACAAAACTTTTCATATGGCTTTTCTTCTAGTTTAGCTTTCCTGTATATTGATTTAAAACCTCCCAATTTTCACATACCTGCTGCAGCAAACCTGCATACTCATGCTCCTCATGTTCTTATGGGGAAAATTAAAAAAAATTAAATTTACTGCTATGTTAGGTTGATGCTCTGAGTATGCAGGTCTGCTGCAATGGGGGATATTGAAAATGTCCACTTTAAATTAAAACAGATTTTCAGTTAATTAGTAGGTAAGCCTCCAGTATGGAGTATTTTAAGGTGAATATGAATGAAAGATAATTCATTTTTTAAGTGGAGATTGGATACGCTGATAAATCTCTACATAAATGATTATGTAAAAAGCCTCGCCTCACCACTGACACAAGGGCTGATCCAGCAGGGGGGCGCGGGGGGCGCGCGCCCCCCCCTTGAGGTGGTGTGAAAATATATTTTATGGTTAATACTAGTGAAAAATGATACATCTTTACATATTTTATACATCTACTAAGTAATCCAACTGATTCTAAACTGTTATTTTCCTTTAACATCCTTTTATAATAATCTTATTTGTATTGGTGATAGTGATGTTTTGGTAGATATCTAGAATTAATAAGACTACTGTAAAATAACATTGTCATTAGTCCTATTTATTTAAAAAATGTAGACATGTTTTTCCATTTGATATCCCCTCACCAGGGCTGGATTTAAAAATATGCCCCGGACAAGAGGAATAAAATGCTTGGTGGGGGGGGGGGGATCGCATAATTTATCCGCAATTTTTTATGATTTATTGGATGAAAATTTAAGTTTTGTATATTAACATCACTTTAATTTGAATGATTCACTATGCATAGTTGTAGGTTGTATGATGTAGTGCCTATATGTATAACTAACTGTAAGTGCATAATGAGTACCAATGATTTTTATTTGTAATGTTACACACGTTTTAAAAATCGATTAATTTCTAT
Source organism: Conomelus anceps (assembly GCA_948455865.1). Lineage (NCBI taxonomy): Eukaryota > Metazoa > Arthropoda > Insecta > Hemiptera > Delphacidae > Conomelus > Conomelus anceps. The sequence continues at coordinate 353,646 of CAOJWK010000383.1, forward strand.
GTATTCATTGTTCATGTAACATCACAGTGGCGTAGCTATAAGGGAATCAGGTGGATAGATCCTCCAGAGACAAAATAAATTTTCAAATTTTAAGAAGCCTTTAGAGACAACATTTGAAGAAAGAAGATGTCTGAAATCGGTAAAAATGTTGTATTAGATTGATTATTTTTCAATAAAAAAACCTTCAATAAAATGTTCCTTAAAAAATTAATAATAAAGAGCAACCCAAACTCTCCTTTTAGACGAAATTTTCAAGTATCAGGAAAGTACTGTACCAGAATCAGAAAAGGCAAGAGATCAAAAAGAGCAGAAATTTTCAAAGAGCATAAATACCTGCATTTAATTGTTCTACTGAAACAATGAGGGCCCGGATCACACTTGACAATAATGCAAGAGCTTGATGAAATATACTTTGACACATAACGTGGGTTCAATTTTCAAAATAGATTAATTCATATCTAGAATCGCTTAAATGTGGTTTCAGGGAAATTGTTTCATTCTCAAAAAGTTACAGCGGGTATCCCAAAACCCATTTCAAATAAAATTTTTAAGCACGGTGCCATATTTGTACGGAATCCCAACTCAGGAAAGATGATCAAACCTAGGGAATGGGAATAGTTTCAAGTAAGCCGGCACTTATTTTCTTACTGAAGTAATAAAGGTCCGGATCACCCATTGACAATGATACAAGAGCTAGATGAAATTTATTTTAACGTGGCCTCCTGGTGTTTTGTGCTTATTATTTTAAAACATACTTAAACTTCATGCTTGACTACTATTAATTTCAAATACATAAATAATATACCTAAAAGATAGCAATGTTAATTACGATTATAAACTTGCATTAAACGTATTTACATTTTTATGAGTACTAGCGCATGCGTCTCAAGACCCGAGTACTTTCTTCAGCAAACAGAGAATACATAGGCGTAATTCCTTTCGCTCTGTATACTCTATGTAGTGTACTCTGTACAGCAGTCTCTATTCTCTATTCGCTGAGAATAGGACTCAGGTCCTTAAACGCATCTGATACTACTTACAGAAGGTGTAAAATGCAAGTTCGTATTGTCATTGACATCAATAGTAGGTACGGTACAAACAGTTCATGTACGAATGAAAACCACTGAGGAAATAAAAAAAAAAATATATATATATATTATATCCCTTCTTACTAGCTCTATCCCCTTGAATAAATTTTTTGCTGAGGATATCCCCTGGACACCCTCCCGTGGGGGGTTTTCCATAACCCCCTTACAGAGATATTTCTTGCATTAAAATTTAAAAAAAAATTATGGCGAGTACCCTGGACCTCCTTTTTGTGCAGAGTATTCCATACCACCCCCCCCTTACAAAACCCCCCCTTACAAAAATCCTGGATCCGCCCCTGCACTGACATACATCATACAATACACGTTATCCCAACCTTCCCAAATGTCATTTGAGCATGGCCCTTTTCCTCCTTTTTTTCTTTAAATGAAGTCTGATCCAGATTTATGTTTTAACAGAAGCTGTAAGGAGGCGACATAAGGAAATATCGAACGATGCTATGAAAAACACAATAAAAACTTGGTTACAACAAGCCACCCCCAGGATTCAGAAGAGGTAACTTGATTGATGCTATATTTTTATTACAAAATATTTGAACGAGTGTATATAGCGACTTCTCTTAGTTTTGACTCGAGGCGCTTGGCCTTTTCTGTATGTTTGTGTGTTTGTATGTTGACCAATCAACTTCAAAATTTAAACACATTTTCTTGGAACCTTTATACATATCAAATTCGTTTGCCAATGAAATTGGCCTACTCCTTCATCCTTTTTGAGGCGAAACAAGGATAGGTTTCTTCATTAATATATCTTTGTTACATATCATTGTTATATATTTTTTGTTACATACAAAAGTTACTTCCCACAGATTGTCACATATGTAGAGTGCCTCTTTACCGTACTAGATCGGAAAAATCAGCTGGATAATATTTGAGATAGGTATTACGTAATGTGATTCCAATATGTATGCATATAATATATATATTATGGTGTTCGATTTGGGGGGGTGTGTATCTCATATGCGCTTATAATAAAATTTGATGGCTGGCAGCTGCAGTCGGGCAAATTCCCGAAGATTCATCAGGACACACCACTCCAACTCAAACCCCATACGAGAAAATATCCGTTCTTGCGGAATATAGTTGCGGGGTGATACACAGAATAGCTGTTATTTATGCCCACGCAACCACAATCCAACAAAGAAAGATATGTTAAAAAATCAGGAATAATTCAGCTAAGTCTCTCTCGCGAGCGAAGATCGAGTGCGGAACATGCAACTCTTGCTTGTTGCACTCTCCTCTCAATTCACGCTAGCGAGGGGGAAAAGCTATGAGAAATAATCCTGATACAAATATCCTTCCAATAAATAATTGAAAGACTTGATGCTATGTGTCCTTCAACAAGGACAAACCAGAATGTTGCTGAGGTAATATATCCCTCTCGGCTATACCGCTTGATGGTCCGCTGAAATAATATATAACTATAATCTGCAGCCAGGGTCGAGCAAGGATTATAAATCAGAACTAAGGTTTTAAAATTACAATGGATTTTTAATAAGCGTAAATTGAAATTATTGAGTTTAAAAAAATGATGAAAGATAGCAATTCATATGCGGAGACGCAACTCTCGCCTTCAAATCCCATCACTAATATTTGAAGTTAAATAATGATACAATAAATAAATTGTTCATGTGAGCATTTAGGTCTTTAGCCTAAGGATATCTCAGTTCCAAGAGAGTAGTTTGATTGCAATTTACAATTAGATATGCCGATTATTTGTATACACCTTTTATAAATAATATATTTTGCACATACCAGATATTTGGGCCCAATTTACGCGCACTTGTCAAAGTATTATATTTCTTCTTTGGCTCGTCACCAGTTGGTGTCACCCTCAGACATCTTGGATTGATCCTCGTGGTCGATTGCGAATATTTTTGATATTTTTACTGGTTCACTATCTAAATTCGGCAATCTTTGGGTTGCGATCAAATGGCGGGATTTTAAAACAGATATAAAACATTGAAATTTGACTAGATTGAATTTCTTTAAAAGTAAAAATTATTGTGTAGGGGAGGTTTTTAAAAACGGGACCTCTCCCTCAGCCAGCCTAGATTTTTCGTGAAGTGTCTCCTTCTTCAAGCTCTGGTCACAGTACCTGAAGAAGGGGCTGCGTCATGCGGTAAATCCGCCAATCGCAGTACAAGAAATTAATTTCCTCCAATGAGGAGCTTACACCTGATTTTTAAGTATGGTGTACCATACGTAAGAAAATTAAACAAATTGAAAGTTGGAGGAAATAATAATTAAATTAAAGAAATTAATAATTAGCAGGACAAGCATAAGCAGATTTCCCAAGTTGATCAAATAACAAAAATACAAGAAATAAATAACAATACGAATATTTTAGCAAAAAGGAAAGTGACATTACTAACCGGTAACAGCTGTTTGATAAGTCGGTTTTATCAAGACAGTCGACAAGCTAACCTTTCACATAAAGTAAACAACTTTTGTATTCCATTGTAGGACGCTGTTTTAACAAATCAGGCAAATGATTGTGCATCTAAGTTTATGTAAAATTAAATAATATAATTGATAATTCTGAGTGAGTATTTAATGTTACAAATTAAACCTTGTTTTCTCAGATTAATTATGATATTAATGTTGATTTGGGGTTGGTGAATTTGCACCGTGACAATATGTAAGTCAACGGAAAAACTTTTGCCACACTCCAGCTGTTTCTTCCTATCTTGTACGGCTATAAGGTCCTATTTATCTGATTTCTTCGATCTAGTGCATTATGCCTTTCTATCAAGAGTAAAGGGTCGATTAAATTCGAATAGTTACTAGCTAAGCGAGTAGCGAATATATAAACATTACAGACTGACAGTGCTACAGGAGATGGTCATGCCAAGCCGAATTATAGAAAAAATGAAACTTCCAGAGTTCCCCCCCCCCCCCTACTATGGAATTTCAAAGAAAATAAATTGTATTGCAACACAAAATTAAAATATGAGGTTTACCAATAATTATTGAATAAAATTTCATCAAAATAGTTCACAGAAAATACAATATATCTCATCTGAAGTGATATGTTGGCAGCCTGCGCGGTTGAATGTCAGCTTTGGCCACAATAATATTGTACGTTGATGTTGGCTACACTGCCAGATATGGTAGTAGCTATGAGAAGCAAATTCAAAGTAGACAGCCTCTCAACAGCTGTTTGTATGTGATAAATATATCTACTCTGGGAAAATGTTTCAAGTTGGAACAGGTATATTATTGCCTTATCCTTGAATGAAGACAATGTCGATATATCTATTCTTTTGATACACTAATTTCATTGCCCTAATATATAGATACGGTATCTCTCTTTTTGTAGAAAATATATTATAACATGACATGATGTCCAAAAGTAGACTGTGACCCTGATCTGTCAAAAAAGGTCAAACTTCAATTTAAGACATGCAATATTTTTCCTAAAACTGCTCGTAAAGTAGTTATTTATGTACTGAAAACTGATTTTAAAATTCCTCTTTATTGCTTGGCGAGTGGTAAATGTTAATACATTACGCTCTTAATACATAAATAACTATTATGTGACTGAGGTTGATGCCTTCAAATTCATACAATGTATAAGTATAAATATAACAGAGTAGCAACATCCTGAACACATTTTATCATAAAAAATAATTTCTTTATTGACGATTGCATTCAAATCAGGTGTATTTGGCAATCACATTTTGTGCAATTGCAACCGTAAGTGGCGATCACAAAGTATATCTGTTGGGTGTATTTGACAATCACACAGCATAATTTGGCTAGTGACATTCATTTCCTTTATCTTGCCAGGAATGACAATAGGTATACTTCATATCGGCTACAAATGACAACCTCTATGCTATAGCTCTGTCAGAAATGGCAGTCAATGAGCTAGATATCAGTCGGAAACGGCAGTCGCTGAGCAAGGCATTGTCCAAAGTGAAAAATTCTCCAACTTAATTACGACTTGAGGTCATTTTAGAATTATTTTTAATGTGGCTAGATGTCCATAGCAAAAATGTTTTTACTTCAGTCTGTAATTTTGTCAAAGTGGACATTTGAACTTTTGAAACATATTATTGACAGGAAAGTCTTGCATACCTAGTGCTGTTGCAGTAATGTTTGTGCTGAGTTCAATGCCATTTTTTATAAAAAAAGGTTGATTTATTGATTTTGGACAACAAGATTCAGCTGTTTTTATTTTGGTCATAGTAGAGAATTTTGGACACGGTTAAAGACAATACCGTTGGCCCAAAGTTTCTCCTCCCACAGCCAATACAGCTGATTGATGGGTGAGGGCGGAAGGGGTACTTTTCTGAAAAATAAAACATTAGTTCAATAACAAGCATAGTAAGTAGAATAAACTAGATTAACGAGAAAGCAGCACTTCTTTGTTTTTGACACTAAAAATAAACCAGACTACTATAACTTTTATAATAATTATTATCTGCTTAGTATGTTTTTACAAGTTTAGTGGTAGTTCTCTAATGCATTTAAACTGTGAGAAAACTGCTCTTTTTGAATACCAGATATTACATTGTAATAAATAAATAAATAATAAGGAATATTTTGTTTCCAGGCGAAGGAGGCAGGCGTTGCAAGAGGATCTCCACTAAAAACTGATCCATTACCATACGTTCACATGAATGAAATGTTAACACAAAAATAAACTATCATTATTTTTTTAAATAAATAAACTATACTATTTTAAACTCAACTCCATATTTTTGATTTCTGACCTTATTTATTCATTTTAGTTCATAACTGAAATGTAATCACAACTTGTTTGTTCATTAAACAAATAAATTGCGATGTTGAAGATCCATCTTGTTTCCACTAATATGTATTATAAACTTAAAAAACACTTTTAAATGGAAATTGACTCACGTTATGGCGTGACGGCCGTTTCGCTCTGTTGTCTAGAGCATCATCAGACGACCCACAGTACACTGATTCAAGGCATGAGTGTACTGTGGGTCGTCTGATGATGCTCTAGACAACAGAGCGAAACGGCCGTCACGCCATAACGTGAGTCAATTTCCATTTAAAAGTGCTTTTTAAGTTTATAAAACAAATTGCAATTACATTTATTTGTAATGAAATCCTTGTATATTAGTTATTGAAAAAATTGCAGCTTTTTAATGGCTAATTTTAACAAAATAATAGACTTTAGGCTAGTTTGGTCAAAGCATATGTGGTTAAGTTTGTCACAAGTGTTTATTTTAAGTGTTCTGTAAGCTTACCCATTAAGCTTGATAAAGGCGTTTTGTACAAGTGTTTTTTAAACTGTTGAGGAAAGCTTTTGTGGCAAAGTTTGTCACAAGTGTTCAATTTAAGTGTTCTGTAAGCTTACCCAGTAAGCTTGGTAAAGGCCTTTTGTTCAAGTTTTTTTTTAAACTGTTAAGGAAAGCTTGTGTCAAGTGTTTCAACTGGGAACTAGAAAGCTTTCCTAAAACTTTCCAAAAGTTTGCTTGTTTGCCATGGCAAACTTGGGGCAAGTGTTCCAAGCTGTCACAGCAAGTTTTCAGAAAGCTTTCCTCAAGTTTTTTTTGCTACCTGGGATGTACCTATACATTTTCTAGATGCAACTTTCCGACTAGACTCTCTACTGTCTCTTCTTCTACTACTTTCATCCACGGAATAGTCTAAATTGGAAACACTGGGAACATTGGAGGTGTCTAAATTGGAAACACTGGGAACATTGGAAGAGTCTAAATTCGAAACATTAAAACTGGGAACATTGGAAGAATTGAAAATGTTTGTTGTGTCTGAAATGTCTATTGTATCTAAATTAGTGGAGTCTAGAATGGGGTAGTCTTCCTCCTCCTCCTCCTCTTTCATTTCCTGTTCAACATCAAATAATTGTTGTTGTTGTTGTTGTTTAAATTGATTCAATGATTCAGTAATTGGTTAATATTGTTTCTGTAAATTTTCTTCTTCACTAATTGCATCATACAATAATTCTCGATGTTTTTGATGTATAGAGTCATGCAGCTGTTTTATATCATTCATGACGGCCGCCAATTCTTTTAGATCCTTTTCAGTATCATTTTTATAATAAGATAAATTCATCAAACCCAACCCTGTATCTCCCGTTATCCAGTGCACAATCTTTGTTTATGACTAGAAAATTATTATTATTCCATGCTTGAGCACAAATTTAACTGAATTCTTCCCTACTCAAATCTGGATGTACATGATCATGATATATGTGTTGTAGATTACGATTATCCTGTTTGAATATAACAATCAAATTACTGTTGTCTCTGATCAATTGATTAGGAATACTAGAGTACGTTTGACAAATGTAGAAACTATCGATGTTGTTCTGTCTATCCATACTGAAATAGTCTCGAATATTCTGTTGTTTTTCCATGCAAATATCATCGAAAATCATAACTGAATTGGGGTGTGCATCGTTTGGGTGTAGCATTTCTTCATTATGCTGGTACAAATTGAATCCAACCTTGGGTACTTGACTCATAATTTCCTTGAAAAGTTGATACTTGTCCTGCTGGTGAGATTTGGTAAATACATATAAATGTGAAAACTTGACATCATTCTCTGCAAATGATAAATTAAAAACGGTATTTGTTTTTCCAACATTGGACGGTCCACACA